>CM071948.1:6082382-6572382 GCA_036784905.1 Acrossocheilus fasciatus
AAAATTCTGGTTAGGTATGTTTTGAAGCATGGCAGCTGGTTTGAGCTGGTTTAATCTGGTCCTTAGTTAGTCATAAACTGGTTTAAGTTTAACTGCTAATAAGCTGGTTATGAGCTGGTCCTGAGCAGGAGCTAGTTGCTTAAGACCAGCACATGACCAGTTTAAACTAGCTCAAACCAGCTGCCTTGCTTCAAAACATACCTAACCAACATATGTTGGTTTTTGAACAGGGATGGCAAAGGCATTCTTAGAAAGTCATGGTTTGCAGGGCTCTACCAGCCGCAATGTAGATTTAACATGGCTTAGAGGGCAAACGCCACACCAAGGGAGAGATTGCTTGCAAGCAACTCTTCAACCCAAGGCATCTATCTTCTCATACCCATGCTCACAAGTCCCCTCACATTAGAATGATTTAAATATCAGAGGTTACTATGGAATCTGGGGTATGATTTCCCCACTATCTCGACTGTTCCTTGTGTAGATCAGAAAGAAATGCTCACTCGAGGGAATCATTTATGACCCACCAGGTATCGCTCATTGAGTCTCTTCAGAGTGAATTCCTGTTTTTCTGCCTGCCAATCTTAACTAGTCTAGCTGTGGTGTGGATTACAACTTAGACTAACTCCTCATACACAGGGGTGGAGGCAGGATCATTGAATACATTCACCATGACATTTTTTATGTGCCCCCCCTCCCCTTTATACTATACTGGTGCACCAGATACATCAAATTGCTGCCATAGCCAATCAAGGTTGGCAAGTTACAAGTGCTTCAGACACCGGCACATGTGAAACATTCACATAGCATCAATACCATGATGCATCATCTTGTTCCCTTCAAAATCTAACCGCAAAACAGTGTTTTGAATGTAATTGTTATACTGCACATGTTAAGGTGTTTATCCTGTGGTAATCTCTGGCTTGCAATGCAGTTAATTGCATAATGATTCCCAACGTGTTTTTTGCTTTTAAAAAAAAACAAAAAAAAAACTACACCCGAAATTCACTAAACACTGTCATATAGATATACAATCTAAAACCTTCTTCTTTGTAACATAAATCTGGTTTTGTCAAGAAACACTAGATGGCGAAGGCTGATAGGTCCTTAATGCATCTTGCTAGCTATCACATTATCACCACATGGCATAAACTGATTGGTGTCTGTTGCATCTGTAGTCAGTTAGCCTGCTAATGAACATTTAAATTGTTCGGTTCAGTGTTTGCTGTAAGCAATTCTTGAAACCCTCTCAAAAACCATCCACCTCCCCCAGCTCCACCTGTATAGGGGAATCTGCTAGGAGTAATTTCATGTATGTTATTTGTGCAGCAGCAGTATGACTTATACACCCACAGCAGTGTGTCTGTGTATGTATTGGCAATAGCAAGTCTTTGTACTTGTTTTGCAGTAGCAGCAATAATCAACATAAGCAGCAGCAGCAGCCTAGCAGATCTGTTTCCATTACCATGCTAAACAGATTCATCATCCTTCCCAGAACAACTAATGCCACAGAAAATAATAGTAATAACAATAATAAACTTCTAATAATCAAGGGCATATACATTCAAGAATTAGAAGATAGTAAGTGTGGCGGTACTGTAAATCCCATAGGGTGAGAAAATGTGTGGTAAAACACATGTAACATATGCATTATGTTGATTTATTTATACTTTATTATATTGTAAATTGTTTCAGGCAAATCAGTCAGAAACAGAGGAAAGTGTTCCCTCCATGGATCATAAGGAGATTTCGCCACCTGCTGGTGATGGACAGATAGTGGTACATTTTGATTTCCTTCTAAATCTAGTCTAAATAAACTAAATAGACAAACATCTCTCAATGATGTATTAAGACTGAATTTAATATTATTTATACTATTTACACAGAATTTACAGGTGAATGTTTCATGATGTTATGCATAATATATGTTTGTCAAAATATTAAATTGTTTACCTTAATTACCTTAAGACTTAGCAAGACTACTTTTTTGTTTGTTCCTTCTTTCTCTATGATTTGATACAGAGCACACTCCCCGAGTCAAACTGCACAAAGATCAATGGTGAGTCCATTGTTTTATTATTGCAATTCTATACTGAAACTATGAGCTGATTTTATAAATAGTGAATTATGGTTATATGCAGACATGCCTTTAACCTTAAAAACTATGCAAGCTAAAAGAAAATAAAACCCAAACCAACATGGTGAACGAGAAACTAATTGTTTAACAAATAAACCTATCTTACAATTTTCTTTAATTTCACATGCTAAGAAATGCTAAGATAGATAGATCTCATAAAATGAATCGTCTCATGATATTGCTCTCTAGTCCTGACATGTCAGCCCTCCCTCTAGAATCAGCATTGTCTTGCTGTATATGAAGCTTACTGTATTGTACATTTCTGAATTAAGGGGTTTTGTGATTGATTGATTGATTGATTGATTGATTGATTGATTGATTGATTGATTGATTGATTGATTGATTGATTGATTGATTGATTGATTGATTGATTGATTGATTGATTGTCATGAATGGTAATTACCAGAGGGAAAAAAACTATAAAGAAAATGGTAGGCCAAAGATAGGTACAGTATATAGTGTACAGTCTTGTAGAATATGTAGTGATCTGTCATTTATTTGTGTTTCCTTTAGGAGAGAATGTACACACATCGAGTCCTAGTGGGGCAGCTCCTGTATCAGAGAACAAGGAGCCTCCTAAAGTGGCCAGGGTCTGTGGCCTACAAACTCATTTATATTTATCTAAAACACAAAAGCTTACTTCTGCCTGTATTCTGACTGAGTTTTTGTGTTTTTGCCTTTATACACCACTACAATGGATTGCAAATAAAACAATCAAGATGTGATTAAAGTGCAGACTTTTAGCTTTATTTTAAGGGGTTCCACAAAAATATGACATTTACCATTTAGGAGTTACAGCCATTTTAAGCAAACTACCTCCATTTTCAGGGGCTCAGTAGTATTCGGACAAAGTGACATAATTGTAAATATAAGCATAAGCACAGTTTTAATACTTGGATGAAAATCCTTTGTAGTCAATGACTGCCTGTAATCTGGAGGCCATGGACATCACCAAATTTCACCAAAGTTTCCTCCCTGGAGATGCTTTGCCAGGTCTTCACTGCAGCCACCTTGAGTTGCTGCTTGTTTGTGGGTCTTTCTGCCTTCAGCCTTGTCTTCAGTAACTAAAAAAGCATGCTCTATTGGATTAAGGTCAGGCGACTGACTTGGCCAATGAAGAATATTCAATTTCTTTGCCTTCAAAAAGTCTTGTAGCATTTGGCTGAATGTGAGCAGAGAGTATAGCCTTAAATACCTCAGAATTCATCCGGCTACTTCTGTCAGCAGTTACACCATCAGTAAACACCAGTGAGCCCGTTCCACTGGCAGCCAAACATGTCCATGGCATAACACTGCCGCCACCTTGTTTGACACTTGATGTGGTATACTTTGGATTGTGAGCTGTTCCTTTCTTTCGCCATACATTTCTGTTCCCATCAGTTTGGTACAAGTTAATCTTAGTTTCATCAGTCCAAAGAATCTTATTCCAGAATATGGGAGGCTTTTTTAGATGTTTTCTAGCAAACTCTATTCTTGCTTTCCTGTCCTTGAATGTTACCAGTGGTTTGCACCTTGTTGTTAGCCCTCTGTATTTACATTCATGAAGGCGTCTCTTGATGTTAGATTTTGACAATGATGTACCTACCTCCTCCAGAGTATTCTTTAATTCTGTTGATGTTATGAAGGGGTTTTTCTTACCAAGGAAAGGATTCTGCGATCATCCACTTTAGTTGTCTTCCGTGGTCTTCCAGGCCTGTTGATGTTGTTGAGCTCACCAGTGCTTTCTTTTTTCTTAATGCCGCAGTCACTCTAGACTTTGAGCATGTGAAAGTTCCTCGGATGCTGCAACGGTGGTGATATGACGTCACGCTATGCAGCATCTTAAAAAATTTTATTCAACACATAATATATAATAATACATCTAACATGTAAAAACATACGATGTACTCCACTGTCCTGCAGCACTGCAGTTTTAAATTTATGTTCTTTTAAATTCAGCTACAAGGTCATGCTGTGAAGTATCAATCTGCTGTTGGTCACACAGCTTCACGTGATGTGAATTCGCAAGTCAGAGTTCACCAAGCTTGAACTTTGGAATGCAGTGATATGCAAAACTTTTCGCATGGGCTTGTGTTTCCGGTCTGGCGCATTCGCATGCTTATGAATGGAAGTCAATGGAGTGAAAAGTGCAGTGTGACTGCCCCTTAAGGATGTAGCCAACCATTGATCTGGCCACACTTAAGGTTTTTGCTATGTCTCTTATTGATTTATGTTGTTTTGTTTTGGGGTTTTTTGTTGTTGTTGTTATTGTTTTTTGTTTTTTTTCAGCTTAATGATGGCCTCCTTAACTTTCATGGAGATCTCTTTGGACTTCATATTGGTAGCTCCAGTCAAACAACTTCCAAATGCCAATTTGAAGTCTCATTTTAACTCCAGATTTTGTATCTGCTTAATTTTTCTTGAAGTAATAAGGGAATGGACAGCACCTAGTCAATTAACCTCTTCTTAGTCAACTGTCCAAATACTATTGAGCCTTTGAACATAGAGGTACTTTGTTTAAAATAGTTACTCCTAAATGGTAAATGTCATATGTTTTGTGGAACCTCTTAAAGTAATGCTAAAAGTCTGCACTTCAATCACATATTGATTGTTTGGTAACACTTTATTTTAAGGTCTGTTAACTAGTTGCTAATTAGCATGCATGTTAATAGAATATTAGCCATTTATTAGTAGTAATTAAGCACATATTAATGCCTTATTCTACATGACCTTATTCTACATCCCTAATCCTACCGAATACCTAAACGTAACAACTACCTTACTAACTATTAATAAGCAGCAAATTAGGAATTTATTGAGGGAAAAGTCGTAGTTAATAAGTATTCCCTATTCTAAAGTGTTACCGATTGTTTTATTTCAAATCCATTGTAGTGGTGTATAAAGGCAAAAGCACAAAAACTACCTCCAGACCTCAGTGTAATAGTCAAATACAAAGTCAAAAACAATACAGTTTGTCTGTGGTAGAGAATAGAATATGAACATTAAATTCCTTTAAAGATTTTGGCACAGTCTGTTAACTGCTAGTATGGAATGTGATTTTATACCATAGAAATCTGATATTCATACTAAATACTGAATATCATTGCTGATAAGATGGTTATAACTCTTGTGTTTCTCTGGACAGAAATTTCATCGGCCTGTCCATGAAACATGTGTGTCCTGCCTAAAGACTGTTTACCCAGTGGAGAAACTTGTTGCCAATCAGCAGATTTACCACAAGACTTGCTTCCGCTGTGCCTTTTGTAGTACCAAACTCAGGTCAGTTTTTCTTTTAAATTACTCTGATCTCTTAAGGAATATTCTGTGGTTTCAATACAACTTAAGGGTTAGTTCACCCAAACAGATGCACCAGATCAGCTTTGTGGTGTGACTCCACTCTTCCAACAAGGCATTTGCAAGCTCCCAGACATTTCTGGGAGGTCACATGGTTTGTCATTTGAAGGACAATCAGCTGTCCTTCAGTCTCCCTATAGTAGGACTCACCTGTTCACAGGGGTAATCAGGGACCTGGACATCTTTTTTTTTTTCTTTCCCCAGAGTCAATAGAAAGGTCTCTTTATGGTCATGTTATTGTAACTGTAACGTTAATTGCTTGCTGCCTATAAACAATAAGTGACTTCAGGACTGTTCCACAGTTGCATGTGTGATAATTGTTTATGATTTATTGAACAAGCATGAAAAACATTGTTCAAATCCTTTCCAATAAAGATCTGGGTCCCACTTTATATTAGGTGGCCTTAACTACTGTGTACTTACATTTAAATTAATAATTTGGTACAATGCATTTATTGTGTACATATATGTTTTTACATTGTACCTATATTTTTAAAAATACCTATATGTAGTTACATCTGTAATTAATCTCTGTAATTACATTTATAATTACACTGTTGACCCACCCTTAAACCTACCCATACCACCAAACCTGTCCCTAACCTACCCGTATCCCACCTCAATACCAGCAGAAGTGTTTTGCAATACAATATGAACACAATAAGTACATTGTACTTATTTTTTGATGCATGTACATAGTAGTTAAGGCCACCTAATATAAAGTGTGACCAAGATCTGTAAATGTTATTTGAATTTAACAAGATTATCTTTGATATACAGCATCCTAAATGTTTTTCTTTTTTTCAGAGTTTATTATTCATATCAGAATTATTAATATTATATCAGAATAAAAGTAACTTTCTTTTTAAGCTGTCAGTTTATCACAAACAATAATTTTGTCTCTGAATATAAAAAAGTTACTGGGGTCTAAGGGAGGTACAAAGGTTTGTATAAAGGTGTTTAAAATCTGAAAAGTGAAGCAGACGTTGTTATAAATTAATTATTTTGATTAGGTATTACCTGTTGTTGCTACTGTTATATTTATGTTCTGTGAGGTTGGATTTGCCATTAAACATTATTATGAATGAAACATTTTAATGTTAAATAATACAAACTAATGCAAACTCAGTGTCTAAACAATATTAATAAACTAGTTTTATTATTTATCATTTTGACAGCCTCAGTCTATTTATTAAAATAATTAGTCAATATTAGTAAATTTCAACAACCTACTGAGGTCAGATTTTAGATATCCTTCATATGGAAATAATATATCTTCTTTCATGTCCTGTTTATTTCAGTTTGGGGACTTATGCTTCCCTACATGGTGACATCTACTGTAAACCTCACTTCAGCCAGCTATTCAAGTCTAAGGGCAACTATGATGAGGGCTTTGGCCATCGACCACACAAGGAAATGTGGACACCACGGACAAATGAGGAGGAACCTGAGAGAGATGAAAACTCAAAGCCCTTTGTGGTAGATTCTGTCTTAGTGAAGCCTACAGAACAGTTGAGCCCTAAAGTGGAGGAGTCGCAACCGGCCAAATTCACTGACCTCACTGCAGCTATAGAGACAAAAAGTCAAACCAGCTCAACCAGCTCCATGGAAAAACCACAAACCCCTTCTGTGGAAAAAAGAAAACTGAGAGTTGCGTGGCCACCTCCTGCAGACAGTGATAGAAGCTCCAAAGTCTCCAGTCCAGCCACTGAAGTTGGAAAGGGTTCATCCAGGCTTTTCAGAGCAAAGTGGCCTCCAGGGGAGGAAGCTCCACCTGCTCAGCAGAGCCCTGAAAAAGCAGAACTGAAAAGTCTTCGACGTAGCTCCTCACTCAAAGAGCGAAGCCGTCCCTTTACTGTGGCACCAAGATTGGCATTATCCAATGCCACAAAACAAGAGTCACAATTGTCTCACAAGGTTGCTTTGGTCAGACGAGGATCACTGGAGGAGCTTCGTTCACGGTCAAAAGTGGAAACAGAAGTGCAAGAAGAGGCAAGAATCCCAGATAAAAAGACAAATGACAGTGAAAGCCAATCCAAGGAGAATGTTGAGAGTCCTGCTAAACTTGATAGGACAGAAAAGACGCCCCCCTCCGTTCTTAAACAGACACAACAAACAAAAAAGGAGGCTGAGCCACAGCAAACAAAAAATGAAGCTGGTGTACAACAAACAAATAAAGAGTCTCAGACTCAACTAACAAAAAAGGAGCCTGAGCTACAAAAACATGAGGTTCCGAAAGGCCATGTGGAAGATGAGGGAAAACCAGTGAAATGCTTAAGCACTTCTCCTGAGCTCCAGTCTTCCCAAGACACATGCTCTCCAACTGTGGAAGAAAAAGCCCATAGGAAATCCCAGGATGTGGGCTTCTGGGATGGCGAGGAGGCCGAGGAGTCCCTGACTGTAGAGGAAATGATCAAGAGGAATCGCTACTATGAAGATGAAGAAGACGAGGAGGAGGAGGTGGCAATAGTTTGACAATATATGTCATCAATCCCTTCCAATTATTTACTCTGAAAATACAACTGGTATAAATTCAACATAATAAAAAAAACCAAGTACTTTATTATATTTTAACCAAGTACTATGGTACTGTACATCTTTTTCTTTAAACTTCTTTCTTGGAACTTGGAGCTATCGCTATTTTTTGTATTTTGTTCTCTACCATCCATGTTTTCTTTTGGTTGCTGTAAAAAAAATGACTTGTTTACAAAATGTTTTAAAAATCACTATTATTGTCTATTAATCTAAGAATATTTTGTGTTGATCCCAATTAACAAATTTCCTCTCTAATTCTCAGCCTTTGACAGTTTAATCAATAAGGATAAAAGCCAAACACATTTTTGGTTACACTTCTAGTCCATATTTGAAAACATTTTTTCACTGTTTTAATGATTATTGAGCATATTAAGATTATTGAGCAAGTACACAATAAACATTATTTCACTGAAATTGGAGATGTAAGGTGCATAATTTCAGTTTTTTTTTAATGATAAATGTTTTATGTGTAATTATAACTAGAGATTTCACCTTTTTTGTCAACGCAGTTAGCCTATATGCAGCTTATAAAACCTCATATGCCCCCTTATAATATTGCCATCTAGTGCTGTGCTCGAGTTCACCTTAATCAATTCTAAAGCAAGACCTGAAGTCTGAGTCAACACTGTGACCAAAACAAGGTGAATTGAACTCATAACTGAGACTATAACCTTTGCAAGGTTGGATTTTGACCATGAATGTAAATTCAAATGGCTCTTTACCATAAACTACAAATGATTCACAGAACCCATATCACACATCAGTCTCTGACCAGCTACCAGTTATGGCTTGCATCATGTTCAAGACATTGATGATTGCATACAGAACATCCAGGCTCTGCACCCTCCTACCTCCACTCACTCTTACAAATCTGCATCCAGTACCATTTCTAGGCATAGGCAAGCTAGGTGGTCGCCTAGGGCGCCACCAGCTGAAGGGAGCCAATGAGCGCACATACTGGTACTACATTTTAGCAATGTTGTGATAAAGAGTGGCACGGTCAATTTAAAACATTGGTACAGTAAATAAAGTGCACAAAATCTGTATTTGTTTAGGCAGTATTTGTGGCAGTTGATAAATCGTGTTGTGAGATTTTTCCAAAAGGTGTGCGTTTTTGCGCCAATGCAATGTTAAAGGATCAGCATGTCATGTAATATTCCCATATAAACTTTAACAGTCAATTAAAAAATATAGGTATAGTAAAATTCGCGGTTACACTTTATATTAGGTGGCCTTAACTACTCTGTACTTACATTAAAAAAATAAGTACTATGTACTTATTGTGTTCATATTGTATTGCAAAACACTTCTGCTGCTATTGAGGGGGGATACGGGTAAGGTTAGGGACAGGTTTGGTGCTTTGGGTAGGTTTAAGGGTGGGTTAAGGTGTAAGTGATGGGTCAACAGTGTAATTATAAATGTAATTACAGAAATTAATTACAGATGTAATTACATATAGGTATTTTTAAAGATATAAGTACAATGTAAAAACATGTATGTACACAATAAGTGTACCAAAGGATTAATTTAAATGTAAGTACATAGTAGTTAAGGCCACCTAATATAAAGTGGGACCAAATTCGCTAATTCACAAGGTCAATACATCCTTTATTAAACTGCTTTGTCGAGGTTAATACGTCTTTATGGAGGTGTCGAAATCAATTCATTCACTTCTAACACAGCACTTAATGGGAGAAGTGTCATACACATAGAGGGCAGAGCGTCACGTTATTTAAAGGGGAAGTTCATGTGTTAATGAGTAGCAAAGGATTAAGTAGCTGTATTGATTACTTTTGCTGTATTTTGATGTACTTTTAGGCTTTTATATGTAGTTTGGGGCAACAAAGGGTTTTATAGGTTTGACTGAAATAATAATGCAATAACTGACACTTTAAATCAATGTTTCAAGCAACAACAACAAAACAATTGAACACAAAACAGAGAAAGACAAAAAGTAGCCATTGATAGTATATAAACATGTATCCAAATCCAAATGTAATCAAATTAATTTATGTGTGATTTATGTGTAAATTATGTGCAATGACTTAGCTACTAGGGATTGTTACATAGGGCTATACAGGCATCTAGTGGCAACACAATGATATTACAGATTATAAATTGTGCAAAATGTTTATCTTAAAGGGATAGTTCAACCAAAAATGAAAATTCTGTCATCATTTACTCACCCTCAAGTAGTTCCAAACCTGTATGAATTTCTTTGTTCTGCCGAACACAAAGGAAGATGTTTTGAAGAAAGTTTGTAACCTTCTTCAACCCCTTCAACCTTCTTACCCCAGAACCTAAAGTTTGATTTGGGGCACCATTGACTTCCATAGTAGAAAAAAATACTATGGAAGTCAATTGTGCCCCAGAACTGCTCTGTTTCCCACATTCTTCAGAATATCTTTCTTTGTGTTCAGCAGAACAAAGACATTCATACAGGTTTGGAACTACTTGAGGGTGAGTAAATGATGACAGAATTTTCATTTTTGGATGAATTATCCCTTTAAGATAAACATTTTGCACAATTTATTTGCAAATAGGGATGTCGCCTAGGGCGTCAAATTGGCTACAAACAGCCCTGTCTGCATCCCTTCCAGAAGTCTGAGGTTGGTAAAGTAAGTTCTGTCAACACTGCACTGGCTCCCTGTTAAACACTGTATAGATTTTAAAATCTTGTACTTATAAAGCCCTGAAGGGTTTAGCTCCTCAGTACTTGAGCGAGCTCTTATCGCATTATAGTCTGCCACGTCCACTGCGTTCTCAAAACTCTGGCCATTTGATAATACCTAGAATATCAAAATCAACTCCGGGTGGCAGATCCTTTTCCTATTTAGCACCCAAACTCTGGAACAGTCTACCTAACACTGTTCCGGAGGCAGACACACTCTGTCAGTTTAAATCTAGATTGAAGACCCATCTCTTTAGCCTGGCGTACACATAACACACCAATACGCTTCTATTATTCAAATCCATTAAAGGATCGTTAGGCTGCATTAATTAGGTCAACCAGAACCGGGAACACTTCCCATAACACCTGATGTACTTGTTTCACCGTAAGAAGAATATGATCCAGGCCGTATCCAGATCAGATGGTGGATCAGCACCTAAAGATGACCTCTACAGCCCTGAACGTCAGCGGAGATCAGGACACCTAGATGAGCCCCAGAGAGAGAGATCGTTGTTGTTGTTAAATGTGAGCCTAAATCATCACAATTAAAAGAACCAAAGACTTAAACTACTTCAGTCTGTGTGCATTGAATTTATTTCATACACAAGTTTCACAATTTGGCTTGAATTACTGAAATAAATTAACTTTTCCACGACGTTCTAATTTATTGAGATGCACCTGTATAAACAACAGCTGTGCATGATCTCTTCACACCATTCTTGTAAAATAATAATAATAATTCAATAATATAAGTTTACAAGCACAACGCTCCACTGAGAACTCCACTCACCGGCAGCCGCGGAAGGCATCCTGGTAGTGCCCTTATTAAAGGTGTCTGAACATGAGGGATCGTCCCGGAGGAGATCGTCAGGTGAAAGGTCATCATGTGGATCATTTTATTTACGGCTAAATTACTATTAATAAATTTTACTAATAGTTAGATTGGACAGGCCTTCACAAAAGGGCGTTTAATTACAAAAAAATAAAAAATAAAATTGCCTTGACAAAAGGGCACTTTGGGCATCAAGGGGAAAAGGGGCAGGTGCTCAAGCACCCACCGTACCCCCCTCTGCATGTGCCTGCAATGTCTTTATGGGAAGAAGAAAGTAAAACATAAAGGGTTAGTTCAGTCAATGAAAATTGGCATGTGCTTTACTCACCCTCAAAGCATCCTAGGTGTATATGACTTTCTTCTTTCTGACGAATCCATTTGGAGTTATATTAAAAATTGTCCTGGGCCCTCCAAGCCTTACAATAGGGTAAGCATGTGCTTTTTTTTTTTGTCAGCAGTTCAGAAGACGTGAAATAAAGTGCACGCATCTGTAATAAAACGTGCCTCATACGGCTCTGTGGGGTGAATAAAGGCCTCCTGTAGCAAATCCATGCGTCTTTGTAAGATAAATATCCATATTTCAAACGTAATAAACTTTTTTTGCACTTTCGCTGACTGTCGTACAGCAGTCCAGGAGGATGACGTAGGACGTTGGCGTTGCGTGATTAGTGACGAACTAGGAGAGAGAACAAAACAAAACGCTGGTCACGAATTAGAAGCACAAAATGAGGACTTATAAAGAAAAATTTGTCAGAGGATTTCCATATAAGCCAAGAGGAAACTGGTTTTCCTTTGCTAAAGTAAGGAAATTTAGTTTCCTTTGCTCCAGCGTATCTACTTCCAACGTCATCGGCCTAGACGGCTTCCGCGTACGACAGTCAGCGGAAGTGAGAAAAAAGTGTTTAGTACATGAAATATGGATATGTATCTCACAAAAATGCATGGATTCACTACAGGAGGCCTTTATTCACCCCTGGAGCCACGTGAGGGGCGTTTTATTATGGATCCGCGCACTTTATTTCACATCTTCTGTTGACAAAAAGCCCACGCTTACCACATTGTAAGGTTTGGAGGGGCCAAGACAACTTTTAATAGAACGAATTGGATTCGTTTGAAAGAAGAAAGTCATATACACCTAGGATGCTTTGAGTGTGAGTAAAACACAGGCTAATTTAAATTTTTGGGTGAACTAACCTTATAAGGTTTTAATCGCTGAAAGTGATCCCGCTCCATTAATGCACTCACATCTCATTCAAAAAGATACTCCCATAGCATGACGCAATCGGTCACAAGACACACAAGGGCCAATAGCATTTCTGTTTTATTGACAAATGGTAGGTTTAGGGGAAGAGGTTGGGTTTACGTGCTCATAAATGTGTAAATAGTGTAATATAAATAAAACGGTTGTGTTTCCACTGAAAAATCACACCCCAACATATATGCAATAATGGCAATATTATTACCCAATGCTGTTATGGTCTGGTCTTCTGTTAAAGAATACCTCAGAGACAAGAAGATATGTAAAACCAACAGGTTTGTTTTGTAGCAACGGCTACTGGCAGGAGAGTTCAGGTAAATAAACAATCTTAGGGTAATCGATGAGGATACTGATGAAACTTTTCTTTGCTCTACCAGAGGCTGAGAGCACACACTGACCAGATGCGATGATGGTGGTTGCCAGGAGCTGGGGACAGGTAAGCATTGCAGGTGAGGAGTGAGAAGTGAGGGGATGGAGAGAGATGCTGGAGAACATGAGGAAGACGAAGGAGAACTTGGAAGGAGGTAAGTAGTGATGTTACGTTCTGTGCCAAGGCTTTCAGTGAAGCGCGTAATGAGGCTTGTATCACTTTACAGTCATTTTTATTTTTTTATTTTATTTTTTCTTCTTCTCATATTTTTCTCAAAAAAAAAAAAAAATCACTTTACAGTAATAACGTCATTGATGACATCCGAAGCCTAGTTTGGCCTGACTGGTTCAGGAAAGCGGTTCAAATCTTGTAAACTCACAGTCCTCTGCCCTGTTAAACCCAGCCACTTTCCAGTTTTAGACTAATAATATTGCCCCTCCAGCCTATTATGAGCAAAAACTTGATTTACACACATTTGATAGCCCCATTAATTTTATTATTTATTTTCATTTCTGTAGAACAAGGAGATTACATTAGACAGTGCAATTTCATAAAATGCGAATACGTAGGAATGTAAACAGTGACATAATAAGATCCAGCATTATCAGCAATAGCACAGTATGTAAATGCACAGTTAACAGTATGTTCACAGTTAATGCAATTGTTGAAGAATGGTGCATAATGGATACGAATTAAGTGGGTGGAGAGGAGAGAGGGGAACAGTGTTTATTCGGTTTATTCAATACGTTTATTTCACAATTATGTTATACAATCATTATATACCACTAGAAAATACACATTATATTTATATAAATATATTAGTCTATGTAGAAAATTATTTTTTTCTTCACCAT
The DNA here is from genome assembly GCA_036784905.1 of Acrossocheilus fasciatus. Lineage (NCBI taxonomy): Eukaryota > Metazoa > Chordata > Actinopteri > Cypriniformes > Cyprinidae > Acrossocheilus > Acrossocheilus fasciatus. Next base: position 6,096,370 of record CM071948.1, read on the forward strand.
TATTTCTAAGCCTTAACTGGCACAAAATACAGTGCATCACAGACCACATCAGGTCATCTGTAATGGGTCTGCTTGTTTTACACTCTTTGGCCACCAGGTGGTATTGTGAGCAAATGAGGCCTCGAGAAATGAACCCTTTTGTGAACCACTTGGCTGAAAACTTCGATGCTTCATGATACTTCATCTCACCATCACTAGAGGTAAGTCGTAAGATTGCAGGTAAGTAGAGCATAGGTTTTGAGTCCTTAATCCACAAGGGAGACCAGACAATGAGAGGGTGGGTAGTGTGTGCTTATATAGTGCTGACTGGGTGATGAGGTGATCCGGGACAGGTGTGACTGATTAGAATTCTGGTGACTGAGTGGTTGATGAACCTGGTGTGGCCGTGACATCACTAGTAATTTCCTACTGCTGAATTCTGATAATACAGAGGTGTTAATTATCGGACCAAAAACCTCTGCATGTAATAACCTAGAACACTGTCTAACACTTGATGGCTGCTCTGTCAATTCTTCATCATCATTTAAGACCCTAGGTGTGCTATTTGATAGCAATCTTTCCTTTAAAAAAAAACTTGATTATAACATTTGTAAAAACCACATTTTTCCATCTTAAAAGTAAAATCTAATCTAAATATGAGTATAATCTAATAATCTAAATTACAACCTTTTTCAAATGCAGAGGTTGTGGTTGCTCTGCACGTTTAATAAACAAACTCCAGCTGGTCCAAAATGCAGCAGCTACAGTTCTTACTAGAACCAGGAAGAACAACCATATTAGCCCGGTTTTGTCAACTCTGCACTGGCTCCCTATTAAACATCAAATGCATTTTTAAATCTTTCTAATTACCTGCCCTGAATGGTTTAGCAGCTCCTCGGTATTTGAGTGAGCTCTTATTGCATTATAGTCCTTCACATCTCCTGCGATCTCAAAACTCTGGCCATTTCATAAAACCTAGAATATCAAAATCAACTGCAGGTGGCAGATCCTTTTCTTATTTAGTGCCCAAACTCTGGAATAATCTACCTAACATTCCAGGTCGGGAGGCAGACACACTCGGTTTAAATCTAGATTAAAGACCCATTTCTTTAACCTGTCCATATCCAGACCAGATGTTGGATCAGCATCTAGATACTATCTCTGTAGCCCTGAATATCAATGGAGACCATGTCAAGTAGATGAGCCCCAGAGACCTTGCTCAAGATGCTCTAAGCCTCTAACACTTAAATGCCCCAAATTCATAATGCGTTAGCCAGAGGCGGACAGTAACTAAGTACATTTACTTGAGTATTGTACTTTAGTACACCTTTTGAGTATCTGTACTTTACTTGAGTATTATTTTTTCTGGAAACTTATGACTTCACAACATTTGAAAGACAAATACTGTACTTTTCACTCCACTACATTTCTATCAAGGTTCTCAAAGTAGAAAGTCATTACTATGTAGCACCTTTTAAAGTCAGTGGGTATTTGTTTTCTTCTCCAAAATGTGACTTTCTTTTTTTCAGACAGTTTATCAGTAATCACTCTTGTAGGGCTACATGAAGTGATTTCCCAGCATTTTTGTGAACACTGACCAGTTGCAAATGTGATATTTATTTACAACAATTCAATAATAAAAAGTTAATAATGTGGTATATATTAGACACAATATTCTCTGATTTTGCTAAATTGTGTACGTAACAATATCAATATTACCTATAAAGCCACAGAAGAACTGTTGTGTGTCTCCTAATAAAACACAGTAGGTGTTGGACTTGAAGCAGCACTGCACAGACCGTTCTGTGTGTGACATCAAAGTACAGCGAGAGCGATTAAACAGCATTTTTGAAATTGTTGTGTTTTGATGTCAAATAAGTCTTGCTGTTTTGCTTTTTTTGTTAAAGCAGTGTTGCTGTTGTAAAGTTATACAGCTACAGTTGTGTTGCTGGGTTTTAAAGCAGGTTTGATTTATTTTCTTCCTTATCACTCTGTATTTACAACAATTTCACTGTCTACTCTGTTCAAATGTGGATGAATGGCTACACATAGATGTGTGCACACACTGTCAGAGCTGAGTGAGATCACTACCATCCTGCTTTTGTGGGGGTGGGTAGGGGTGTTAAATTTTTACAGTAAATTTTACAGTAAAACAGTAATAAAAAAAAAAATTCCCCCATAGGTTTTTTAACATTCTAATAAATCTTTATTCCAAAGATACTACAAGCTAGTCAGTGTATTCAGTAGGTGTAATGTTTTGTAAGTTGCTTCAGAGGCATTGCAAGTATTACGTACAACAAAATTTAAAAGCAAGTACTTCTGTACTTTTACTTAAGTAAAAATCTGTCTTTACAACTTTTACTTGTCAAGTCAAGGCACTATTATTTGTATAGCGCTTTTAACAATGCAAATTGTGTCAAAGCAGCTTTACATCAGCTTGATATAAAGCTGGGTGGCTTTACATCATCTTTACAGTATAAATTGTGTGTCGAAATAGTGTCATTTTCCTCTGGCCAGACAAAATTAGCAGTTTAAATTTAGACTGCAGCAGAGTCAGATTGTGCAAAGGACTCATCTTGTTCCTGTGGTCTTGTCCCTATGGCCATCTAGAAGACAGGGTCTTCAATGGGGATCAGTCTCTGGGGCTCATCTAGTTGTCCTGGTCTACGCTGACGTTCAGGGCTGTAGAGGTCATCTCTAGGTGCTGATCCACCATCTGATCTGGATACGGACTGGATCCGGGTGGCTGCAGTGACCATCTGATCTCCCGCCCGCAGTTGATTTTGATATTCTAGGTATAATCAAATGGCCAGAGTTTTGAGATTGCAGTGGACGTGAGGACTATAATGTGATAAGAGCTCACTCAAATACTGAGGTGGCAAACCATTCAGGGCCTTATAGGTAATTAGCAAGATCTTAAAATGAAAATACGATGTTTAATAGGCAGCCAGTGCAGTGTTGACAGAACCGGGCTAATGTGGTCATACTTCCTGGTTCTAGTAATAACTCTAGCTGCTGCATTTTGAACCAGCTCGAATTTGTTTATTAAATGCACAGAGCAACCACCCGATAAAGCATTACAATAATCTAGCCTTGAGGTCATGAATGTGGAAGGATCCACCCGCCAGCACAAAAAGCATAATCCAGCAGCATGTAAAGCGTGGGAAGTAAGGGGCCTAGTACTGAGCCTTGAGGCCCTCCATACTGCACTTGTGATTGGTATGATACATCTTCATTTACTGCCACGAATTGATGGCGGTCAGATAAGTATGATTTGAACCATGCCTCATGAACATGAACCACTTCCTCTAATGCCAACATAATTATCTAGTCTATTTAAAAGAATGTTGTGGTTGATAGTGTCAAACGCAGCGCTAAGATCCAGTAGCACTAATAGAGAGATACAACCATGATCAGATGATAAGAGCAGGTCGTTTGTAACTCTAATGAGAGTACTATGAGAGTCTCAGTACTATGACATAGTCTAAAACCTGACTGGAAATACTCACATATAGCATTTTTCTCTAAGAAGGAACATAGTTTTGAGGATACTACCTTTTCTAATATCTTTGACAGAAAAGGGCGATTCGAGATCGGTCTGTAATTAATTCATTCTTTGGGGTCAAGTTGTGTTTTTTTTAGTGAGAGGTTTAATAACAGCCAATTTGAAGGTTTTGGGGACGTATGCTAATGACAATGATGAGTTAATAATATTCAGAAGAGGATCTATTGCTTCTGGAAGCACCTCTTTTAGGAGCTTAGATGGAACAGGGTCTAACATACAGGTTGTTGGTTTAGATGATTTAGCAAGTTTATACAATTCTTCATTTCCAATAGAAGAGAATGAGTGGAATTGTTCCTCAGGGGATCTATAGCGTACTATCTGATGCAATACTGTGGCTGACAGCTGCATGGTTACAATTTTATCTCTAATAGTTTCGATCTTGGAAGTAAAGTAGTTCATAAAGTCATTACTACTGTGCTGCTGGGTAATGTCTGCACCTATGATGGGTAACACTTTATTTCGATAGTCCACTTTAGACATTCTACTAACAGTAAGTAACTTTGCAACTACATGTCAACTAGCAGTCATTAGAATATTAGTAGACTGTCTGCTTAATATCTTCTAACATTTTATTTTTATGGGTCCACAACATAAAACATACTGACTATCAGAAACTGCAAATACATGTCAACTTATTCTACTAACCCTAAACCTACCCTACTGACAGTTAGTAGACATGTAGTTACAAATGAATGAGAATTAGTTGACATGTAGTTGACATGTATTTACAAAGTTACTTATAGTTAGTATAATGTCTAAAGTGGACTATCGAAATAAAGTGTAACCCTATGATGTTATATTTTTTGTTAATTTAACTACTGTATTGAATAAATACTTGGGGTTGTGTTTGTTTTCTTCTAAAAGAGACGTAAAGTAAGCAGATCTAGCCGTTTTTAAGGCTTTCCTGTAGGAGAGAGTATTTTCCCACCAAGCAATACGAAATACCTCTAATTTTGTTTTTCTCCAGCTGCGCTCCATTTTCCGGGCTGCTCTCTTTAGGGCCCGAGTGTGCTCATTATAACACAGTGTTGGACTCTTTTCATTAACCTTCCTTAAGCGTAAAGGAGCAACTGTATCTAAAGTGCTAGAAAAGAGAGAGTCCATAGTTTATGTTACATCATCAAGTTGTTCTGAGCTATTGGAAATGCTGAGGAACTGAGATAAATCCGGAAGATTATTTATAAAGCAGTCTTTTGTGGTCAAGGTGATGGTTCTACCATATTTGTAACAAGAAGTTGGCTTTACAGCTTTAGCTATATGGAATATACACGAAACTAGATAATGATCTGAGATATCATCTCTCTGCTGCAAAATTTCAACGCTACTGACATCATGGAGTAATTGTAATGGAGTAATTTTTGACCAGCAGCATATGTACTTTCACTCAAGTAATGGAGTTGTGTACTTTGTCCGCCTCTCGTGTTAGCACAGTTCTCCAAAGACCAGTGACTTTGAATGGTATTTTATTTATTTATTTATTTTTTTTTGTGCCACAAGAAAATTATGTCCTCACAGTGCTCACAACAAGAGAATGTCATTGCTTGAATACAAGCCCAAGCCTGTCACTAGAGACTATTTTGCAGAGAAGACAGAATGTGGCATGGCAAATACAGTATCTCCCTTAAACTAATACCTTTTTTCCCAAAGGCAAAGATAGGCTTATATATATCTTATATTTTCTTTTCAAAGTGTTCTATATTTTTGTAAGACTGCAGAATTCTGTAAAACAGACAAGCTGTGAGATTTAAAAAAAAAAAAAAAAAAAGGCAAACGCTTACAATAAACTCAACTAATATTATAATGATAATCCCAATATATTGTACACCTTCTAATTCAATGCCATTTGCTGCTAAATTAATATAAACATTCAAGGAAATTAAATGGATAAATAAAATACAGCAGATGAAAATACTGATAATAATGAAATGCAGTTTTCAGCACAGCACCATCTGCTCCACAATCCCTCTAATGCAGAGACACCACTGGAAATTATGCATTAATTCAGCATATTATTTCTAATTGTGCAGAGAATTTAATCCACATCACTCAGTATATTTTCCTGAGTTATGCATCCAAGGAAAGAATGGTGTGAATGTTGAATTTATGCCCGACATGCATATGCCTCAATATCTCTGCAGGCCTCTTCTATTGTTGGGAGAGGAGTTGTTTTAAGGGCAATTGACTGAGCACTTTCCATCTCAAGGAGGAAAACTCTACAACTGGACTTTTTTCAGAATGGTGGAAAGAACAACATCATGAACCAGATGTAGACAGTTTTAAGTGAATTATTTTGTATTATTACTAATATTATCATGTTAAATCTGAAATCCAGAAGTTTTTATTTTTTATTTTTTTCAATTCCTGAAGTAACTATGCTAATGTATTTTCCCCACAACCTTTAGGTAGTGTTACAATATATGATCACGCTAACTGCGTGCCCCTTACCAGCCCTGCAAAGCAAGACAGAGTGGCCACACTCACACCTGTCATGCTCTTGTCTGCAGCCCCCTTTTTTGGGACTGTTTGGTGTGATGTGCCAGACCTTTGATTGATAGCATAACTTCGGGGCTCTATAGAAGGGATGACATGTTTTTGGAGGTCTAAACCTGGAAACGAGTTTTTTTATCATTTCCAGTTCCATCGTGCTTAAGTCAACATTTATGTATTTATTTATTTATATATTTATTTATTTGTTTATTATTTATTTATCAAGATATCATTGCATTTTATTCTACAACATAAAATACATAAGTAATACCTCTTTGAGTGTATGTTTTAAGCTTTTACTTCCCTTGGACTACAGAGGTTGTTTGGGATATTAAATGTCATAATAGTCCACTTTCAGAGCTTCATTGTGTTCATAATCACACTTTTGCAAACTATTCTATATATATATATATATATATTTATTTATTTTTTTCAAAGAGTTGTTAGAAGCTTAGTGATGGTGATGTTGTATTGCACATTTTGTATGTCTCCCTCATACACTGTTTTGCAAAACTAACGGAATGCATAGTTGATATAAAAAACCGGATGACTGGTAATTTCCTACTGCTAAATTCTGAGAAAAAAACAGACAAACAAAAAAACAGAGGTGTTAATTATAGGGCCAAAAACATCCACATGTAATGACCTAGACAATACATTCTCACTCCCAACTTAATATATATAGAGCTCAATATATGCTTGGTCAGGACCCTTTGGTCATTTTTCGACGTGCAGGGTCCTCCAGGAGGCAGCCATGGCCTAATAGTTAGAGAGTCGGACTTGTAACCCGAATCATAATAACAATGGAAACTAATCCCATATTTTCTAATAATATTACCAAAGAAACAGCATGTATATTGAAAATAGCAGAGGGCCTAAGAGGGTGCACCCACATAATGGGGAATATTTTAATGCTAAGAATTAACTTGATTAGTAATTTAAATCAGCTGTTGATATTTATTTCCGAGATTGTTTTATTGCCCCATCGAGTGTTTGTGTTCCCGTGTTGTCTCGTGAGAGTTCTGTGACTGTGACAATTTACTCTCACCTTGCGGAACAAAATACTAAACTGGTTGGTAGAGTTGGGGTACTTGGACTCGAGTCCGGTCTCGAGTACAATGTTTAGTGGACTCGGACTTGTCATGGACTCAGATGCATTTTTACTCTGACCTGTGTTCTCTTCTCTGTAGGATCAGATATTGCATTAGGTATGTCTGGAATGGATTCTTCATATGTACAGAATCTGAGACAGATCAGACATGCAATTATTTGTTGTATTTAATAAATAATGTATGATAACTCTCACTCAATACACAAACTAGATGGCAAAGTAACTACAGGAGGAACCAGGCCTCTGGTTTCCATGGCAACAAGGTAACAAGGTAAAAACTATTTCTATCACCCAAAGGAATTTAATGAGAGTTTTGACTCTCACTTAATTGATTTTGAAGCAGAAAATTAAAAATCTCCATTAATTCAAAGACAAACCTTTCTGTTAACAAGCATATCTCCAGGACATTGTGTGTATTATTAATGTTTTGTACATTGTGTACTGTTTATGCATGTCTTATGATAAAATTATTAGATAATGTTACCTTATAATTAATGGTAAAATAATCATTGCTTAATTTCCTTCACATTGGTGTTTATCACTTTCTCATAACATACATTGTATGCATCATATTAATCAGAATATGAAGGGCCACAAAACTGCCAGCCCATTCTGATCATGAGTCAGCTTCCAAACAAAGAAGCGTTATCCCAATTGAAATTATACTTTTTGCGTTGCTCAAGCCGAATCCAAGAGGTAATTAAAAAATAAATAAATAAAATACTTTCATTAAATATAATATTTTTGTTTAAGTTTTTGTTTGTTTGTTTGTGTGTGTGTGTGTGTGTGTGTGTGTGTGTGTGTGTGTGTGTGTGTGTGTGTGTATAGCATGTTACAAATGTTGTATTTTTTTTATCAGTTTTAAAATTTTATTACATTTACAAATCTACCTTTCTGCTGGGATCAGTATAATCCCGATTTCTTTGTATCAAAGGTATCCCAATCTTAAACGTTTTGAACAACACAAACTGATTATTTGATCCAGATCAAAACAAAGATTGGATTTTGTGATCTAATCCAATTTCAGAATCAGAAAATTAATCAACCCAGGATAGCAAATAACAACCCAAACAACAACCCAACAACCCAAACAACCCTGTTACCCAAAGACACAGAAATATATAAAAAAGGCTTCAATTACAATTTATTAGTGTCTATAAACAATCACCTCAAATAGGTACTGATTTGGAGAAAAAAGGGGAAAACTACGGTGGCAGAGAAGTGCAAAACAAATCACAATTCTGAAAACAAAATAAATTGCAAACGTAAATGCAAATCTAAAAACAAAATAACAATTCCGCATTAATTTGATTAAATTTTCTTTGTGTTTTTGTGTGTTTCACTCACTTTCCTGACGAGCGTGACTGGAGCTGCAAGCAGAGAGCTGTATCAAATTTCATTGTCGTTGTGTTTTCTGACTTGTCATTTTGTTTTCGGATTTGTCGTTGTTTTTTCTGACTTGTTATTTTCTTTTCGGATTTGTCATTGTTTTCTGACTTGTTATAATGTTTTCAGAATTGTTGTCGTGTTTTCTGAATTGTTATTATGTTTTTTTAGATTTGCATTTGCGTTTGTAATTTGTTGTTTGTTTGTTTTTTCAGAATTGTGAATTGTTTTGCACTTCTCGGCCACCGTAGAAAACAATTATTTTATTTTATTTTTTTTTCACACATCCACATCACACTCATTACCCACACTTTCAGATTTGTGTCCACATTCACTCCACAATTTACACATAGTAAAAAGAAAGGGGAAAACAACAAAAATGTTGAATAAGCATGTGATGGCATGTGAATGAGTGTGTTGGTGTGAGATTGAGGCATTGGGGCACACTGAACAAATCAGCAGACTGGACGACAGCTGGAGAGTGTAACGGGACCTCTTCAGGCTCCAGGAAGGAAAATAACAGGCCTTGAATTCATCTTTGGAACAGATCACCAAAAACAGCTGGTTTTAAAAGTGCCAGACTCATGTCACACCAGACAGCATGCATGGAAAGTATCAGTTCAACAAGCAGCCATCTTTCAATTCCACAGGATAACCCATATCTCTTACTTTCAGGGAAAACTTTCTCATGAGCCAATGTATACTGATGACGTGTCCTCCTTTCATATTTCATATGTAATAGACCTTGCCTCCATTTCCCCTTCTGCTATTAATTGACTCACTCCACCCATTCCGTTAAAAGTGAAAGTGAAAGTAAACATTGCCATGTAGTTTACTACACTGCCAAGTAATAATCAACAAAAACAAGCAGATATTCATTCAATTTGAACTATGTGGCAAAGGGCCCATGGTGGCAATTCTCAGCACTTTGTTTGGACAGGTGGCAGTTATTTCTTGTAGTTTTTCAGCTGTTTTTGGATTACCGAGTCTCAATTAAAGTGACAGGGACCTGCGAGGAAAAGACAGTGGGGCAGAGGATTGGAGCGGCCGGAGACGAGCGAGCTCACGTCGGCTCAGTGTCCGCGTACCTCGCCGTCACCACAGAGAGAGGATTCGCCGGTCCTCTTCACTCAACCTGATCAGCGTCCTTCCACAGCTGTGAGCGACATAGTCTCGTTTGGTGGGAGCGATGATGAGATGGATGACAGCCTTTCTCTGGTGGCTTCAGACGTGGAGGAGTTATCAGGCTCTGTGACTGACCCCGCCCTCTTGCCGCCATCCTCTTCATGCAGCGCCAGACCGAGAATGGACGAGGAGCTCATCCGTGTGATGACAAAGGCTGTCAGTGAGCTCGGGCTCGAGTGGTCTTTGCCTGAGTAGCTGTCTCGCAGCAGGCTGGACGAGTGGTTTCTCCCGAGCGCCAGCAAGCCCCCCGCCAATGCTCGTCCCCCTTCTTCCCCGAAGTTCACAACGAGCTCATTAAATCGTGGCGTGCCCCCTACTCTTCTCACATCCGTCCTTCTGCTTCCTCTGCCCTCACCTCCGTTGACAGCACTGAAGAGAAGGGATACGAGCACCTGCTCTCTCTGGATGAATCCGCGGCCACGCATCTCTGCCCGCCCACAGCTATTGGATGGAAGGCAAGGGCGAGCCATGGAACACCACCTTTGGCTCACGTTGACGGAGATGAAAGAGGCGGATAAAGTTCCCTTCCTCGACGCTCCTGTGGAAGGCTTTGCGGAGGCTCAGAAGTCATCTCAAGCGATGTGACATTTCCTTCCAAAACGCAACAGCTCTTCTGCTGCTTCGAGTCGCCCCAAGCCTGCACTGACTCAGCAGCCCTCCAAGCCGACGCCGGTCACTCCCTAGCCCTGACCTCCTAAGGATCGGCAGGATAGAGGGCGTTCCCACTCGGCAAGACGCTACCCCTTCCCGAAGCGGCAAGGACCCCGGCCCAATATCGCCTCCTGATCAGCCAGGCAGAAAGAGGAGGGGCCCGAGTCTCGCTGCCGCCGGACCACCCTGCAAGCAGCCTCTAATGTGCCTCTTGTCACCCCGCTCAGCGCTGGGTGCAGAGGGAAGTGTGTTATTGGTTCCCCACAGGCCCACTCTAGCGCCCGGGCGTTCAACCATCCAAACGCTGTGATAGTGGACAAAATAAAACACATACATTTTCAAAAAGAGAGAAAATATCCACTTCTGCCTACCATAAGCGTCCTGCCCTTATGCAGACTGTCTTTAGAGCCTATTCAACCTCTTGCCACATGGTCCGAGGCCTGACAGTACATGAGGAGACTCCCCCCCACAATGTAAAGGGCTTTGAGTGCCTAAAATGTAAGTAATTATTATCCCCGGTGTGTCAGAGTGAATAATGGCTATGATAAGACGAGGTTATTCACTCCAATTCGCTCGAAGACCACCACGCTTTCACAGTGTGGTCGCCACCACAGTGCGCAGCGAGGACGCTCAAGTCCTGCACGCTGAGGTGATGAATCTGCTGGTAAAGGGAGCCATAAAAGTCATTCCTCCAGCCCAGAGCAAGTCCGGCTTCTACAGCCGCTACTTCCTCATCCCCAAAAAAGACAGTGGCCTGCAACCTATTCTAGATCTCAGACTCCGGAATCACGCCCTGGTAAAAAAGTCATTCAGGATAATCACATTGAAACAAATCATCTCGCAAATATGCCCAGGGGACTGGTTCATGTCACTGGATCTAAAAGACGCATACTTTCACATCCAGGTAGCCCCCATCACAGATGATTATTGAGATTCGCATTCGAGGGGGTGGCATATCAATACAAGGTCCTCCCATCTGGGCTGTCCCTGGCTCCCTGCACTTTTACGTGATGCATGGATGCGGCTAATCACCCCTCTGCTACATATGGGAATCTGCATCCTCGACGACTGGCTCATTCTGGCTCAGTCAGAGGCAGTTTCAACATCACACAAGGCCCTCCTCCTCAGCCACTTAGATTGCCTGGGGCTCAGGGTCAACTTTGCCGAGAGCGTACTGTCACCCAGCCAACGAGTGACGTTCGACTCAGTGCAGATGACAGAAACTGTCTCAGCGGAACAAGCCATGACGATTCAGCGCAGCGCGGCCTCCTTCAAGGAAGGGACCGGCCACCCGCTCAAGGCTTTCCAGAAAATGCTGGGCCTTATGGTAGCAGCTTCGCCAGTACTTCAGTTGGACCTGCTTCACATGCGACACATCCAGTTCTGGCGGAAGCAGTGGGTTCCATCTGCAGCCTGGCATCATGGTCGCCATCGTGTAACAGTGACTTGGGCCTGTGTATCCGCCCTGGCCCGTTGAAGGGACCCCCTCTGGCTGAAGCAGGGTGTCATCTTATACATGGCGCACAAAAGGAAGGTTGTCACGACAGATGCTTCCAACAAGGGTTGTGGAGCGCTGTGCGAAGGCAAACCAACCTTCGGTCTTTGGTCCGAAGAAGAGTCGGGTCGAGTCACATCAACTGCCTAGAGATGCTAGTAGTGTGCCGCACCCGTCAATTCTTCCTGCATACATAATGGGACACCATGTGCTAATACGCTCAGACAGCAGGTCCGTGGTGTCATACATAAATCACCAGGGTGGCCTCGTCTCGAAGGGCCTTTGCACGCTGGCGAATGGCCTTCTTGTTTGGGCTCAGACCAATCTGCACTCACTGAAGGCGACGCATGTGCCAGGCAAAATGAACCAATGAACCAAGTTGTCAAGGAACAACGTCTCCTCAGAAGAATGGACGCTCCACCCAATCGCGGTTCAGAAAATCTGGGAAGTCTTTGGCAGAGCTCGAGTAGACCTCTTCGCCTCTGAAGACAACTCTCATTGCCCAAACTTTTTCACGAAGAGCACAGAGCACTGAATCACTCTGCTACCGCAGGTACTCATACGAGTCAGGGAACAACGGCACAAGCTTCTTCTAATAGCCCCCCTCTGGAGGAACCAGCCGTGGGTGTCGGAGTTATTCCAGCTGCTCGAAGCATCCCCGTGGCCCATTCCCTTGAAACCGGACCTCCTCTCTCAAGTGAACGGCACGCTGTGGCATCCACAGCCCGAGTTATGGGCCCTACATGTGTGGCTGCTCAACGGGAGCCTTTCGACCTCCCAGAGCATGTCTTAAACACTATGGTAGAAGCTAGAGCCCCATCTACCAGACGCCTCTATGCTCTGAAATGGTCTATATTCTTGCCTTGGTGTCAAGACCGCAACTTAGATCTGGTTACTTCTGATGCATCAGTGGTTCTTTCGTTTCTGCAGAAGATGCTGGATAAACAACATTCCTCATCCACCATCAAAGTTTACGCGGCAGCCATAGCGGCTTTCCATGCCCCTATTGCTGGCCGATCGGTGGGCAGGAATAGTCCGGTGGTCCAGTTTATATGAGGAGCCAGGAGAATTAACCCCCGCGTCCAGTTCCACCTTGGGACTTACCAACTGTACTAAGGGCCTTAAAAAAAAAACCCGTTTGAACCATTGCAATCCACAAGCCTCAGATCACTCTCGTTTAAAACTGCCCTGCTGTTAGCGCTGGCGTCGGTTAAGTGAGTAGGAGACCTACAGGACCTTTCCATCAACCCTGCTTGCCTGGAATTCGGACCTAACGACTCCAAGGTCATCCTGAAACCAAGGCTGGGTTATGTACCTAAGGTGCTCTCCACTCCGTTCAGAGCCCTGGTCATAGCGCTTTCCGCGCTTTCCCCTTTGACGGATGACCTGAAATTATCCCTGCTCCACCCTGTCAGGGCCCTGAGAGTATACATTGAGCATTCTGCTTCATACAGGAAATCAGAACAGCTTTTTGCCAGCTTCGGTAACCGCGCTAAAGGTCGCCCTGTTACGAAGCAAATAATTTCCAGGTGGTTAGTGGATGCTATCACCCTAGCATACTCCTCCTTGGGCTTGCAGTGCCCCCATTGGAGTCAGAGCCCATTCCACCAGAGGCATCGCCTCTTCCTGGGCATGGTTCAGCGGGGTGTCCATTTTGGAAATTTCTGAGGTGGCCGGCTGGTCCTCGCTGTCCACATTTCTAAGGTTTTACAATCTGGAAATCCCTGCCTTACAGGCCAGAGTCCTTTCTGCTTAGTTCGCCGCCTCCGGTTAGTTTAGCAGTCTTATGGGTTCGCTTGACCAACATTGTTCAAGTCCTTCCTTCACTTGGACGGTCCATATTATATGGATACCAGGTATAAACTGTAGGGGACGACACTGATGGCTCAGCCTGTGCTTGGTGTGTTCTATTTACTCCCCTGGGTCTTACTCCCACGTGAGTCTTGGTTTTGAGTCGTACCCCATCATAGCACGGCGTGATTGAGTCTTACGACGCAGTACGAGTGGAATATCGACAGGGAACGTACTCGGTTACTATCATAACTTTGGGAAAATAAGAAAACAAACAGGGTGCACTCTCTGTCTTCTCCATCTCCGCAAACTGCTTTTCGAAATGCGTCACTAAAATGAACTGTAACTCAGCAAATACTCAGCACACAGACATGGGAGTTATATCTATAGAAAGCTTGGAGTGTCTACTTTGAATTGAAGCAAGTCTTATCGAAAACAAACATTCTGTGATGAAGTAATCCGTATGAAACCAACACGATGTTCAGTCTTTCCCGTCTAACTCATTATCTCTAATGAAATCCAGCCCCCTTGCGGCTCGCGCAGCTCATATGTAAATAGCCACGTGGGACGTGCACACGTGCAAACGCCCAACACAAACAAAGAGCGAGGAGTTTATTCATCGCGGCTACTGTTAGTTTCTGGAAGACGCTCTGAGTAAAGGCAGGATTTCCCTCGAAAGAATAACATGATTTCATCCAGTAAGGAGATCAATCTGATGAGTAAGTAATGTTTCTTTTTTGCATTAGTTAACATTTTATTGTGACATAAACTTGAACAGATTTACTAGTTGGGTTGTTCCCAAACTACAACATGATGAATGCTACACATCTAAGAATGTTTAGACCATGTTTATTATTAATACTCTGTTCACAAATATATTTTAATAGCGTGCTAAACAATAATAATTAGTTTCTCAGATATAAACTATCCTTTTTTTATAGTACAAAGTACATCCATTTATTGAACAAAGCATATGTGAGTCTGTGGCTTCAGAATCATATCATAGGCTACTATAAAATCATACATACTAGACTATATGACTACAAAATCATAGTTGCGTTTTTCCCAAACTATAATTCCTGACTATGAAATCGTGTAAAACATTTTGAATATGACAGGCAATTCATTGTATTTCAATTTCATATGGTGCGATGTTTTCATGCTCTATATAAAACAATAAAAGTAATATGAGTGTACACTGTAACATGATGAAGGATACGAGTCTAAGTATGTTTAGTACATATTTATTATTAATAGCTTACCCTGTTCAGAAATAGATTTTAATAATGTGCTAAACAACAATAATTAGTTTCTCAGATATAAGATTTCTTTATTTTTTTATGATCGTACAAAGCATGTGTGAGTCTATGGCTACAAAACCTATATATATATACAGATGTTCAACTACACTGAGATTCTATGTTAAAACAAGCTCCTTTTCTACTGATTATGTTTTTTTCTTCTTGAATCCATGGAAAGAATTAGAAACACTTAAATAACACATTTAAATATCAGGTATTATTTACTTGTTTCACTTGTTGCACAGAATCTGTTGCAAGAATGACTCAAAGTCTGTTCACATCTCTGTGGTCAGATCGGTGTGCACAATAATGTGTCTTTGACCTTCATTATGTATGTTTTGATTATACTGTGTTGTAAATAAAATACAAATAATTTAAAAAAAAAACTTTTTTTCAATCTCCTCACATTCTCTCTTACCTGCCTCAAAGTCACAGTCACACTGATGGGCCATCAGGGGCCATTAGGGGAGAGCCCTTTGTCTTTCAGGTTAGACTCACTTAATATTCAAGGCCATTGCCACTCCCTCGCACATAGTCTTTCAATCACAAAACATGTCTTGAAAAATTGAAATCAATATATTGTTTTCAGTGAATGAGTAAGCAGAATGATTTTCACATAATTTTGAAGTAAATATTCAAGCCCACAAGACTGATTACTCAAAAGTCTTATTCAGAACTATTTAGTGTGGTTTTTAAGGTCTTATTTCAGCTACATTTTTTTCCCCAAAACTTACTAACCTTACTAATATTTTTTTTCTAAAAAATGCAAACATGTACATTAGGGGTGGCACGGTACACGTACCGAATCGTACGGTTCACGCAGCACGGTGTGCATCAGTAGATGTCACTGTTTTAATGTCATATGTCTTTTTATTGTTGTTAGCATAACTGTTGCAAATGAATATACATTTTATATTTGAAAACGTTTTTCAAGTTTTTTTTGCTATATAATATATAAAAACTAATATGTATACAACTTTTTAAAATATAAAATGTATATTTTTTTATTGTCACGGGAACATCCCAGCTGAAGATTATGAAGAAATGAGATAGCTCCCTTTGCCAAGTGCATTTCAAGTGCACAACTACATGTCAACAAAGTCTCATAAGAGTATTAATAGACTGTCTGCTTCATATCTACTAACTCCTTATTGTGTTGGTCTCCCAACAGATATTCTACTGACTATAAGTAACTTTGCAAGAACATGTCAACTTGAATGAATGAATGAGGCATTTATATAGCGCTTTATTGTGTATTGCAATACACCCAAAGTGCTTTACAATCATGTGGGGGGGGGGTCTCTCCTCAACCACCACCAGTGTGCAGCATCCACTTGGATGATGCAACGGCAGCCACAGGACAATGGCACCAGCACGCTCACCACACACCAGCTACAGGTGGAGAGGAGAGAGTGTCATAGAGCCAATCAAGTGGATGGGGATTATTGGAAAGCCATGATTGACAAGGCCCAGTGGAGGGAATTTGGCCAGGACAACGGGGTTACACCCCTACTCTTTACGATGAGTGTCAAGGGATTTTTAATGACCACAGAGAGTCAGGACCTCAGTTTAACGTCTCATCCGAAAGACGGTGCTTTTTTACAGTATAGTGTCCCTGTCACTATACTGGGGCGTTAGGACCCACACAGACTACAGGGTGAGCACCCCCTGCTGGCCTCACCAACACCTCTTCCAACAGCAACCTAGTTTTACCAGGAGGTCTCCCATCCTGGTACTGACCAGGCTCAGCCCTGCTTAGCTTCCATGGGCAACCGGTCTTGGGCTGCAGGGTGATATGGCTGTTGACAACTTAATCTAACCCTAACCCTTCCAGTCAACTAATACACTACTAACACTCTAATGAGAGTTAGTAGAAATGTAGGTGCAACATTACTTATAGTCAATAGAATGTGTTAAAGGGACCATCAAAATAAAGTGAAACCGAAAAAAACTAGGAAAGGAAAAGGACGTGTGGACCAAATATGGTGTCCCATGCTCGGAATTTGTTTTCTGCATTTCACCCATCCAAGTGCACACACCCCCCCAGAACAGTGAGCAGCCATTTTTGCTGCAGCACCCAGGGAGCAGTTGGAGGTTCAGTGCCTTGCTCAAGGGTCTCACCTCAGTCATGTTATTGAGGGTGGAAGAGAGCCCTGGTCATTAATTCCCCCAGGTGTTACCAAGACTCAAACCTGTGACTTTTGTGTTACAAGTCCAACTCTCTAACCATTAGGCCATGACCTCAACACATTACAACACACACATCTTATACTTATTCAGAGAAGTAAGTATTCTTAGTGACAGTTGTGTATAGCGTGAGATCTTACACAAACTCAGCTGTTTATGGACTAATCAATGCATGTATGACAGTTCAATCTTTTTCCATCATGTTTGGACGTAATGCATTCGCAACACTGGGTATTCTGGTTGTGGTTTGGTAAGTGAATAATGCATCGGTAAACATTAGTGACACTAAATGTGTGTTTGGACTATGAAAATAAGTTCCACAGGATGAACGAAGGGTGGGCAACATCACGTTCCCTCACTCTGATAGAACAGCCAATCACAGCACAGAAATGGAGAAGCACCAAATTGCAATCTCCTCCTCATCTGAAAGGGATAAAGGTGCACTTCCAAAAGACACTCCTAGTTCTATGTCTCAGATCCGCTCTTGCAGCACAGCCATCAGCATGGAAGAATATAGGAACAATATGTCACATAGCCAACAATATGTAGTATACAATGTCAGTTTTATTAGAAATAAACAAACTACAGCAGAGGTGAAATGCAGAAATAATAATAATAATAATAATAATAATAATATACAAAACATACAAAAAATCTTAAGATACCAGAATTCATATTTTTAGGTTTTACAGATGCATGATATATATTGTGAAATATATTGTGAAAAATTCAAAATTCATGTTATTTAATAAGATTTCCCAGATCACCTGTTTCCTGCATCTCTGTCAGCAGCTCCCATTACAAATTTTCTTGTAACTTCCCCAGTTTTAGGTATTTTTTTTCTGACGGTCCTGAAATCACAGTACAGTTTATCAATATTTGTTTGCAATGAAATTTCAAAACGTGTTTGAAATAGTTTCAGCCCATTAGTTCATGTAAGTGACATCACCGATTGACAATTAAATGCGATTTGGATGCTCAACGCGCACGTGCATTAGCCCTGTCCACACGAACTTGGTTATATTCAAAACTGCAGCTTTTTCTATGCGGTTTGGCCGTTCGTCCTCACGCAAATGCTGCACCAGGTCACTGAAACCGAACATTTTGAAAACTCCTGCCAGAGTGATTTTCAAAAACTCCAGTTGCAGTGTTATCTTGTAGACCATGAAACCGGAGTTTTTGGCTTGTGACGTCGGCGCCTGCTCTGTTATCTCCGCCTACTGGAAACTTTTTCAGGCTTCTGATTGGCCAACATGGCCTAAAACACATCAAAGTTATGCATTTACATAAATAGTACATAAAAGTCAAATAAAATATCCTGAAACTTCATGTATTGTTTAGTAGGTCTACATCAAACTGTAAATTGAATGAGAATATGAAAGCAGTGAATTTTAAAAATATATTTTCCAAATATATTTAACAGTGTTTCACATATATGTGAATATATTACCTTTCTGTATGGGAAAACATTGGCATTTTACTCAAAAATATTTTAAATGGATTTTAAATGTGGGTCAAGATCGGCAATACTTATGTGGCCCACATATCTATATTTGACATCTGGGCCAAATACTACATTCAACAGCTGGCCTATGTCTTGTGTGTCGTCTTAAACCCTGTACCACCTCTGCCAAACCCGGGCCATGTTTGGCCCTGTAGTGATTTTTGCTTTCGCCAACCTAGGGAGGCGAAATAATGATGGGTACTCGCGTCACCAATGACGTTATGATATTTGGATCACGTGTCACTTAAGTTATATATTATCACTTTAAACAACAGAGAGTGAAAGTAAGATGGCTGAGTTAGTTAGATATGTATATATGGTGTACAGGAACCTGTTAGGATAAATTTCTCGAGTGAGAGCACAATGTTGTACCTCTCTTTCTCCAAGGAGGTTGAGGTGGTCAGCAGGGGCTGCTGGGCGGGAGTGGCCCCAACCGTGTTCCAGCTCCTCATTCAGGGAGCTTCATTTCTCATACTCCCCAGAATTTTTGAATCAGAGTGGCACTCCCGGGCCGAAGGCTTCTAGCAGGAGGCGGATCTGCGGATCGTCATTCTCGCTGGATAGTCTTCAGCTAAAACGTCCTTATGCCTATGGCACAGGACTTCTGAGGGCCAGCCCCCTCTGGGTGCCTGTCTCTCCTCAGTGCCCTCAGGAGATTGGTCTGCCAACCCTGCCAGTGTTTCAGGGCTCAGCGGTCTCCAGCGAGCGCTTCTCTCTGTCTCTTCCGCCCGGAAACTGAGAGGCTCGCTGCCGCTTCAGGGATCTATAGAGCAGCTTGAGCAGCCGTCCCCTGCCGGTCCTCCGCTTCAGGGCACTGAGCTAGCAGCTCTAAGCACACCAGAGGCCAGTCTCGAGAGACTGGTTCCCTTAGTAGACTATTTGGCAGCGTGGAAACTACTGCCAAATGTGTCTCGATGGGTCCTGCACACTGCAGAAAAAGGTTATTACATTCAGTTTGGTGCTCCACATGCCTTAGATATGTTTAGGGAACCTTGGTTCTTATCCAAAGGCTCAGTGCTGGGAGCTCCTTGTCGCCCCGCGTAACGCTAGCGATGGACACGTCTCTCACCGGTCGGGGTGCGGTAATGAGTGGCCACCCTGCCCGCGGTCTGTGGAGCAGTCTCCATCTCATGTGTCATATCAACTGCCTGGAGATGCTGGCCGTGTTTCGAGCACTGAAACACTTCCTCCCAGACCTAAGAGATCACCATGTGTTTGTGCGCACTGACGACACATCAACGTCTCTTACATCAACCACCATGGAGGTCTGCGTTCGCGCCCCCTTTACAGGCTGGCACACCAGATCCTTGTGTGGTCCCAGGGCAAATTATACACACACACACACACACACACACACACACACACACACACACACACACACACACACACACTTAAAATTATATGAAAAACAGATGATTGAAATAAATGATAAACTCTAAAGACTCCAGCTTTTCTCTTTGTAACATCTTGTTCAGGTTTAATTCGAATCATAATGTAACATTATTGAAAAACTGATTTTTTTCAGTTCCAAAAATGCAAAACTTTGACAAAAAGTAATTTTTATTGTTATAATTATGATTTCATAATATGTAGATATGAATCCAGCTGAAAAAAAAAAAAAAAAAACTTGTGAAAAGATATCTTTCAGTTGGTCAAATAGCAAATAACAAATAGTGGAGCTCTGCAGCCATCTACTGGTAAAAATTATAATTTTTTAGTTTTGAAACTGCAATTTCCAAAAGTTGGGTAAAATTTTTACACTAAACCATGTCAAATGATCCATGTTATCCCCATGAATGAAAGTTAGAAATGTGGGTCTTTAATAAAATGAATTTTAGAAACAAGTAGTTTTTTTGTATTAAAAACTTATATCATTTTTAAAAATTATTTATTTCTTTATATAAATTTTAAAAAATATATCATAAATCCTCCAAAAACTACACAAATGTGGCGTAAAAACATTAATAAACAGTGTAAAATTACATTTGTTAAAAAAAAAAAAAAGACAATTATTTTTTTGCTAAATTTTGTTGCCTGGGGTCTAGAGACCCCAAAGACCATGAGTGCACAACCCAAAATGAAGACTGTATAAGGGTTAAAGCTCTCCAGCACCAGTTCAGTCTTTTGCAATTGGAGGTTCATGCACGCACCTCTCCTAATCCTCATGTACCTGATATAGGCTGGGAGACCCGGGGAAGGCCCGAAATAGATCCTACAGATTCTGACGGACACTCTGAGGTTTCAGCCATCAGCAAAGTGGTAATCAGGTAGAGGACAATATAGGCACGCCATTATCTCAGATTCCTCTATTGGAGAAGTTGAGTGACACTGATGACGTAGAGCACTTCCTTGTTACTTTTGAAAGGATTGCTGTTGCTTGTAGGTGGACTAAAACTGATTGGATTTGGCATTTAATTCCTTTGCTGACTGGTAAAGCAAAAGCAGCTTATGTCAATATGGATCTGAACGAGTCTACTGACTATGACCAAGTGAAGTACGCTATTTTAAAGAAATACGATGTCAATGCTGAAACATACCGACAAAAGTTCTGTTCCTTGACAGTAGATCCAACGGAGAGTCCGAAGGAGCTTTACAGCCGGCTCAAAGAACTCTTTGGAAAGTGGATCCAGCCTAAGAGGAAAACTGTGGAAGAGGTGAGTCAAATCATCATTCTGGAGCAATATCTTAAGAATGTTGTCCCCTGAACTCCAGGTGTGGGTTCGTGAAAGAGATCCCTGAACAGCAGCGGAAGCAGCGTCTTTGGCGGATGTGTTTGTTGCCACCAGAGGAAAGAATAAGCCATGGACTTGGAAACCTGTCAATGATCGTCATTCCACTGACATGCCTTACTTTCAGCAAAGGAGGGAGGAGGGGTCTGGTAAGCCCTATATGGGAAAAAAAGCCCCTTGTGTAGTCAAGAAGGGCACACTAAACCAAATTGTCCAAAGCTTTGATTGACACCGGCAATGACCAGACTCTGGTAAGAAGAAAGTGTGAAAGACAAATGTATATGTCAAGATACAAGATCAGACTTATTTGGTGGAGGTTGGGGTGACTGATAATTTGTCTTTCCCTGTGATTCTGGGTCGAGATATACCAGTGTTTTTGGAGTTGTTATACCCAACGCAGCAGTGCCATATGGTGGTGACCAGAGCAAAGGTGAACCAGTCAGAGGAGACTGGACACACACTGAGTACTTTACATTTCTTCAATGTAGAGATCAAGGCCAGAGCGCCAAAGAGGAGAAAGACTAGAAGAGAAAAGAGACAAGAAAAGGTAAAATTTGCTGCTCATACAGTTTCTGAAAATATGACATCTAACTTGCCTGTGAACATCCAGATGCCCACCAACATCATTCAGATGCAGCAGGAAGATGATAGTCTCACAGAGTGCTTTGCTAGTGCTGCAGGGGTAAGAGAGAGACCTCTAAATGACAGTACAGCCAGGTTTGTGATAACGAGGGGCCTACTCTATTGAGAGATCAGGGCCCAGAAACAGCTGGTGGTTCCGCAGTGTGTTCGAGAGATGCTGTTACCTGGGGAAAATTAAGACTACTGCAAGAATCAAAAAGTATTTTTTTTTGGCCCAGTTTGAAAGTATATGTATCCCGATTTTGTAAAAGCTGTCCTGTTTGTCAAAAGATGTCCCTAAGATGTCCGTTAAGAGCACCACTGCAACCACTTCCTATTATTGGTACTCCTTTTGAGAGACTTGGAATGGATGTCGTTGGTCTTGTGGAGAGGAGTTGCTCAGGGAATCATTTCATGTTGGTGATAACAGATTATGCCACCAGATACCCAGAGGTAGTTCCACTAAGATCTGTGAAAGCAAAACCTGTAGCTACTTCCTTGGTCCAGTTATCTTCCCGGGTCGGATTTCCTGCAGAATTTCTAACCGACCAGGGCACAAATTTCATGTCTACTTTGTTGAAACAGGTCTACCAGCTCTTGGGAATTAACCCTCTGGGGTCTGAGGGTGTTTTGGGGCCCCGGAGAAGTTTTGACATGCCCTGACATTTGTGCTTTTTTCAGTTGCTTATAAACATTTTAATGGCTAAAGTTTAAAAACACTGTATTCAGCACAAACTGGGCTACAATAATATGTGAGCAGCATGTACGTACATGATTGTGTTTTTGAGAAAACAACATTTATGCGTGGTTAGAAAAAAAGTAAAATTTTAAAGTAACTGAAATAAGGCATACAGAACATTTGTTCACAAGACTTTTGAGAACTGGATCTTGTAGCCTAGAATATTTGCTTCAAAATGATCTGAAAATGATCTAACTCACTCATTCAGAGAAAACAATATATTGATTTGAATTTTCGAAGTCACTTTTTGAGTAGAAAGGCTCTATGCGAGAGGACGTGACCTATCCTGGATAATGCTGTGACTGACACCTGAGAAGACAAAGGCCCACATAATGAGCTCCATAATGAGCCATTGAGTCAGGTGTGTGACTGAGAGAGAAGAGTTACAAGAAAGAATGTGAGGAAAAAAGAAATGTGTATACATATCTAACTATCACATAAAATAACTTGAGATTCACTTGCGAGTGCAGTTAAACAGTTTATTAGGAACAAACAAACAAATCAACAGAAGAGTCAAGACATCGTGGGTGCAATATCCAAAATATCCAAAACAGTGGCAGGAAACTGGAACCCAGGAAAACGGGAGACAGAAGAAACTGCATGAGAAAACACAAAACAGACGTGAGCAACACAATGAACGGACAAAGACAAAGCAAACATAGTGACAATACATACACTACCAGTCAAATTATTTAAACAGTAAGATTTGTAATGTTTTTTTATAAGAAGTGTCTTCAGCTCACCAAGCCTGTGTTTATTTGTACAAAGTACAGCAAAAACAGTACATTATATTTATTATAATATATAAATATATAGGCTTACATATTGTTACTATTCAAAATAAATAAAGCACCCCCCCCCCCCCACTAAAATTAATAAATAAATTAGTGAGCATGTTGATAGGCTTATCAGGAGCAACTATATTATTACATTAGCAAATCACCAATATTGCCCATGTGATTTTATAACATAGATGCACACATGCTTTGCATGTATTATCATACAATACAAAAACAATATTTTATAACTGAGAAACTAAATTATTATTGTTAAGCTTATTATAAACATGTCTGAGCAGGTATTTGCAAACAGAGTAGGCTACTTCACAGTAAAGCTTGGTCTAAACTTTCTTAGACATTACTTTTATATCATTGTTTATAGAACATATAACTATCCTCACGTCGTGCAACATTTAAATGCAATGAAAGGTTGTTTATCATATTTCAAAATGTTGCACGCGATTTCACACATTTTATTCTGGAGTTATAGTTTGGGAAAAGTTCACCAGTAAACGCGTTCAACTTTGTCACAACAACACATTATCTAATGTCAATAAGAAACATTACTTACTCGGTATAAAGTATCTCCTCCTCCGCCGGCTCCAGCTGCGCTCGTGTTTGTGAGGTAAACAAAACTTTTTCCTCTCAGCGTGTCTTCTGGCAGTAAATACAAGGCTTTTTCCTCTCAGCGCGTTTCTGAGGTAAATATAAGACTTATTTCTCACAACGTGTTCTTCCAAAACTGAAAAGTATCTGAAAAGAGATGAATGCGTTGCTGCTTTGTTTATGGTGGTGTGGGCGTTTACATGCCGCGTGACCTAATTGGAGATAATGAGACTAGACGGAAAAACTGGACATGTCCTTGGTTTCATATGGATTACTTTATCACAGAATATTTGTTTTCGGTAAGACTTACTTCATTTAACAGTAGACATGTCAAGCTTTTATTGACGTGTTTCAAAAAGCAGTTTGCGGAGACGGAGAAGACTGAGAGCGCACCCTGTTTGTTTTCTTTATTCTTCAAAAGCACAAAGTTTAGTTGTTATTATGAGTGTATACAAATAAAAGTAGACCCCTTACAGATTCGAATGGTGTATTGTTCTTATCTGTACGATCAAAAATGGCAGAGTAATTCAAGCTCATTTCGGCCTTATCAGGAAAATCTGCCTCAAAACACGTATACGCGTTTGTCGACCCCAGAGGGTTAAGAGTCTGCGTACTACCCCCTATCAACCCCAAACGGATGGGTTGACTGACCGATTCAACCAGACTTTAAAACAGATGCTATGGAAGTTTGTCAGTGAGAACGGTCGAGACTGGGATCAGTGGTTGCCCTATCTTCTATTCACATATCGAGAAGTCCCTCAGGCTTCCACAGGC
Source organism: Acrossocheilus fasciatus (assembly GCA_036784905.1). Taxonomy (NCBI): domain Eukaryota; kingdom Metazoa; phylum Chordata; class Actinopteri; order Cypriniformes; family Cyprinidae; genus Acrossocheilus; species Acrossocheilus fasciatus. The sequence continues at coordinate 6,121,260 of CM071948.1, forward strand.
TTCTCTCCTTTCGAGTTGTTGTATGGTCGTGATGTCAGGGGCCCATTGGCTCTGCTCCAGGAGATGGGGGAAGGATGTCCTGAAAGAGAAGAGCCCACCAGTGTTGTCTCCTATGTTTTGCAAATGAGGGAACGGTTGCAGAGCATGACTACTTTGGCGCAGAATCATTTGTCGGAAGCCAAGGAACAGCAGAAGACCTGTTATGACCCTCTGGCTCGAGAAAGAAATCTGGAGGTCGAGAAAAAATTACTTGTCATGTTGCCCAGTCAAGAGAGTAAACTACTAGCCAAATGGCAGGGGCCTTATATAATTAAGAAACGTCTGGGTCCTACAACCTATGAAATCAGTATGCCTGGTCAAGATCGTTCCAGTCGAACTTTGTACGTTAACTTGTTGAAGGAGTGGGTTCCCCGTCCTGAGAGGTCAGAGTCACTGATGGTTTGCTGTGTTGAGGAAGAAGAATCGGATGAGCAGTATCTGCCACAGCCAGTTCCTGGGGACCTCAGGTTGGATCATCTAACAGATTCCCAGTGGTCACAGGTACAAGCTCTCTTTACTTCAAAGATATTTTCTGAATATCCTGGGTTTACCAACTTGATTGAGCATGATGTAGTGCTGAAACCTGAGGCTGTTGTGAAATGGCTGAGTTATAGAATACCTGAACGATTCCAGGTGACTCTGCGGGAAGAGCTAGACCTAATGCTCCGCTTGGGCATTATTGAGCTGTCGAATAGTGAGTGGTGTCATCCCATAGTCCTCGTGCCAAAGAAGGATAGGAGTATTAGGTTCTGTATTGATACTGAACTCAGTATCTCAGATTGATTCCTTCCCTACCCCTCGCATAAGTGACCTAATTGATCGTTTGGGCCAATCCAAATATCTGACAACAATGGACCTTTCTAAAGGGTATTGGCAAATTCCACTCTTGACTGCATTCAGAACACCCGGGGGTCTCTTCCACTTTAAGGTGTTACCCTTCAACCTTCATGGGGCCGCGGCAACGTTTCAGAGGTTAATAGACCAAGTATTACATGGTTTACCTTTTGCTGCTGCATATCTTGATGATATTGTCGTTTACAGTAATACTTGGGAGGAACATGTGCAGTATCTTCGGGAAGTTGTACGGCGCCTTTGGAGGGCTGGCCTCACTTTCAACCCTAATAAATGTGCTGTAGCTAAACAAGAGACTGAATACCTGGGCTATGTCATTGGACAGGGTGTTGTGCGACCACAAGTGAAGAAAGTCCAAGCCTTGGAGAAGTGTGTGGTCCCTCAGACCCGCAAGGACCTGCAATCTTTTTTTTGGGTATGGCTGGATTTTACCATCGCTTTGTCCCTAACTTTTCCAGCAGGGCTGCTCCACTAACGTATATGTTGGGGGCACATTGCTCGAATAAAATGCAGTGGACTGAGGAGAGATTGAAAGCCTTCCAGGACATCCAGGGAGCTTTGACAACAGACACTGTGCTACACAATCCTGACTTTAGTCGACCCTTCGTTGTACAGACTGATGCCTCTGAGAGGGGAGTAGGAGCTGTTCTATTGCAGGGACCACCAGAGAGCCGATGGCCAGTCTCTTACATCAGTCATAAACTGTTTCCAAGAGAGGTACGCTATTCGATGGTAGAAAAGGAGTGTTTAGCCATAAAGTGGGCCTTGGATTCCTTGTGATACTATCTATTAGGCTGGGAATTTACACTGGAAACTGATCACAAAGCATTACAGTGGCTGGAGAAAATGATGGATTCTAATGGAAGGATTACGAGATGGTATCTTGCCCTAAAGCCCTTTAGATGCAAGATTCAACATGTGTCTGGTAAAGTCAACGTTACCGCTGACTATCTCTCCTACTCTAATGGCGAAATTTCTGAAGAGGGGGGGAAATGTGACGGCCCTAGCGGTGGCCGCACAAGAGTGGTAATGTGGATGTATCATCTCTTATACACAGCACATACATCCACATGTATCCACAAGCATGCACTCGCCCACACAAGTACATTTATATGAAGGACATGCTCAGTTGTTTAAGGTTAGTCTTTATTTAAATTTCCCTCTTTGTCATTCACATGTATTTTGGTTTCAGTTTATAATAATTACATGAAACAAACAATATTCATTGGTTCTTTATTGTTAGATTTTTACATATTTACATTTACAGCCTATCTTTATATACATCGCTGCTGATTTGGAGTGCACGCAAATTAGTTGCGTTGTATTTGTTACTTACGTTGTTTCTATTTTGAGTTTAAGTTTACTGATGATGTGTGGCGATGATCTTCCGACATGGTCCGCTGCAGCCGCATCCTGGCGTCCGGACATACCATTCACTGAGGTTGCCCGGGGAAGGAGGAAATTTTTATTTTATTTTTTTATTAATTGATTTATGTAGTTGTATATTTATGATGTATAATTACATTTTGTTTCTCTTTATCTTGATTTAAAATATTTCTCTGATTTTATTTAGATTTATTTAATGTTATATGTTGAATGTAAAGTTTGTTGCTTTCCCCTCTTAATTTGTAATGGGCCCACCTTTCCCTTTATAAGCTGTTGCTTTGTTTATTTGAGAAGTCAGTTTTTAGTTGTTGATTTATTTTGTTGTATGATTTAGGAGTTTGTACATTTATTTGTTTTGTTTTTTTGGGTTCAAATAAAGACCCATTTTCTAATGGAAAGCTTGTGTTCCTTGTTGCCAGCAGCCATATCACCCTGTAGCCCAAGACTGGTTGCCCACTGAAGCTAAGCAGGGTTGAGCTTGGTCAGAACCTGGATGGGAGACCTCCTGAGAAAACTAGGCTGCTGCTGGAAGAGGTGCTAGTGAGACCAGCAGGGGTGCTCACCCTGTGGTCTGTGTGAGTCCTAGCGCCCCCACTACACTATACTGTAAAAAGCACTGTCCTTTGAATGAGATGGTAAACCGAGGTCCTGACTCTCTGTGGTCATTAAAAATCCCACGATGTCCTTCGAAAAAGAGTAGGGGTGTGACCCCGGCATCCTGGCCAAATTTGCCCATTGGCCTTTGACCATCATGGCCTCCTAATCATCCCCATACACTGATTGGCTTCATCACTCTGTCTCCTCTCCACCAATAAGCTGGTGTGTGGTGGGCGTTCTGGCGCAATATGGCTGTTGTTGCATCATCCAGGTGGATGCTGCACACTGGTGGTGGTTGAGGAGATACCCCCCTCACAATGTAAAGCGCTTTGAGTGCCTAGAAAAGTGCTTTATAAATGTAACAAATTTAAAAAAAAAAATTCCTGATTACTTGGTCCCTCACAGTGGTGAAGCAGATATGGAGTTTTTGGTCAGGCTCAGGTTGACCTGTTTGCAACTCGAGAGACATCCCACTGTCCCCTCTGTTCTCTCTGACTCATCCAGCTCCACTGGGGTTGAATGCTGTGGTACAAACTTGGCCGAGGCTTCGTCTGTATGCTTTTCGTCTGTATGCTGAAGTTCTGGAGAGAGTGCGCAGGGACGGGGTCTGCCTATTGCCAGTTGCCCCACAGATGGAGGGTACGATCCTTCACACCCGTCCGGAGTTGTGGAAACTGTGTGTGTGGCCCCTGAGGGTGCACAACTCATAGCCTCCAGTCTCTCAACCGAGGTTGTTGAGACCATCCTCCAATCCAAAGCTCCCTCAACAAGGAAACTGTATGCCCTGAAGTGGAAGCTTTTCAATTCATGGTGCGGAGACTGCCAGCTCGACCCAATTAATTCCCACCATATTTCTGGTATTATCTATCAAACTAATCTAAGTAACTTGTTCGCTTTTTAAAACCGCGAGTGCAGCACGTTAGCATTCGTTAGCCAGTTAGCTTATCACTTGCGGTTCCATTTGCGTTTCTATTCACGCCTATTATTGTTTTCTCTTTTCTCGCTCTTTTCTCGTTTTCATTTCTCTCTCGCTCCATTTTTCATGAGTTCATCAAACAACAGTAGTAAGTGGTAAATCAGAATCAGTCATCAATCACTGTGAGTAATGGCTTCTTCTCCTGCTATTGTTGTTTGAACTGTTTGCCACATGTATAGTTTATCTCTCTCTTCTCGGCTGACAGAGAAGATTTTAGAACTAGAAACACGCATCCAAACTTTAGTTGAGGATAGTAAGAATGTGAGGGCTGTAGATACTGCTTTACATGTTAGCTCAGGGAGTCCTACATTGTTTGGTTCTGGCAGATCCCGTGCAGCAAAGCATCTGGGTGACTGTGAGGCGGCCTAGTCGCGTGTCAAAACATCGTGCTTCCGTTCCGATCAGTCAGTCAGTCATATTTATTTATAAAGCACATTTAAAAACAACAGCTGTTGGCCAAAGTGCTGTACAAAATTGAAACATAAACCAAAATACAAAAGTAAACAAAACACAGCAACAGATAGTACTCTACAGTTATGCCTCTGTGCTTACTTGAGACCATATGCAACAGTAAATAAGTAAGTTTTCCGATCAGAACATCAAACAGGTTCTCCCCACTCGGTGATGCACCCCCTGAGAAACCTGATGAAAGTGCTCTAGTTATTGGCGATTCTATTGTACGGAACATGAAAATAGAGACACCAGCCACCATAGTCCATTGTTTACCGGGAGCCAGAGCGCCTGACATCTTGGCAAATTTAAAAGTGCTGGCTAATGCTAAACGTAAATTCAGTAAGATTGTTATTCACATCGGCGCTAATGATGTTCGACTTCGCCAGTCGGAGATCACTAAAAATAATGTTAAAGAGGTGTGTGAACTTGCAAATACGATGTCAGACACTGTAATATGATTTGGTCCCCTCCCTGCTTACCTCATAATGCTATGAATCTGTGATGAGATTCATAGCATTCATAGATTCATAGTCGTCACTCAATGGCTGGATGTCTAAGTGGTGCCCGCAGAATAACATAAGTTTTATAGACAATTGGGCAAGTTTTTGGGGCAGACCTGACCTGTTGAAAAGAGATGGTGTTCATCCCTCCTGGGGTGGTGCCGCTCTTCTCTCTAGAAATATGGCACATAGTCTTAGAGTTCATACTTGACTAACTGGGGCCCAGGTCAGGAAGCAGACAGACTGGCTAAACCGACCGTCTGCTAGCCGCCTCAAGTCACAGAAGTCAGTTAATTCTCAGCACATAGAGACTCTTTCACCTAGATATCACACCATAGAGACTGTGTCTGTTCCTCGAACTAGAAAATACAAAAAACATCCAAACCAATTTAAGAGTAACAATTTGATTGATGTTCAACAAATAAAAAAAATATGTAATACAGAGAAACAAATGATAAAGCTTGGCTTTCTGAATATCAGGTCCCTTTCTACGAAAGTGTTTTTTTGTTAATGATATGATCACTGATCATAACCTAGATGTGCTCTGTTTGACAGAAACCTGGCTAAAACCAGATGAATACATTATTTTCAACGAGTCTACCCCCCAAGATTACTGTTATAAAAATGAACCGCGTCCAAAAGGCAAAGGGGGAGGTGTTGCTACAATTTATAGCAATATTCACAGTATTTCTCAGAGGGCAGGTTTTAAGTATAACTCCTTTGAAGTAATGGTGCTTCATATAACATTATCTAGAGAAACAAGTGTTAATGATAAATCCCCTGTGATGTTTGTACTGGCTACTGTATATAGGCCACCAAGGCACCATACAGACTTTATTAAAGAATTTGAAAATTTTATATCAGAGTTAGTGCTGGCTGCAGATAAAGTCTTAATCATTGGTGATTTTAATATCCATGGTGATAATTAAAAAGATGCATTAGGATCAGCAGTCATAGACATTCTGAACTCTACTGGGGTTAGACAACACGTGTCAGGATGTACTCATTGTCGAAATCATACTCTAGATTTAATATTGTCACATGGAACTGATGTTAATGATATTGAAATTCTGCAACAAAGTGATGATATCTCAGATCATTATCTAGCCTTGTGTAAACTCCATATAGCTAAAACTGTAAATTATACTCCTTGCTACAAGTATGGTAGAACCATCACTTCTACCACAAAAGACTGCTTTGTAAATAATCTTCCTAATTTATCTCAATTCCTCAGCATATCCAACAGCACAGAAAAACTTGATGATGTAACAGAAACTATGGACTCTCTCTTTTCTAGCACTTTAGATACAGTTGCTCCTTTACGCTTAAGGAAGATTAAGGAAAAGACTCCAACATCGTGGTATACTGAGCACACTCGCGCCCTAAAGAGAGCAGCCCGGAAAATGGAGCGCAAAACTAGAGGTATTTCGTACTGCTTGGCGGGAAAGTACCCTATCCTATAGAAAAGCATTAAAAACTGCTAGTTCTGATTACTTTTCATATCTTTTAGAAGAAAACAAACATAACCCCAGGTATTTATTCAATACTGTGGCTAAATTAACAAAAAATAAAGTATCAGCAGGTGTTGACATTTCCCAACAGCACAGCAGTAATGACTTTATGAACTATTTTACTTCCAAGATCGATACTATCAGAGATAAAATTGTAACCATACAGCTGTCAGCTACATTATCGCATCAGATCAGTACACTATAGATCCCCTGAGGAACAATTCTAGTCATTCTCTACTATAGGAGAGGAAGAATTGTATAAACTTGTTAAATCATCTAAACCAACAACATGTATGTTAGACCCTCTTCCATCTAAACTACTAAAAGAGGTGCTTCCAGAAGTCAAAGATCCTCTTTTGGCTATTATTAATTTGTCATTGTCATTAGGATATGTTCCCAAAACCTTCAAAATTGGCTGTTATTAAGCCTCTCATTAAAAAAACACAACTTGACCCCAAAGATCTAGTTAATTACAGACCGATCTCGAATCTCCCTTTTCTGTCAAAGATACTAGAAAAGGTAGTATCCTCACAATTATATTCCGTCTTAGAGAAAAATGGTATCTGTGAGAATTTCCAGTCTGGATTTTGTCTGTTTCATAGCACTGAAACTGCTGTCATTAGAGTTACAACTGACCTGCTCTTGTCATCTGATTGTGGTTGTATCTCTCTATTAGTACTACTGGATCTTAGTGCTGCGTTCGACACTATCGACCACAACATTATTTTGAATAGACTAGAAACCTTTTTTGGCATTAGTGTAAGTGCATTAGCATGGTTCAAATCGTACTTATCTGACCACCATCAATTAGTAGCAGTGAATGAAGAGGTATCATATCTGTCAAGTGCAGTATGGAATACCTCAAGGCACAGTACTAGGGCCGTTACTTTTCACATGTTACCCTTAGGAAATATCATCAGGAAACACGGTGTTAGCTTTCACTGTTATGCTGATGATGCTATTTAATAGCAATCTTTCCTTTGGCAGCCACGTTTCTATCATTTGTAAAACTACATTTTTTCATCTGAAAAATATATCTAAATTGAGACATATGCTCTCAAAGTCAATTACAGAAATGTTAATTCATGAATTTATGACCTCAAGGTTAGATTATTGAAATGCTTTATTGGGTGGTTGTTCTGCACGCTTAATAAACAAACTACAGATGGTCCAAAATGCAGCAGCTATAGTTCTTACTAGAACCAGGAAGTATGACCACATTAGCCCAGTTCTGTCAACCCTGCACTGGCTCCCTATCAAACATCGGATAGATTTTAAAATCTTGTTAATTACTTATAAAGCCCTGAATGGTTTAGCTCCTCAGTACTTGAGCGAGCTCTTATCACATTATAGTCCTCCACGTCCACTATGTTCTCAAAACTCTGGCCATTTGATAATACCTAGAATATCAAAATCAACTGCGGGCGGCAGAACCTTTTCCTATTTAGCGCCAAAACTCTGGAACAATCTACCTAACACTGTTCGGGAGGCAGACACACTCTTTCAGTTTAAATCTAGATTAAATTTGCCACCCAATCCAGTCCATATCCAGATCAGATGGTCACTGCAGTAACCCGGATCCAGTCCATATCCAGATCAGATGGTGGATCAGCACCTAGAGACGACCTCTACAGCCTTGAACATTACCGGAGATCAGGACACCTAGATGAACCCCAGGGACAGATCCCCAGTGAGGACCTTGTTTTCTCCATTGTGTCACCAATATGACCAGGAAATATGACCATATTAGCCCGGTTCTAACAACACTGCACTGGCTCCCTATCAAACATTGGATAGATTTTAAAATCTTGTTAATTACTTATAAAGCCCTGAATGGTTTAGCTCCTCAGTACTTGAGCGAGCTCTTATCGCATTATAGTCCTCCACGTCCACTGCGTTCTCAAAACTCTGGCCGTTTGATAATACCTAGAATATCAAAATCGACTGCGGGCGGCAGATCCTTTTCCTATTTAGCACCCAAACTCTGGAACAATCTACCTAACACTGTTCGGGAGGCAGACACACTCTGTCAGTTTAAATCTAGATTAAAGACCCATCTCTTTAGCCTGGCGTACACAACACACTAATACGCTTCTATTATTCAAATCCGTTAAAGGATTGTTAGGCTGCATTAATTAGATCAACCGGAACCGGGAACACTCCCCATAACACACAATGTACTCGTTACATCGTAAGTAGAATGGCATCTACGCTAATATTTGTCTGTTTCCTTCCTATGATCAGATGGTGGATCAGCACCAAGAGATGATGTCTGCAGCCCTGATCGTCAGCGGAGACCAGGACACCCAGATGACCCCCAGAGTCCTCGATTAAAATACACTAAAACTAAAAAATATAACTAACTACATATTACTACTACTGTTAGAATTTGAAACTTTTGAACTGTGGGTTTCATCTGGTCAGAGGAGAACTGGCCCCCCGACTGACCCTGGTTTCTGCCAAGGTTTTTTTCTCCATTCTGTCACAGAGGGAGTTTTGGTTCCTTGCCGCTGTCGCCTCTGGCTTGCTCAGTTGGGGACACCTAATTTCTAGCGATTATCGCTGATTTGATTGCTCATATACTATTTAAACTAAACTGAGCTAGACAATGACATCTCTGAATTCAATAATGAAATGCCTTTAATTGAAAATTAAATGTTTAATCTTATTATATATTACTGACACTCTGTCCTCCAATTTGATACTGTTAAGTGCTTTGACACAATCTGTATTGGTAAAAGCGCTATATAAATAAAGGTGACTTGACTTGACCAATGGGGTTTTGGTTCCTTGCCGCTGTCACCTCTGGCTTGCTTAGTTGGGGACACTTATTTTCCAGTGATATGATATCTGTGCCACAGTTGCCACATCTCCATCTTTGTTGACTTGACTGAGGCTGTGTTTGCTGGATGATTGCACCTAAAGCTGGAACTTCTCATCCATGACTGTATTTGCAGGTAAAGGGTGACATCAGTTTTAGCTGCATTAGTCTCTGCTATTTTAGCAGCACACTTTGTAGCTTCTTCAATTTTGGAGTGCCAGAGTGAGAGCCTTATCCAAAGTAAGTCTATCATCTTCCATACGCAGCCTCTCTCTGACTCTTGCACTGTTCGTTTTTTCAATAAGTTGATCTCTAATTAATTTGTCATGGAGAGCACCAAATTTGCATGGCTCAGCAAGGCTTTTTAAATCAGCTACAAACTGACTGGCTGACTCACCTGATCGTTGGCATCTTATTTGTCTGAAATTTAGGCATTTCAACAGCACGCTATGAGTCTTTTGAAAATGTCCTTTTAGTCGTTTAACAGCATCAGAATATGTATTTGCTGCGCAGAGCGTCTGTAAGATCCGTAATCCCTCTGTGTCGAGACAATGGAGGAGAGGTGCGTGCTTTCTCCCGTCCGGGACATCATCCAAGCCCGCGGCTACAAGGTATGTCTGAAATGTCACATACCTTCGCTCCTATGGCACGGCAGGTTCACCAGCGTGGGGCAGAAATGGCTCAGGGGGAGGCAAAGATAAAGCCATCCTTGTCGCCAAATGTTATGTTCAACAAAAACACATACAAACGGAGCTTCAGGTGAATGCTAGTTTACTCAAGGAACTTCAGCGGCAACAACAGAATACTACGATACAACTGTGAAGCATGCGCATCAGCATGACTTCACAACAGTATTACTACAACAGAGAATAACAATGAAAAACTGGTTAGCAACCACATTATATAGGATAAACAAATGTCTAGAAAAATGTTATTATATGAATGACCAATGATCAAATGATATATTATCTTAAATTTGAGGTCATAATAAAAATGGAGTCAGATTATATTTTAATTTAAATTCAATTTGGTGCACTGCAAAGACTGAACACACAGGAAACATTCAGTAAATGTTACATGTTCCCTGTGTGTGTTTTGCCGTTTGCAGCACTGCCTTGTTTGTCTATGTTTACCCCATTAGTTGTCATAGTAATTCATTGACCACACCCCCTTACTTGTTTGATCCCATGGTTACTAATTGGTCTCTTTTGAATTCCTGTATATGTAGCCCTTGTGTTTCTCTTGTGCTTTGTCAGTTTTTGAGTAAATGGTGCTGTTCTGCTTGTGTTTTTGTTCCTTGTTTCCCATTCTTCTTTGTTTGTTCCTTTAATCATTCCATTAAAACCCTGAATATGCTGTAGATCCACAACTTGGTCTGCTTCCTCCTGCTTCCTGCACACTGCATAACAACGGACTGCATTATTGATCTAGCAGGAGTTAATCAGGACCATTAAATGAATTAAATTAAGTGACTGTTTTTGGACTGTTTTTGGAGTGGGCTGGACAGTAACATCAGTCAACTGATGATGGGAGAAGACCCCAGTTGGACCCTGGCACAGTATGTGGACATTGCCCTGCAGAAATGTGGATCCCAAAGTACTTCGAGAGCTCTAGAGAGCAGGTTGCTCTGAAAGCTTTCGAATCGATCTTGCGGTACACTGATGTCAAACACTTACTGGTCTGCGCAACACCACTTCAAGCCAAATACACCCTCTGCCTGACTCGTCACGGCCACAGAGGTCGTCCCTGAACTTTCTACCTGCCATTACTAACCTCTGTGTGCTCTCTGTGACAGTTCCACCCGTTCCACCATGGTTTCTCAAGCTCCATCTGATCCACTGTAGTGGTCTCCTGCTTCATCTGCTCCATGTGGGGGGGGGGGGGGGGGGTCTTCATTGCTCCTTTGGTGGTCTCGGTCTGCATCGCCATGGTGATCTCCAGCTCATCTTGCACTGCTGTGGTGATCACCAGCTGCACCTTCCTAACCGTGGTGGTCTTCTGCTCTGCCTACTTTGCCCTGGCCTTCTGATCTGCTGGCTCCACCCTGGATCCAGCTCCACTGGCCAGCTCCAATTCTGCCTCTGCTCCACCACCCTTCTGGATTCATTGTTTTGTGTCTCCTGTTTTGTAAACTTTTGTTTGGAGTGTCTGGTATCTGCTCCCTAGGTGGGGGCTACGTTACATATTGTCAGAACTTATGTGTTTCTGTTACTGTGTCTCTAGACGGCATACTCAGAACTTTTCGATCTGTTAGTATCCCTTCCCTTGCAGGACACTTCTTACACAACAACCTACAGAGGGGTCAATCATAATTCAAAAAAAGACACAGATGATAATAAAAAAGGGTAACACTTTATAATAACTGCACACAATGAATCATTAGGTAAGCATTAGTAAATAGTCAGTTCTTCCTTTATAAAGCATTGTCCCAACATTAATAGTCATTAGTAAGCAGTTTGTAAATACAGCTATAAATGCCTTGTTCTTGTTTTATAAGCATATCTATTGCAAAGGAGATTTAAAGGCTCAGTTATCTTCCTAACAGAAAAAAATAAACAAACACAACAGAGGGATACAGAACTCAAAAATATTTATTTCAAGATGAAAAAAATGAAACTGTCCAACTGTACACTTTAATTTTTCTTTTTAGTTGTACAGTTGTACAGTTTCATTTTTGCATCTTGAAAAAATATTTCTGTGTTCTGTATCCCTTGGTGTTGTGTTTGTTTAACTTGTCTGTTTGGAAGATAAATGAGCCTTTAAATATCATTTGTAAATGCTTTACAAAGTATAAATAGTCCTCACTTTAGCTGAGCTCACAAAAATAGATGGCTGGCAACTACTAAATGTTTTATAACTACCTGACTTAATCATGAATTACAGCAGGGATATGTGTTAATAAAGCATTTATTAACACACTGAGCAACTATTATCATGTGTCTAAATAATAAGATTTATAAATGTACATTTAAATAGTTTATTAATCATTTACTTACACTTTATAAATGATCTTATGAACCACTGACAACTTCTAAATAACTGGTTTGTAAATAATGTAATAATTTAGAAATGATAAATTGATCATTAATAAAGTATGAAAATACAATTCTTAAACATTATAGATATGCTCAAGAACAAAACATTTATAGCTGTTTTTATAAACTGCTTACTAAAGCCTATCAATGTAACAATGCTTTATAAATAATGAATTGACTATTTACTAATGATTAACTAATGATTCATAGTGCGCAGTTATTATAAAGTGTTACCTAAAAAAGTTATTTGAAATTAAAATTAATAACGATAAGACAGAAGCAGAGTACTGTGAAAACACCTCACTTCAAACTGTAACGGTCTGTATGTATATTATTTTCTAAACTTTAAATGTAGTGAAGTTTTTGTTCAAGCAGACTTTGTTGTTTGTGGAAACCTCACGTGAGCCTGAAAGCTCCTTAAAATTTAAAATATTATTTGAAGACTAAATTTCAATCCAGCAGAATTTTCTGCACGCTTCACCACCAAGGCTAAAATGAGCATTGTGAATGTAAGAGCCTCCCACTACATTGTTTGTTTGAATTGTGTTTCAGGGCAGTTCGTGAAGACAGATAACCTGGACAGAAGTCAGTTCCAGATCCAGCCTCCACACCAGACTTCTCACTCACAAGGATTGCTGTCTACTAGATATTATGTGTACTCTTCAGACGTAGGTTCATGCAGATATTATTCAGGGACATGAACACTTGAATATTGCAAAAATAGAGAAACTACCTTATTTAAGAATGTTGTGATAATTGTATGAACATTAAAAATATATATATATTTAATTTTACTATTTTTTTGTTTTGTTTTCCAAAGCACCTAAAAGTTTTAAGTTTTTTATAGTTTTTGTGGAAGTGTGAACTGACCATAATGCTGTATGATAGGTGAGAGATTTATTCAACTTGGTTTACTGATTAAACATGATTAAACATTTGTTCAGAATATTGTAGTTGTTGTGACTATTCATCTGGGAGGGGTGTGTATCAAGTGGCTTGGTTATGGTTTTGTTGAGGCTGACATGTGGAACCCATCTGATCCAGCATATAGGACCAGAATGGGGCCAGCTATGGTCATACAGGTTTGGTCATACAGGACCTCAGATCCCTCATAGCAATTTTTCTCTTGCCCAGCTCCGGTCCACATAGCAATTTTTCTCTGGCCCACACAATCAGCTTTTGCCTGGCCCACATACTGCAATGAATTACGGTCCTAGTGTGGACCAGGTCTGGATTCCAGACAAGGGCCACACATGGGCCATTACTGGCCCAATTCAGTTTTTCAATTTTTTTCAATTTTTGTTTGTGAAGAATGCAGCAAAGTCATCGACTGTTAGCGAGGTGGTGGAGGTGGTGGAGATGGACAGAGGAGAGAATTGAATGTTTTGAAGAGATGTGTCAGAAGTGCTGTTGATCTTGTTGTGAAAATATGAAGACTTAGCAGTATGAACTTCAGCAGAGAAAAGTTAAAGCAAAGACTGGTACATAATCAGGTCTGATGGATCTTTTGATTCATGCCATTTTCTTTCTGCTGCCCTGAGTTTGGACCGATGCTCACGAAGAACATTGGGAAACCAGGGGTTAGAAGGGGTTAGTAAGTATTAATATTTTGTAACTGATACAGAATTTAATAGGCAGCCAGTGCAGAGACTTATAAAATTGGGTTAATATAATCATAATTTCTTGAACTGGTAAGGATTCTAGCAACTGCATTTTGGATTATCTGTAGTTTGTCTATTGAAGATGCAGGACAACCACCTAGCAGTACGTTACAATAGTCCAGTCTGGAGGTCATGAATGCATGAACTAGCTTTCCTGCATCAGAAAGAGGTAACGTTCCACAGCTTGGCAATGTTTCTAAGATCGAAGAATGCTGTTTTTGTAATATGGGAAATATGATTTTCAAAAGACAAGTTGCTGTCTAATATAACACCCAAATTTTTTACTGTTTTTTGGTCCGATGAGTAATATTTCTGTCTTATCCGAATTTAATAGGAGAAAATTATTGGTCATCCAATCTTTTACATTTTTAACACACTCTGTCAGCTTAGATCATTTAGAAGTTTCACCTGGTCTTGTATCATCAGCATAGCAATGGAAACCAATCTCATATTTTCTAATAATATTACCAAGAGGCAACATGTATATTGAAAATAGCAGAGGGCCTAGGACAGATCCTTGTGGGACTCCATATTTTACTGGCGTTAAAATGTTAGACATAAACGTAAAAATTTAAACGGGTCTGTAATTTGCCAGATCACTAGGATCTAGTTTTTTTTTTTTTTTAATAAGAGGCTTGATAACCACCAGCTTGAAGAGTTTAACAACGAGATAATAATATTGAGAAGCAGTTCTTCTGCTACAGGTAACAAATTTTTCAGTAATTTAGTGGGTACAGGATCTAATAAACATGTTGTTGGTTTAGATACAGTGATAAGTTTATTTAACTCTTCCTGTCCTGTAGTTGTAAAGTACTGCCGCTTTTTTCTTTGGGTGCGACGAATGAAAATGAATTACAAGGTGCTGTAGATTATACAGTTGTTATTGTATTTCTGATGTTATCTATTTTATCAGTGAAGAAATTCATAAAGGCATTACTATTAAACTGTAAGGGAATATTTAGTTTGGGAGACGTCTGATTATTTACTAAAGGGGTGGTTTACTGCGATTTCACTTTTTTCATTTTAAATAGTGTGTAATGTTGCTGTTGGTGCATGAACAGTATCTGCAAAGTTGCTGCGCTGAAAGTTCAACGTAAGCGAAGATATCATCTTTTAAAAATCAGGAAGTTTAATGCCTACAAAAACGACTCATGGGACTACAACGAGATACTTCCCGGGTTGCATACATAACAAACCCATAAATTTGCATCAACCCCTCCCTCCAGAACATGCAAAAAAGGGGGCAAGGCCATGTTCTGCGGCTTTGTCGAAGAGGAAGAGTTATAATGGAGAGTTGTAGCCATGCCGTCGAAACGGTGTTATTTTCACCCAGCTGTCAGGTCTTCTGTGTTCGGGCTTCCTACGGATGCTGTAGTTCGTCAACAATGGATAAAATTTATGTTTGATTATGTTCCTGACAATTACAATCCTAATTTAGTTCTCTGTGCTGCGCATTTTACAGATGACAGCTTCCAGAATCTACACGAGTTCAATGCCGGATTCACACAGAAACTATTACTAAAACATGGAGCAGTTCCAACTTTAAAACCAGAGGCAGCAGTTGTTGGGCCACAACCTGTAAGTAAGATTTCATAATTTTAAATGTATTTGCATGTATAATTTCAGACGTAATGTTTTAGTTTTATCAAGGACGTAAACAAATGCCAACGTTGGCTTTAGCAGCCAGTTAGTTAAATGCTATTTCGTGTGTCTATGATGAACGCGTACAAATATTTTGGACCTGAATTTGTAATTATGTACTAATTTTGTAAATGTATTTTCCATATATATTTTATGACGTAATTTTTCGATTTGATCAAGAACATAAACACAAGCCAACGTGTTTGGTTTTAGTAGCCAGTTAGTTCGATGCTATTTTGTGTGTGTAAGACAAACGTGTACAAACTTCAAAAAATTTAATCACAACAGCAAACTTCCATTCAGAAACGTTTGTAAGTGGCATGCTTGCGGAAGTTCTGCTTGACTTTCTTCATTACCGCTTTCTGGGTCTGATTCTGGCTCAAACTGATACGGCAATATTGACACCATTATTTACATTTGACTGGAGCACGTGTAACTTTCGCCCGTAAAGGTAATAGCCTTGAAGTTTCCGGACAATGTGCAGTACGCAGTTTAGCCAATCACAACACACCGGCCCAACTAACCAATCTGAGCCCATTGCCTGTTTCTGAGGGAGTGGTTTCAGAGAATCAGGAAGTCAAATGACAGAGGAGAAAGCGGCTTACAATAAAGGTGAAATATATGAAAAATAAGGCGTTTTTTAACAAACGAAACACGAAGACATGTTATATTGCACCTGATAAATACAATCAAGCGAAGAAAAAAAGCAGTAAACCACCCCTTTAATCTAGCCCCTGTGCTAAATAAAACAGTTGGATTATTTTGCTCATTTTCTATGAGTTTGCAGATATGCTCGTCCCTGGCAGTTTTTAGAGCCTGTAATAGCTGGACATACTGTTTTTCCATGAGAATAAAAAATGTCTGCATATAGGTATTCACTAGCTATTAAGACATTAAAATGTTAAATCCTTATTGAGCAACAAAATAATTCAAGCCTGCAATGTTACAAGTGCCATCCATCATTCCATTATAAATCCACTGGGGATAAAAATATTAACAGTATTATTATGACATGGATATAACTGGATCAGTAACCTTATTCGGGAGAATTAATACGGCTGAAATCCATTCTTTCAAACTTTCCACACACCCTTGTTTATATAACATTGCACACAAACTGACCTGCTGGCCAAAATTTGCAAAATGCCAACTTTTATTATTTACTTTCCTTCCTTCCTTTTTTTCTTAGTTAAGACAAATTTTCTTAGTTAAGTCAAGATCCTCTATTAGCCTTTAAATAGGTTGCATAAGACTGCAGACACAGTGGCTTTTATAGACTTTGTACTTGAAGGTAGGGTATGAGTTAAAGGTGCAGGTGAAATAATGTGGATATAAAAGTGCAGATCATAAAAATAATTGAAAGTACTTTTTGGTGTTTCAAAAATGGTACATGTACTATGTGCTATGTTTAAATGTATGTCAAGAGACCATATCCACATGTGCTTTTCTGTTGTTCATTTCAAACAGCTTCTGCTTTCTCTGAAGGCCTTCAATTAGATGTTGAAACATGGCTGCAAGGATTTGCTACCATTTAGATGTAAGCATGAGTGAGGTTAGACTGTGATGTTAGGCAATTGGGCCTGGCTTTTTTTGGGGGGTTCCAATCCATTCTAAAGGCGTTCAAAGGTGGTTAGGCATGGTACTGCAAAGATTTGTGGTTTATTCTGGACTTTCCCAGTTTCTGTTGACCTTGTGTCACATATTTAAAACAATGCAAGACATGAGGCTGTGAAAAATGTAAATAAATACATAAATGATGCTCATTATTTTTGTTGACAGTCTGCCAGCACCTCCCTTTCCACTTAGAGAGCTAGACTGTTATTGGTATTTCTTTCTTTCTTTCTTTCTTTCACTGCCTTTTCTCTTTCCCCCACATCTTACTCTTATTCCTTTTTGTCCTACATTTATTAAAAACAGAACTGCGATATTCGTGATTCTTAATTCAGTTCTGTCCCTTTCACTTATCCATAACACTCAAAGCCATCACAGCAGGACAGTTGATGGTGCAATACAGAATTACAGAGATCTGATTATTGCTCACCACACCTTCTATCCTCCTAAGGCAAAGGTTACCTGTCTTCTCCTGTTAGATTTCCCTCCAACCTTTCAAACCCATTAGACAACAGTGCAGACAGATCCCTACATTTCTATCTTTAATGTTAACCACAGATGTAAGGTGTGGACAGAGCTTGACTTTGTTTTGTTGACCTGCTGCCCTGGCAACAAGCACACTGCAGCAGCCAGACATTTAGTGATCATTTTTCATCTTTAATTTTTTTGCGCTGTATGTTAAAGTGTGAGTGTGTTTTATTATTATTATTTCTTTCTTTCAGGAAGGCATTTCAGGACATTCACTCAATCACTTTGAAATAAATGTGTACCGCCACCGCTACCAGATTATGTGCCACCCAAACTTTAATAGGATTCTTGTTGACCCTTGGATATGTTGAGTGATGCGTTAATGGCTTTGGCCTAATAAATTCTAAAATTTGCTATTTTAATGCTAGTGAAAACAATATATGAGTGTGTGCTTGCATATGTGCGTGTGCATTCTGACCATGCCATCTCTAAATTTGTACATGTAGATAACAGAAACGATGTTTCAGTTTTGTCTCTAAGGAGTTCCCAAAAACTGTCTTATGCTTGAAGTAGCCCTGATCCTTTAGACTTCAGATTGAGGTGAACTCCCTGGTGATTCTACAGTCCAAGTATGCAACATGCAATACAGAGCTCCAAATAAAGTCCACCTTACACCATCTTTGAGTCAAGTTTCCGTGTGCTAAATTTGTTTGACACATGGCACATGCAATTCGCTATTGAATGCTGAGGTCACTGGCTCCATTGTTAAATAATGTCACTCTGTCTGCTGTGAGGAGCGTGACCACTATGAAACACAATATCCAAGGAAAATATTTGTTATTTGTATAAGCCCAATGGAGGACATATTGGGAGATTCCTGTGACCTGAGACATGGAGTATATGACCAGTGGAAAGACCAGTGCACAGTGTATTGATGTTAAGTGTAAACACAGATAAAGTTTTATCCATTTAGTGAAAATGTTGGGCTGCTCCATTTGGGAGAATGAGTGTCATTTTAAAAAAAAATTACTGGAAACTACTTCTTGAGGAAACATCATCTTAAGAAATATGAACAAGCTTTCATGCACAAAGCAAGGAAGCAATTATTCTCCTAATGGTTAAATGACATGAAATACTTCAGAGACGCTGAGAAACGTCTGTGCGTTGTGACATGTTATATTCTTTCTAAAACTATTTACACAGCATTTTAAACAACTGTTTAAACAGATATTTTAAGAATAATTCAGCTGCTTCTTATGTCTATTCAATAAAAGTGTTATTTGAAATTTTCCAGCTTTAAAAAGGACGATCCCACTTTATATTAGGTGGCCTTAACTACTATGTACTTACATTTAAATTAATCATTCAGTACAATGCATTTATTGTGTACATACATGTTTTTACATTGTACTTATATTTTTAAAAATACCTATATGTAATTACATCTGTAATTAATTTCTGTAATTACATTTATAATTACACATAAACCTACCCATACCACTTAACCTGTCCCTAACCTTACCCGTATCCCACCTCAATAGCAGCAGAAGTGTTTTGCAGTACAGTATGAACACAATAAGTACATTGTACTTATTTTTTTATGTAAGTACATAGTAGTTAAGGCCACCTAATATAAAGTGTGACCAAAAGGACAAACATAATACATACTATTACTATCCTTTTCAATTAATCTCAGTGGATGTTGCGCAGTTGGTGCAGGATCAACTGGAAGTATATGATGTGAAATCTTTGGGACCACATCATTTAAGCCAATCACCCTGTAAATGCCCAGTGAGTGTTAAATAATGAAGAAAACAGAAACTCACATCATTAGATTTATTAATTGAGCTCATATTTCTGAGTTATTTCAGCTTTATTTTTTCTGATGGAAAAAAAATCATGTTCTTATCTTTGTGCCCTTGTTTTGCTTGTCTTGTACATCGTGTGCTTCACGATGCCATAGAAGAACCTTTGTGTCTAGATGGTTCCATAAAGAACCTTTAACATCTGAAGATCCTTTCTGTTTCACAAAAGGTTCTTTGCGGCTATAGACAGGTAAGAAAGATATGGTTCTTTATAGAACCTTTGACTGAATGGTTCTTTGTGGAACCAAAAATGGTTATTCTATGGCATCGCTGTGAAGAACTTTTTAAGCACTTTATGTTTATGAGTTAATGTGGACTTTGAGTTTGCAGTTCTACTTGGTTCCTGTTTCCCCTTGTCATTAGTCAGATTATTAGCAGCTGTGTCTACTTAGTCTTGTTAAAGGAAAACGCCACCGTTTGTCCATATTACAATATGTTCTTCCCTCAACTTAGATGAGTTGATACGTACCTCTCCCGTCTCAGTGCGTGCACTCAATCGCTCTAGCGCGCGGCGCCACTATGCTAGTGTTTAGCCTTCATTCCTTAGGATCCAAACAGGGATGAATTTAGAACACTTCCATGTTTTCCCTATTTAAAGATGGTTACATGAGTAGTTACAGGAGTAAGTATGGTGACACAAAATAAACAGTGGCGATTTTCTAAGCGGATAAAAATGATGACTATAATGTATGGCAGAAGAGCACTTCAACCTCGGCACAGTAATAGTTTTCAGGAGTGATGATATTACTGCGCCAAGGTCGAAGTGCTGCGAAGTATATATAAGCCCTTGTGTTTCTGTTATTCGTTTTTGGGTGTTGTCTGGTGGTTTTGTTTGTGTTCTTGGTTTCTCATGTTTCTTGTATTTAATTGTTTTATGTTTGATTGTTACTTTAATAAACTTTATTCTGCACACGGTTCCTGCTCTCATTCATCTTTGACTCACCAGTGTTACAGCCAGAAGTGTTACCACCAGGAGTGTGTCTCCTTCTCTGTCAGGGTCATAATTTCTGTGATTGCTGATTCCTTGTAATGTCTAGGAGTGCCATTCCTAAACTCTGTATGTTACTTGCTTGTTCTATTATGGCTATCTATGCCATCTATGCCCCTGAGTTTGTTTGGTTCCCTGTCTCTGTTCCACTGTGGTGGTCTTCTACTGTGCTGTGGCAGCCATCTGCTCCATCATGTCCTCCAGATCACCAGTTGACCCCTGATCTGCCAGCACTGCCCTGTCCTTGTGCCCTTGTGTTGTATGTGGACTTAGTTTGCAGTTTTACTTGGTTCTTGTTCCTGTTGTCCTTAGGGAGATTTGTCTGGCATAATTATGTTAATTCTCATATGGTGTGAACATACCTTGATTCATAATGTTCCTAGGCATGCTTTTGGGGATTGCACTGCAACAGCCTTTTTCATGGCCATTGTTTGCACATTTGGTATATTGTGTACTGTAGCGTGTACTACAAATGGTGTACTAGTGTAGTGTGCTACTTTTTTATGTTTCATACAGATTATGTGATGATCATTGTTTCAATCTTAACGAACGCAGTATACTGCCGGAAATAATATGCCTGCTGTTTATATGTGTCTATATGATAGTGTTGATGATACAAACTTTTGATTGGAGGGCCTGCAACCATGCTCTACAAACTCTCACATGCAGCAGATATAATGCCAGATGGCCAAACTTAATTATTTTATTTGAAGTTTTCTGCCACTGACTTTTCATTTGGTTGTGTGTGTGTGTGTGTGTGTGTGCGCGTTTTTGTGAAAAGTCAGGACATAGATTTGTATAATGACAAATGTATGACAGGTATTACAAGGTGAAGGTGACATCTCAGGACATTGACCCATGTCCCCACTTTTCAAAACGCTTATAAATCACACAGAATGAGGGTTTTTTTGGGGAAAGTTGAAATGCACAGTCTCCTGTAAGGGGTAGGTTTAGGTGTAGGGTTGGTGTAGGGCAATAGCACAAACAGTAAGGACAGTATAAAAACCATTACGCCTATGGGATGTCCCCACTTTTCACAAAAACGAACATGTGTGTGTGTGTGTGTGTGTGTGTGTGTGTGTGTGTGTGTGTGTGTAGACTAGATTTGTTTGTGTGAAAATTGTGTTACTGATTTAGATTATTGGTCCAAAAATTGGATTTGCAATAGCCGAGACATGGCATAATTATGGGCTCTGTCAATGGAACAAAAAAATTTGGAAAAAAAAAAACTTTCCAAAAAAGGTCAGTAAAATAGCTACTGTAATGAAATGCAATTTCTACTTCAATTTATATGTTGTAGGGAAGTCAGTTACTGCTACTTTGGTGACAAGTCAGGAACTATTGAAATAAAAACACTCAAATCAGTATTAGTGCACTGTCTGATTGACAGGTGGCTGCTCTGAAATGCTCAGGCATTTTTGTATGTAAGCTTTGTGAAGAGCACTCACAACTAGGGACATGAACAGTCAAAGGTATTTAAAGGTGTCATCGGATGCCCATTTTCCACAAGCGGATATGATTCTTAATGAAAACATACTTTGGTTAAAATTTCTCAATTTCTCATTTCCCTTTCAAAAGCAGCTCTATTTTCAGTGAGCTGTTTTTTAGTCCATGTTGCTTTAAATGCTAATGAGCTCTGCTGACCCCACCCCTCTTTTCCGTGGAGTGACGAGCAGACTGTAAACTTCAGCCACGAAACTGGCTAACTAGCCAGTTATTAGGAAAAGCGATTTGCAAAGATTCAAAAAAAAAATCCTTATACTCACTTCTGGAGGGGAGGCTGCATCACGAATGATTTGTGCGAACATAGACGCATTTATGTAGATCGGGATCGGCACATTCCCTTCAAAACAAAAGTAACGTTAATCCACTGCGTCTTCAGCGGCTCAGATGCCAAAAGTAAATAATATATTTACTCTTTGTTCACCCGCTGTCCGCCTTGAATAATTTTCTTCCCGACCCGACCGTTCCCGCTAAATTTAGATCTCATTTCCAGAATCACACATTTAAATTTCCTCTACTAAAAGAAAGAGAGATAGGCTAACATATAAACGTGTAGTCTGCACAAAATTATATTTGTTATTTTATTCGTCTTGTCAAGAGTCTTAAGACACGAAATTCGTTTAACATTTTGCTGCCAACACAGTAGGAAAAAAAGTGTCAGAGAAAATAAAAATGTACAAAAATTGTATTCCTTATTTTTTATTCGTCTTGTCAGGATACAATTCGTTTAACCTTTACAACACAATAAGAACAAGTGTCGCACAGAAAAAAAATGTAGGTTGTACAAAAATGGCCTATTATAATTTTATTCGTCTTGGCAAAATACTAAATTCGTTTAACATCTTGCTGTAAACACAGTAGCTAGCCTAGGACAAGTGTCGCGGAAGAAAAATAAATGGTTTCACTTTATTTTGATGGTCCCTTTAACACATTCTATTGACTATAAGTAATGTTGCACCTACATTTCTACTGACTCTCATTAGAGTGTTAGTAATGTATTAGTTGACTGGTAGGGTTTGCTCGTCAGAGCAGAGGGTTTCAAAAGGGACCATCAAAATAAAGTGTTACCAAATAAATAAATAAATTCGACATCTGTCATTTAAAATTATAGACTAAGCAAAATATAAACAAAACCGAGTTGAGCGCTCTTCAAGGACAGGCTCTTCAATAAACATCTTATTCTGCTCTGTCACTCATTGACAACCTGACTGTTCTGTCTGCGGGCCGTATATTCACTGGTAGGCTAGCCTGCTCTGAGCATCGTTATGCACATGCTGCGCACAGACCTCGCAAATAAAACGAAGCACTGGTTCATGCGTGCAGCGCATGCATAACAGTTGCGTGCAGGCTGTACCGGTGCTTGAATAAAGCGCAGATATGTTGTTCTGAAAAGACCGCCCGCTCCCGTTCAAATTGCACCAGAGTTACCGACCGCAACCGCGTTTTATTCGGGAATTTAATCCCACGTTGCAAGGAATCTGGTCGGGTCCCGCGGTTCCCACGGGACAGCCGCGGGAATGCAGGCCTCTACATCCAACAACAAAACACCTCAAACGCTCAATCGGAGACATTCATGTCTTCCCCTGCACTGGAGTCAACACAATGGCGGACAGCTCTCAGTTCAAGCAGGGCGGGTCTAAGGTAAGATGGCCTTGTCAATCACCTATCGTGAGAGCGATCTGTGCAGAACTACGTCATTCTGACAAGAATCTCAGAACAGCTTTATTTGAGAAAGGGAATTTTAAAATAGGGATTAAAAAAAAAAAAAACACTGGGTGAATTTGTATTATTATAGGATGGATGTGTACACACACCTCCAACACACATTTTTGTTCAAACGACTTGTAAAGTGAATTTTTCATCTGATGACCCCTTTAATAATTTGCCCATTTTGGAAAAATGTTTATGTAAATACATTTGGTTATGACTTAAATGTCATTAAAAAATTTAAGTTGTAGCTAAAGAAACTGTAGAGCTTATTTTAATTACAGGCCTGCTTCTTTTTGTAAGCAAACAACTTAGCATAATATATTTTGACAATCTGTAAATCTAATGCAGTGAATGTTTGGTTTTATTTTAAGCACTGTTTACTTGATTTTTCTCTGCACATATTTATCTACTGACTGATTGCTTTAATAATTCTCTACTATATTTTAATAATTCAAGTTTGAATTTTTGAGTTAAAATCTATTATTGAGCAAGTAAACAAATAAACGGTGTTCAAAAGTGCCTCCTTGCCTTACCATGATACACAATGGTATAATTATAATTTAGAATTTGAGCTGCCAGGTCATATTTCAAACAATAGATAGCTGAAAAAAAAGCCAACTGAGGAATCATTAGCTGTTAAACCAAAGAAACCTCATTCAGAGAAGAGTTTACGGTCCCACTTTATATTAGGTGGCCTTAACTACTATGTACTTACATTTAAATAAATTATTTGGTACAATGCACTTATTGTGTACATACATGTTTTTACATTGTACTTATATTTTTTAAAATACCTATATGTAGTTACATCTATAATTAATTTCTGTAATTACATTTATAATTACACTGTTGACCCATCCCTTACACCTTAACCTACCCTTAAACCTACCCAGACCACCAAACCTGCCCCTAACCTTATCTGTATCCCACCTCAAAGCAGCAATGGTGTTTTGCAATACAATATGACCACAATAAAAACATTGTACTTATTTTTTGATGCAAGTACATAGTAGTTAAGGCCACCTAATATAAAGTGGGACCGAGTTTACAAGCAAAAAAGGAAAGTGACAGAGCCTGCAATACAACTCGTCAGATCAGACAGGCTTTTCAGAGACTGTGACAACTGTATTAAAAACAATTGTCTTTATAAAACAATTGTTTTTAAGTTCAAATTTAGTTCATGCAAAAAAGTGGCCCAGAGTCCACTAGATGGAATTGATAGGAGAAAGGATGGATTAAAGAGCAAAGCTGGTTGTTTCAGAAGAGTGGAATGAAAGTTGGAAAAGCCCAGGAAGCACTGCAGGTCTTTCAGGGTGATGGGTTGTTGCCAGGGGTGAATGGCTTGTACCTTGACAGGATCCATTGATATGCCATTGTGGCCAATGATGTAGCCAAGGAAGTGAACATGGACAGAGTACTGGACATGTCGGATGAGGTATGTCAGGTCCAAGTCCAACTGACCCCAGTCATCTTGGTTGAATTGGCAGTGTGAGTGAAGGAAAAGTTCTAGTTCCTGGTTAAGACACCCAGTTTGTCCATTGGATTGGGGATGATAACCAGATGAAAGACAGACAATGACATGTGAAAGACATAGTGAAGTGTTGAAAAAGGCATGCTGGGGGTTGTTTAGAGGATTTTAGAGTTGCACGGATGTTAAAGTCGTGTACAAAGTTGGCTGTGTCAGAGATAAGAGAACCAGAAATAGTTCTGGAACAACTCAATAGTTGATTGGATGCCAGGGTGACCAGAAAATAAGGAGGTAGGGATCCATCTAAGAACTCAAGGTACCATAACATCCGGAACATGCATCATGTCAGTAGGGCATTCTCAAAGATTCAGCCTCTTGGCAGAACGAATGTACTTTGTGATAGTTGTGATAGTCAGTTAGTATTGAAAAGGATGTTTTACTCCCTTCAACCAGTGCTTCCATTCTTTAAGAGCAGCCTTCATGTCTAGAAACTCTCTGTTGCCAACATCATAATTGTGCTCAGCAGCAGTCAACTTATGAATGTAACATTTCTTGGTTGCCTCCTTACCACCCTCGGGATGTTCAAACACTGTAAAAAAAAAAGTTGAGTGAACTTAAAAAAAGATTTTACCAGCTTCAGCAGATTTTTGAGTTTGCTCAATTTATTTTTGTGGGAGATTCTCAAATTTTTGTTGTATAATCTTAAAATGACAAGTTGAGAAAACTCAAAAATCTGCTGAAGCTGGTTGCCTTAAAATTTTAAGCTGGCTCAACTTTTTTTTTTTTTTTACAGTGAATACATCTCTGAGTTTGGCTTGAAAAAGAGAGAAAGTCATCGGTAATCCTCTTTTACCCTCACCGATGGTGCCCAGTCTAGAGCCTTCCCAGAGAGAAGCAACATGACAAACATCACTTTAGCTTCTTCAGTTGTAAACAAATGTGGTTGTTGTGCCAGAAACAAGGAATATTCCATAAAAAAAATTGCTGGCACTTAGCTGCAGTACCATCAAACTTCAAGTAAAGCCAAACAAGGATTACCTCCCGTAGCATGTGTTGTGGAAGAACCAGAAGCTGATTCGGCTGGGTCGGTGGCATGGGTGAGTTCATAAGGAGTTTGCAGATTTTACTAATTCGCAGATTGGCATGCACAACTGCTGACGATGACTGGCCAACATCACAGCCTGTGATGAAGTGACTTCAGCATGAAGCTCGGATCTTGTTCAGGCAAAGTTTTTTGTGACAGGGGTATTGTCCCAAGATGGGAGACATTATTTTCTCAATAATAGTCATAGTTCAGCTTTAGAGTCAAAGTCATAGTTCAGCTTTAGAGAATATATATTAAGTATTTATTTATTTTATTTTATTTTTTTAAAGCTTTGTTCAAAAATCTCTTCATGGATTAAACCATAAATGCATTATGATATTTTATATATATTATAACACACACTCAAACAGATATACTGTACTGTATAGAACCTGGTGGGTTAAAATGTCGCTTCATGCTAGCTAATCCAAGAGGCCTTTTTGTTGTTGTTGTTGTCCCTGTGTACTGTGGATCATGGGATTACCATTTTTTGAGGTAAGTAATTATAATAATAATTAATGACAAATGTGGGGTCACCCTCCCTTATATAGCCTATAGGTGACTTGCACACCTGTAGCTGTATAGATGAAGCTTGTTGCCAACAACATGTATGTAAACCGTTCTATGAATACTAAGATATTGTCTGACAAAGCACATACACAGCATGTTTCCTAGGATATCAGTAAAATGTTTTAAAAATTATGGTTAGAGGGGAAAGCCCTTGTTCATTTTTCCCCATGTCACTCAGAAACACCTGTGATGTGGAGCTCATTTTCCTACTTGAGGCGATTAATTATGACATCATTGCGATGGGGAAATCAGTGCAATGACAGATCAAGGGTGAAGTTCTTGAAAAACAGGCTTAAAGTCATTAAGCGATCAACCATGACTTCATGAAAAAGGATTTTGCTCATTTGTGTGTGTGTGTGTGTGTGTGTGTGTGTGTGTGTGTGTGTGTGTGTGTGTGTGTGTGTGTGTGTGTGTGTGTGTGTGTGTGTGTGTGTGTGTGTGTGTGTGTGTGTGTGTGTGTGTGTGTGTGTGTGTGTGTGTGATTTGGGAGGGAAAAAAAACTTGGAGACAATTGGAAAAAATTTGATACATTGCAATAGAGCAATTTGTTATAGTAGCCCAAGTCTTGGCAATGTGTGGGCGATCCTGCGGGTGTGAGACATTTTTGTCTTGCTGCCAAAACAACTAATATAATACACCATCACAACATCCTAAGGTAAGTGGCACTTAATGCTAAAAATTCAGGAGAAAGGAAACATAGACCCCAATTCTTTTCAACTAAAAAAAAAGTAGTTTTCCTGTTGACAAACCAGAACATCCACTCTGTTGTTCTGAAACCATTTGGCATATATAAAAAAGACTGGACATTACAACTTGATGTAGTAACTACACAATGTGTCAAAACAATTTACAGGATATCATTGATAAAAAAAACAATGTGACAGAATTCCTCCATTTTAATAATGACAACTAAGACAACTTTTTTTTTCTTTATACTTTTGCAAGCAGAAATTACAAGGGCTATACTGTAGTAAGCACAATAGGTGCCACATTCCCCAAACAGGGCTATGTTTCCCAAAAGCATTATAAGCCTAAGTAGATTGTAGAAACCATTAGCACCATTGGCTTATACTGCTTTTAGGAAAAGCACAAATGTCAAGTTTTGTCTCTATATGTCAAATGCTTTGCGAAGACATTGTCTCATTTTTGGTTTGGGGTTGGCACCAAGGAGTTATATTATACCTAGAGAAAGCTATCCATCAGCATGCCCGTTCCAAACATAAAATATGTTCACATAATTCATGAATTCAAACCAGCTCAATTTGGATATAACTTTTGAAATGGAGCTGTGACAGAAATGGGAGGGATACATTTATGAAGTAACTCCACCTCTTATCTAACGCCCAGCATATGCTGCTCTCTCAGCCTCCCACCCCTAAACCATCTCAGCTCTTTAAAAGCAGCCTGTGTTGCATTTTTTGGGCAATTTTTATCTAATTACTGTCTTTTTAACACCTGATGTCTCCTGCATATCCACACTACTGCCACTGAATATTAAAGAGGGACATCAATAGCAAAAAAGAAGCGGAAGCGAGAAGACCATTCACTGAAATTTAAAAAAAAAAAAAAAAAAGGCTCTTGATCTGCTGAGGTTTTCTGAATTGGACAAAGATGGTTACTTTTCATTATTTACTAACACTTTTGGTTACCATTCAACTCAGCTTATATGGCTCTAACTCCCTTGTATTAGGCTTAAAGAATATCTGTACAATGTGTAATGGGCCCTCAGGGGAACCCAAGGGCCACAGAGGTGAACGTTTATCAGGGGAGGAGATCACATCCGTGTTGGCATTAGGTGAACCCTGTGGGGTTTACACTCTACCATGTACTCAGGGTCTTCGGTGTATCCCTCCTCTTGGAGAGCAAAGTCCCCTTCAGGCACTGCTTCAGGGACGAGGGGTCTGCAAAAACATCAAAAGTACCTTTACTGACATCCATCCACCTACAGGTAAGAAGACTGGGCTCGGTGCATCTCTTTAAACTGAGATGAAATTGATTAGTCTTAAATGGATTTTGTCTGGTGAAAAAGATTTTGAGGAACTGACTAACCTAAACAAACTAAACCTAAAAGTTGTGCATGTAGATGTAAGAAAGTAAATACAGGTCACAATTTTTTTTTTTTTTTTAATTTTTCACTTGGATGTGTAAAAGAATTTATACACATTTCTAAAAGACTTTAAATGAGTTTTTCACATAAAAGTTTAAAATGGATGAGAAACCAGCAAACCTATTGCAAAATGCTGATCTGTACAATTAGCAGGGTATGATTTTTTTTCTATAATGGTAAGAATATTGTTTGTATGTTATCAGATTATCTGTTACTTCATTTTACAGTCCATGGCATGTTTGAACCTTTCTCCTGAATTAATATTTTAAGTACGACCACCAGTATGTTGAACAAAAGTTATACTGCAATCATGCTAAAACTACAAGTATTATGTTTCAGACTATCATCCATCAACCAATGAAAACAATTTTGAAAAGGTAATATTTTTGACTCTGTAAATTGCTGTTTTACATAAATATTTATGTAGTGTTCCTACTGTCTGATTCTTAGTCAGAAATGAAAACATGTTTTCATTATGTGTTTTTGCTGTTGTTATTTCATTCTGTAGGGTCCTTGTCGCAAACTGCTAAACACAGTCCTCCAAAGTATAGAGCTCACAATTATTCATTCAATTCCGGACATCTACATTCCCAACTGTGACAGACAAGGGTTCTTCCGGAGGAAACAGGTGTGTAGAGTACACAGAAGGTGTTGTAGGACCTTCTGTTAAAACAGTTCCCATGGTTCTTGAAAAGTTTTGTAAATTTCCATTTGTAAATCCGTATGAGGTCATGGTGTACATTGTAACAATGTCATCTGTTCTCTACAAACAATAATGTAGTTTATATCTGCTTTTTGACCTTCTTGAAACAGTGTCGGTCATCAAGAGGAATGCAAAGAGGCCATTGCTGGTGTGTTGACGAGAAAGGATCAAAAATTTCATCACGTAAAAGGAGTGATGGAACTATCTCATGTAACAGTGCCTGAGAAGTGTGATGCAACTTGACATCTGATGTAAATATGGACTTGAAATCTGTTTAGTAGGGACTGAGAGAGAGTCAGCAAAAGAGATGACAGACACTAAGAACTCGATAACCACAAAGCAAGTAGAATATTTACAATCATTCATCTCCCTCTGGTTGTGAAAAATATGTTTGCAGCATTGTGTGTCATTATTTCTGATGCATTATTTTTGAACTTTTTTAATTACATATATATATATATATATATATATATATATATATATATATATATATATATATATATATATATATATATATATATATATATATATATATATATATATATATATATATATATATATATATAATTTAATTTGTCATAAATGCCATATAAAAAGATTTTATACTCCCTGAGTGAATGTCATTAATGTGCTGTCTGGTTTGAAATTTATGAACTATGCAGTAAGACAGTACAGTATTTTTATTTTTTCAAATTACTTATATTTATGTTGCATACATATTAACTGCTTATATATTAATATAATTAATATATTAATTGTCCTTTCTTTATGCATATAAACAAAAAAAGGAAACATCCTTTCGCATTCAACTGCCTTTATTTTCAGCAACTTTCTGAACAGCTTTAAGTATACAGTGCATCTCATTCTCATGTTCTGCGCCTGATTTGCTGGTTTTTGCTGTGAGATGTTGCCTCACTGTTACAACACACTCTTCCACTAACACATTCGCAAGTTCTTGAACACATCTTAGGGACACACATGATTGCACATGGTTTACCACTGCAAGGGCAATCACCTGCCCTGTCCCCCTGTCGCACAGACATTGCAGTGTATTTCTCTGGCCACATCTGTAACCCTCATGCCTCCCTGCAGCAGGATTCTGTTCAGGCAGGTTATCAGGGACCCTTTGTCTGGTGTTTTTCAGAGTCAGTAGAAAGGTTTCTTTACTGTCCTAAGTTATTGTAACTGTGACCTTAATTGCCTTCCACCTGTAAACTGTTAGTGTTAGGGTCTTAAGGACTGTTCCACAGGTGCATGTGCAATAATTATTTATACTGTTTATAATGCATTGAACAAGTATGAAAAATATTGTTTAAACCCTTTCCAATAAAGATCTGTAAAGCTTTTTTGGATTTTGCAAAATTGTCCTTAAAATACCTTATCCTGCTATCCTGAAAAAGGGACGTTTCTTTTTCTTTCTTTCTTTCTTTCGGTTTTGCTGACACAAAGTAAACCCTATCTGTGTCTGTGTGTGTGTGTGTGTGTGTGTGTGTGTGTGTGTGTGTGTGTGTGTGTGTGTGTGTGTGTGTGTGTGTGTGTGTGTGTGTGTGTGTGTGTGTGTGTGTGTGTGTGTGTGTGTGCGCGTGTGCGCTTGCGTTTTTGTGACAAATGAGGACATAAATTTGTATAATGACAAGGGTATGACAAAGGTATTACAAGGAGAAGGTGACTTTTCAGGACATTAAAATCACACAGAATGGAGTATATTGAAAATCTGAAATAGCACAAAGTTTCCTGTAAGGGGTAGGTTTAGGTGTAGGGTTGGTGTAGGGAAATAGTACATACAGTTTGTACAGTATAAAAACCATTACACCTATGGGATGTCCCCACTTTTCACAAAAACAAACGTGTGTGTGTGTGTGTGTGTGTGTGTGTGTGTGTGTGTGTGTGTGTGTGTGTGTGTGTGTGTGTGTGTGTGTGTGTGTGTGTGTGTGTGTGTGTGTGTGTGTGTTTGTGTGTGATTTTAATGTATATATAAATGTAACATATTGCTCAAATAAAGAAATTGGGGCACTTTATTTCAATCAGACTATTTAAAGACAAGGTAAGTTTAATTTGAATATACAACAGATAATATAACATCAACATTGGCTACATTCAAACTGCAGGCTAAAGAAAGAGGCAGGAACCTGCAAATGATTATTATAAAATTTAACAACAAAATAAACATAATCAACATGAACGAGGCTGGCTCTACTCCCATGGCTCTCGGTCCTGCCTGCTCGTCACATTGTTCTTCCCGATTTAGATTTGAGCCACTTCCATATATAGTTCTAAATACAGGTTGAATGTTTTGTGATGTGACATCGGAATTCATGCTAGAGTGACTTTTACATCACTCTAGATTGACATTTGTCACAATTCTGTGCTGAAGGGAGTCGGTCCAAAGATTAACGTACCAGTAGTTCTTTAGTCACTCAATAAATACAAAAGACAGCCATGACGGTAGTCAATGGAGGAACAGTGAAGTCTAAGTATCTTGGTGACAGCTCCATACAAGCAAAACATGAGGGAAAACTAGAAAAACTCTGTCTCCTCATTCTCATCTTCATTCTCCTTGTCACCTGAGCACAAATGTTCAGGCCTTCGCAGCTTATAAATCAACGTGTTAAATGATGAATTCAGCGTACACCATGTTTATAGCGTGCTGTTCGCCTTCTTTTTATTGATGTATTGCACATGTGGATCAGTTCAGACTCAAATCTGATACTGGCCACATATTAGATTGGAATTCATTTAGCTTTTGTCACTCTAGATCAATATTCTTCAAAGTTCTGCAATGCCTTTATTTGGAGTCAAGGTGTGTTGGATTAGGATTGGAAATAACTCTTCAGGAAAGTCGATCTCAAAGGGCCAGAGATGAGAACCCCGGCGCTAAAGCATTGTGGAGATGTAGCCTCACTTCCATTTTGGCATGCTCTTTGTCAAATTTGTTTTTCATGTGATATTTGAATCATCAACTTGAATCCCATAACTTTTTGCTAAAATGGTCTAGTTGATCTGAGCCAATTTTGGAGAAAATCAGACAAACTGTCTGGGACAAGTGGTTTTTCAAATCATTAAAAATTCCAACAAGTCTTCAATCTTGATTTAAAATTTTGGTATGCATACAATGACATTTGCTTCTTTTGTTCAAAAATTACTACCATAAACTGAGTTGTTGATGGCACTAGAGGATTTGTATTTTTGATCAAATAAATGCATCCTTCATGGGAAGAGACTTAAAACCATTGCAAAATCATCATGTTCCCATACTTTTGACAAGTACTTTATTAAAGGGCTAGTAACATTAAAAATCATTATCTCATAAAAGGCGGGTCTACGAAACAGGCATCACAAAATACTCTTACAGGTCAAGCTCCACTGGGTAATTTTAAATGTGGTAATTGTAATTGTAAAATGTTATGAAATTATCCAGTAAATAAGAGTCTGTTCACTCATTAATAGTTTTATAATATTTAAGACTAGAAATGTGATTTATATGATCCAGTGTCCATACAATAAAATGTATGTTGGTGCAACATCTCATTTATTAAAGAGAGGACAACAAAACATAAAGGTGCAATAAACAAAAAGCGTCTAATAGTCTTGTTAAAATATTTCTGTGAATGTAACCTTTTTTGTGACTGATGTGGTGTGATCAGCGAGAGGAGGCCAATGGCCTCACACCTCAAGACATAAGCCCAAAATCAAGCCACGTCTCCACTGTCGGACCAGCGCTACAGTAAAACCTGCCCTTAAAGTGCCTCTATGAAGCAAACATCACACAACACCCGCATTTCACCAGCAAGGGGAAAATTGATGAAAACTATATCGTAAAACAAACGTTACAGAAATGGATGTTTGGTCCTTTCATAAAGACTTAAGACTTCAGCATAGATATTTTATATACCAATGATTTACGATGAAAATAGTAATTTATTAGTTTGTGTCAGCATGTGTCAGCAGTTATTACTTTACATAAAAAGAGAACAAAGGCCCTACTTGTTCAATTGCAGTTGCTCCATTTATTTGTGACGACAGGAATGCACAAAACAACTCCATTAGGGCTTTTAAGTCCAAATGCGTACACATATTACACAACAAAAAAATAACTGATAAACCTTCTTTTTTGCGTCAAATTTCTTTAGATAGAATGAGCATTAATATTAATTTCCATGTAATCTGAGGAGGTCTGAGCACTGTCTCTCGTCTCACTGTACTGTTATTCTTTCAGCCAAAGCAACAGAGGGAGCTCACAGACAGAAAATCAGAGTTATATGAGTTACAAGGAGTATATGAAATTTATGAAATATGCAGATGCATAAGACGCGGTGTTAGCTTTCACTGTTATGCTGATGATACTCAGCTCTATATTTCTTCGCGGCCCGGTGAAACACACCAAATTGAGAAACTAACGGAATACATAGTCGATATAAAAAACTGGATGACGAGTAATTTTTTACTGCTAAATTCTGAAAAAAACAGAGGTGTTAGTTATCGGACCTAAAATCCCCACATGTAATAACCTAGTACACTTTCTAACACTTGACGGCTGCTCTGTCAATTCTTCTTCATCAGTCAGGAACCTAGGTGTGCTGTTTGATTGCAATCTTTCTTTTTAAAGCCATGTCTCTAGCATCTGTAAAACTGCGTTTTTCCATCTCAAAAACATATCTAAATTGTGACCTATGCTCTCAACGTCAAATGCAGAAATACTAATTAATGTGTTTATGACCTCAAGGTTAGACTATTGTAATGCTTTATTGGGTGGTTGTTCTGCACGCTTGGTCAACAAACTACAGTTGGTTCAAAATGCAGCAGCTAGAGTCCTTACTAGAACCAGGAAATATGATCATATTAGCCCGGTTCTGTCAACACTGCACTGGCTCCCTATCAAACATCGTATAGATTTTAAAATCTTGTTAATTACTTATAAAGCCCTGAATGGCTTAGCTCCTCAGTACTTGAGCGAGCTCTTATCACATTATAGTCCTCCACGTCCACTGCATTCTCAAAACTCTGGCTGTTTGATAATACCTAGAATAACAAAATCGACTGCGGGCGGCAGATCCTTTTCCTATTTAGCACCCAAACTCTGGAACAGTCTACCTAACACTGTTTGGGAGGCAGACACTCTTTCAGTTTAAATCTAGATTAAAGACCCATCTCTTTAACCTGGCTTACACATAACACACTAATATGCTTCTATTATTCAAATCTGTTAAACGATTGTTAGGCTGCATTAATTAGATCAACCGGAACTGGGAACACTCCTCATAACACACCATGTACTCGTTACATCGTAAGAAGAATGAAACAGACTAATATTAGCATAGATGCGTCTTTAATCTAGATTTAAACTGACAGTCTCACGTCTCACTTCTCGTCAGCCCCGTTACACCACCCAATAAAGCATTACAATAATCTAGCCTCGAGGTCATTAACGCATGAATGAATTTTTCTGCATTTGACATTGAGAGCATACGTCATAATTTAGATATATTTTGGTGTCAGAAAGTGTCATTAAAATTGTTTTAAATGTCTTAAATATTGATGCTAATTGATAGATTGATATGACAACATGGGAAACTCCACTTTTGACAACATGGGAAACTCCCTGGCCGTTGGCCCCAAGGAAGCCCAGACGAGGCACAATCAAATCCCGGAAACGACAGTGGAAACGCAACTGGCCCTGGAACGCACTAGCACACAAGCTTTTGGCCAGACATTGGAAACGTGGCTAATGACACAAAGTTTGGTGTTAGTATGTCAAAGCTTTGCAGAGATAAGCCTTAGATGCAGTTTGGCACCATGCCATCAAACTTGTTGATGCAGTAAATGAAAACTATTTCACCTATCTACTAATCCATAACTTTTTGCTGACAAATCAAATACATAACTTTTTGCTGGCATGGTCTGAAGATGATCTGAGTCAAATTTGTTCAAAATCAGACCAGTGGTCAATTATGGCATAATTTGTATCAATGACCTCAGCATGATCCAAGGAATCTATCAAGATCAGTCTCATGATAATAGGAAAAATTTAACAAAAGCTATTAGCATAGTTTTTTTTTGTACATTTCTTTTGTTTTGTTTTTTGTTTTGTTTTTTATTTGCTTTTGTTTTTTTTACCACAGTATGGCACTGCCTCTAAACGTTTTGAGTACCTTGAGGGCTCAGTGCAGATGCACCAATTATGCTAATTCATTCATAAAATATAGCATTTTACAACAAAATTCAAAATGGCCAATATCCAATGCAGCATGAGCCAAGGAATCAGAGAAAAAAAGAATATTGCTTTTAAACTTTACGGTTCAAAAGTTATTAGCATAGACACGACTGCAATTTTTAACTGTTGGTGGCACAAGAGAGTTTAAGTTAAAGACTCCAAACCTGCTGTGGTTAATGTTGAGACAGTCATCTATCTGTGTGCCAAATTTCATAACTTTCCCACAACTGATTCTATGGACTGACATAAACTGAATGGAAAGAAATGGAAAGAAAGCCAATGATTACAATAGGTGCCTACGCACCTTCTGAGGCTCTTTGCATCTTTAATTTGAACAGTTTATTTCCAAAAGGTATTAATGAAGTTGTTTGCTTGAAAAGTTTTTATGTTGTTTAAATGTATTTTGTATGACACTATGTTTTGTTTTTTGTTTTTTAGTGTGTGTGTTTCATTAGGATGTATTCTGACTAGTTGATTGGTTTATCTTGACATTTAATCATATTAACTAATTACTCAAAAAAAAAAAATGAAATGTGATGTTGTGAATAGAACTTGCAGCTGTTGTTAATTTCTTTTATTTCCTAAAGCACACTGCATGATTTTCAGCTGTCCTAGACGAAAGATTGCCATCATGAAACAATTGTGGTGATTTCTATGATTGTGGCTGCTAATCGGTGATCCTATGTCATACAGTGAAAGTGGTTCAAAGATGGCCGTTGTCACAGTATTGCAACCAAAAATAGCCTATGATAATTGGTAACACTTTATTTTGATAGTCCACTTTAGACATTCTACTAACAGTAAGTAACTTTGCAACTACATGTCAACTAGCAGTCATTAGAGTATTAGTAGACTGTCTGCTTAATATTTTCTAACACTTTATTTTGATGGGTCCACAACATACAACATACTGAGTATGAGAAAGTTTGCAAGAATGTCAACTTATTCTACTAACCCTAAACCTACCCTACTGAGAGTTAGTAGACATGTAGTTGCAAATCAACGAAAATTAGTTGACATGTAGTTACAAAGTTACTTATAGTTAGTAGAATGTCTAAAGTGGACTATCGAAATAAAGTGTAACCTGATAATTTTCTGACAGTGTCAGAAATTCAGCATGATCTTCGCACAGTGTGTTTCCTGCTACAACCCATGTACACTGACGAGCCGATAGAAATGCAACATGAAATGGCGTGTTGTGCTAAAACTTAAAACTGCTTATCTCAAACTCTTTTCCTTCCTCTTCCACAGTTTCCTCTTTTTTCAGCACATATAAAAAGTACAACTGCCAAACTGTGATTTGTCATCCTCTTTTTGTTTACCACTAGCGCATGGTGGTGACATTTTTATTCTTCAAAAGTATGCATCGTAGCCTACGAGTCACTAGGTGTAATCTATATACACTCTGCATACATGTCGTACCCAAGTTTATTAGATCCATGTCGCACAGTGTGATTTGTAATGATCTTATAAGATTGCTGAATCGCACAATCTGTAGAAAGCTTTAGACTGTATGATTAACTTGGAGATATTGAATTGAGATACTTATTTTTTTGTTTGTTTTGTTTTGTTTTGTTTTTGTTTTGTTTTTTGTTTGTTTGTTTGTTTGTTTGTTTGTTTTAGTGGCCCAGCCAGAGCTGGACTTGAGCTCTATCAAACTGGAGTTTGAGAAGATCTGACCACTGATGGTCCACATCCTTTCATCTTGACAGAGTTTGAGATGATCTGCAGAGAAGAATGGCAGAAAATCCTCAAATTCAGGTGTGCAAAGCCACTGAAAAAACATCCTCACAGCTTCCTATCTCCACAAAAGATCTCTGAAGCTCAAACAGAGTGACCATCAGGTTCTCATCTCAACCTTGTTGAAACAAAAACAGCGTATGCTGGTTAGGTATGTTTTGAAGCATGGGAGCTAGCTGGTCCTGAGCTGGTTATGAGCTACTTTAAACTGACCAGCAAATGCTGTTTTTTTTTTTCAACAGGGAAGGCACTTCTCCCCAAATTACTCACTTTGGCTGAGCTCTGAGAGAAGTCCTGGTTCAAGCATGCAGTGCATCACAGAGAATATTTGCACTCTGAGTGATATCTTCCTGGTTTCCTTTTTCTGGTTTCTTATGTGAAAGCTGAAAGCTGTAACTGCTCCTTGCTTATGAAGGGAGGAAAAAACCCTTGCAAGTAATTTCTTTATTCTTTAATGAATAAAGAAAATAGCAGTGTAACAGTGTGAGTGAATGGCCAGCAGTGCTCTGGTATTTTAGAGGAACTTCTCAGTAATCACTGAATTGATAACAGGTGATCATTCACACTGATTCTCCCCTCTGGATGTTCAAAAAGATCCTGGAAACGAGACTTCAACATTTCCAGGGATCAACGTTCAATGAATCATGCTCTCATTTTACCCTGAGGTAAGGAAATGATAAATGCAACCTTAACTGACCCAAATAACAAAATTGTCTGGCCCACCTCTGGGCTGCATTCTTACTTCAATTTTGGTCCATTCTGGCTGGGTCCCAAGCCCAAAACTGGCCCACACACTGAAAACCGACACAAACGATTTCCACCAACACCCTGTAAAATGACTCTTATTTATTGATGTGGCCCAAGTCTGGCCTAGACACTGTAAGACAGATCTAGCTGAGAGTCGGCTTAGACCCTGGGCCAGATGTGGCCAAGAAAGTGCTAAATGTAATTCAGCACAGTAAAACACAAATTCAACTATTTAAAAAGACTAAGGACTTTTATTATAAAATTAACAACTGTTCTTTAATATAAATATGTATTAATAATGAACAAATGCGTTATAATAAAAACATTTAGCAACAAAAATAAATTATATTTACTATATATTTTAAAAGCAATAACTCATTCTCACTCATTCAAACTTTCTTTTACTGTCTTTTACACTAAATAACTTCCTTTTGTAAAACTCAGATTGCAAAAGTCATTTATATAACGCATTACACGAAACAGATTGCTATAAAGCAGCTTTAAAGTGATAAACAGGAAAGTAATGATCAATGATGCAAACAAAATCTATTTCCACTGTAAAGCAGCTCTAAAAAGCCAATGGTGTCATTGTTAAGATGAAGTCAGGTCAGTGATGATTCAGTTCACATCCAGTGACTGTGGAAAGTTAATTATGAAATAAATAATAAATAAATTAATGAATTTATAAAAACTGCATACCCATGAATCTTAATTGTCAATAACAGCTCTTGCATATGGCATGACTCATATCTAATGTCTCACTCTCCGGTTGTCACGCCCCTGGACTGTCTTGTGTTTTGCTCTCCATGTGTTTTCCTTCCTCATGTGTGACCTAGTTTCTGCCAATTGAGTTAATCACCTTCATTGTGTTCACCTGTCTGCCACTCGTTATCCCCACTATATTAGTTGCTGTCCATTTAGTTCCTGTTGTCGGTTATTGTTTAATGTTACCCTATGTGTGTACCTCCTGCTCTTGAAGTTCCATTAAATCTCTCATTCCCGTTGAAACCTTCGTCTCCGTTCATCTTGTGTGTTCCCCGTACACGCAACCGTGACAGAATAACCGACCTCAAAAGAAAAAAGTGAAGTATAGCGGCGTGTTTCCCCTCGTTTTGTTTCCGTTTTTTCCCTCAGTTTTTTATTTTGCCCTTTTGTCATGAATGACCCTGCCTGCCTTCTCCTCATGCTGGAGCAGAGGAGCCGTACCCTCGAGGACCATACAAAACTATTCTTGGAAATCTCCCATTCCACCCACTACCCGGACTACTGCCTCTGCACATTCTACAAGATGAGCCTTAACGACGGGTGCAGAGCGCGGTTGTCCGGGGATGGTCCTCGAGGAGATTTTGCCACCTATGTGGAGTGGGTGCTGGTGTCCTGTGGATCCCCGCTGACCGTGACCTACGAGGAGAATGACACCAGTACCACTCCGGACCCAGAGCCCAGCCTGCCATCACCCCGAGCCGCAGAGCGTAAGCCCGAGCCCACCGCGGACGGAGAGCCAGAGCCCAGAGCAACCCAAGAGCCATCGCAAAGAGGAGCGACTGAGCTGGAAATTGCCCCGGAGCCAGTGCCTCAGAGATCGTCCGATCAGGTGCGAGAGCCGGCTACAGCGCACGCGACGGTGGAAGTAACAGTGGAGTTTGAGGGTGCTGAAGGAAGCCCCGCCCACTGCACCACCGCTGAGGGTGAGCACTCACAGGACTCTGAGG
The DNA here is from genome assembly GCA_036784905.1 of Acrossocheilus fasciatus. NCBI lineage: Eukaryota > Metazoa > Chordata > Actinopteri > Cypriniformes > Cyprinidae > Acrossocheilus > Acrossocheilus fasciatus. Next base: position 6,161,219 of record CM071948.1, read on the forward strand.
ACTCAAGAAATGGGGAAATCAAAGCAGACATGCCTGTCATGCTCACGCCGTCATTGGAGGTTTCTGACAGCTCTCCTATGCCTCCGCTGGTCCCGTCCAGCCCACCTGTGTCTCCGCTGGTCCCGTCCAGCCCGTCTGTGCCTCCGCTGGTCCCGTCCAGCCCGTCTGTGCCTCCGCTGGTCCCGTCCAGCCCGTCTGTGCCTCCGCTGGTCCCGTCCAGCTCCGCGCTGCAAGAGCGCACCCCAGTGCCTGCGTCAAGAAGGCACCTCCCTGTCTCCGCGCTGCAAGAGCGCCGCCCAGTGCCTGCACCAAGAAGGCACCTCCCTGTCTCCGCGCTGCAAGAGCGCCGCCCAGTGCCTGCACCAAGAAGGCACCTCCCTGTCTCCGCGCTGCAAGAGCGCCCCCTTGAATCCGCGCTGCAAGAGCGCCGCCTAGAGTATGTACCTGCAAAGCTCCCTCCAGTGCCGGCTCCTCGGAAGTTCCCCATAAGGATTAGCCCAGAGGCTCAAAAATGCCCACCCTCCCACCCACTCTTGCACCCTCCACCGCTGTCGTCGGACAGCCCCGCTGCTCACTCTCAGCCCACCATCTGTGCGGTGGGATCGCCGCGGGTCTGCCTGTCTCCATCGGCGTCGTGGCTGGGGGATTCCTCGTCTTCACCTCCAGCCTCTGAATCCTGGACTCCACCTCGGCCCTCCGACCCGTCGGCTCCACCTCAGCTCCTAGCTCCCTCATCTCCACCGTCGCCCGTTGGCCCACCAGCTCCACCGGGCTCCTTCGTCCCTCCGGCTCCGCCTTGGTCGGTCGTCATCCCGCCATCGCCTCAGGACTCCGCTCCTCCGGCTGTGCCTCGTCGCTCCGTCCCACCGGCTCCGTTGGGCTCCTCCCTCCCTCCAGCTCCACCTTGGTCCTCAGTCGCTCCGGCTCCGCCGCGTGCCTCCGGATCTCCGCCTCCGCCTCGGTCGCCGGAGCTCTCGGCTCCGCCTTGGCCCTCCGGATCCTCGGCTCCGCCCGTACTCTTCAGCTCTCCGGCTCCGGCTCGGGCTCCTCCTCCATGGCTCCTCCCTCCGTCGGCTCCACCCTGGATCGTCTTCACGGCTGTGGCCTGGGTCCTGCCGGGCTCCTCCTGCTCCAAGTCCCTCCTGTCTCCTCCCTGGCTCCTCCCTCCTTCGTCACCTCCCTGGTCTCTGTCAGCCGGCCCTCTCCCGGTGGTCCGTCCTCCTCCTGAGCCTCCGCCTTTTGTTCCCACCCGTTTCCCTCCCCTCTGTTGTTCCACGGTGCGAGGACGCACCTTCCGGGAGGGGGGGGTAGTGTCACGCCCCTGGACTGTCTTGTGTTTTGCTCTCCATGTGTTTTCCTTCCTCATGTGTGACCTAGTTTCTGCCAATTGAGTTAATCACCTTCATTGTGTTCACCTGTCTGCCACTCGTTATCCCCACTATATTAGTTGCTGTCCATTTAGTTCCTGTTGTCGGTTATTGTTTAATGTTACCCTATGTGTGTACCTCCTGCTCTTGAAGTTCCATTAAATCTCTCATTCCCGTTGAAACCTTCGTCTCCGTTCATCTTGTGTGTTCCCCGTACACGCAACCGTGACACCGGTTGAGTAAAACAAATATTATCCCATATTTTTTATTTTATTTTTGTCGGCAGTGGCAGAATCCTCTGATCCATTTTGAATAGTGCTGCTGCTCACATTGCTAAAATGGTCACTTGACGTCACGTGATGCTGCTCCTGTATCGATACGCACATCGACAGGAGTTCATGACGATGTATCGCTGTATCGATATTTTGAGCACAGCACTAGTACTGCCCTTCATAAGGTATTACTCCCTGTTCAGCTATGTGTTTCCCAGAAGAGAAAATAAGTACAATTTACACTGTTCATCCAATTCAAAAAGTTTATAAAATCTGCTAGATGCATCGTTTTGCCTTCTTGTGCATCAGGAGGTTTTTATATTTATTTTTTTCCTAGAGGACGCTTTGTTACATAACTTATTAGTAGTAGTAGCACGCATACCTTATTTTTTTTTTACAATTAGTATTCCAAAGTATTGTAAAGTACTTGCAGTTGCAAAACTTGTATTATCTACAGTAACGAAATATGTTACAAATGACTTTTTAAAGCATATATTTTGCAATCTGTAGTGAAATACATTTTAAAAGTAACCATCCCAAACCCTTACTGTAACTGTTCCTTAATTCTAGTAGAGGCCTGCCAGTGACAAAATAAACTTGGTGCTGAAAGTAAATATACAAAGCTACACCCAGGGGTGCCATAATGGGAGGAACGTGATCATGGGGGTCCCGAGTCAATATGCAGTTCAGGGGGCCCAGAAACCATAGTGGTGCCCTTGGCTACACCCATTATGGATCTCCCACAGTACATCAGCTTTCAGCCGAAATTGGCCCACACTGGAAAGCCGTAAGTGTTTGCAGTCAGCATGGCTTTGTCCAATTATCTTTTCACTGATGCTGACAGTGGCACATTTCTGCCAGAACGTGCTTGCATCTGGGGAGTGATGTAAATCAAGCACTGTAAAAGAAATCTTCAACATCAGCCCTGGGTTTCACTTCAATCAAATTTTTCGGGTAGAGCAAAATGAGAGGGCAGCATGATGCTCATTGTGGTGGTGGATCAAGCGGCAGCCAGAGGTGGGTAGTAACAAATTACATTTACTTGAGTATATTTTTGGGGAAATTTGTACAACTCGATTTCCGAAAATGTTTTTTTTTTTTGTTTTGTTTTTTTAATAAAATTAATGTTTCATTTTATTCAATTTTAAAAAAAAACATCCCAACATTTCCAGAATTCAGGTTGTAAATTTGCGAGTAGATTTAAAGGTGAGTTATTTTATTTTAACTTGAGTAAATTTCTAATAAATAAAACTTTACTTTTACTCCATTTCTTAATTTTAATGCAATACATATTAAGAAATGCATAGTTTATTCCAAACCTGGTGAAAAAAAACTCTTATCTTTTGAGTCGATTCTGTTCAAGACCTTAATCCAGCAGTTCCCAATCCCAGTCCTCACGCCCCCCACTCTGCATATTTTGCATGTCTCTCTTAGTTAACACACCTGATTCAGTTAACCAGCTTGTTAGAAGAGAGCTATGTGCATGAACTGTGTTCCGATTAATATGATCCCTACACAGTGTTCATTGCTCCCTACTCCCTGATCAGGGCAAATCCATTGAGGTTTACTTTACTCCGGAACATTCATTCATGGATTTGCACTGCGCCACTGCCTGCAGTGTGACATCATATACTCTGTAAATAAATACAATTTAAATTCATGTCTCACACGCTTTAATACCCTTTGAATGGAACATATACAATCGTTTCGAACTGGAATCATGGCGGAATATCCGGTGATGTCCACTTTGCAGGGCACTTACGGTCAAATAGAACAAACATTGTACGTGATAAGAGATACATATGAAATATGGAACTGGGAAATGCTTCCTTAATCAAACAAGTAGGCCAAACAGTCTATACTGAGCCTTTGCAAAGAGCTTGACTGACAAGTGATCTGACCAATCATAACACTGAATCCGCCATTTTGTCCGACAAAAAAATCAGACGGGAGAGTACTTGAAAACTTAAAAATTGTTTATTGATGTCTTTCCACAGTGGAAATAAAATACATTCTGATGTTCATTCATGTTTATTTTGGGCTTTAAGTAAATATGAAAAGATGATCAGTTCAGTTATTATATGAAAACTGATCAGTGATAAAACTCGTGGATTAGGATGGCGGTTTATTCACAGTGGAGGAGCGAGTTATGTGATCCTGCGAACCCGGGAACACGCTGCTCACATGGCCAGTAACATGATTGTCTGCTATAAAAAAGATTTATTTTATTTACAAGTTTATCATTGTGTGAATGTTTTTAAAAAAAAACATATTCTGTAAAATGTTATAATATATAATCCTATTTATTATTTGATTATTTATATCTGCTGTTTAAAAATAGGAAAATAGACGTGCTATAGTTGTATATAATTATATGCGATATAGTTATGTATATATCTGTATATAATACACATTTTAAAATTGTATTACATGCCTGCTGCTGCCATAATAAAGATGCATTTCGAATGTTTACGTGCTTTTGTTCTCATTCTGCTCCTACTCGCTGTGGTGGAGCAGTTATGAAGTATTGTTCTTTTAAATACTTTCCAGAATTTTAGAAATAAATATGCATGCAAATTACAGCAAAGTGCAACAGTTACCTTACGGTATTCGGCATTGGTCAAAAAGGTATTAAACATTGAGTTTTGAATTGATTTCTTCTCATAAACTCAGAAATGTGGATTTGGATGGCAATTAAATTACCACACGACCATGGTATTTGTCAAAAAACAGTAGGTAATTCAGCCAGGGATTTTTATGCAGGTGGTGAGAGATAAACACCGACATTCTGTATTCGGACGGCAATAAAACACTACACCATCATCCCCATCCCAAAGAAACCCAAAATTACATGACTAAATGACTACAGGCCTGTGGCTCTAACGTCTGTGGTCATGAAGTCATTTGAAAAACTGAAGCTGACCTATCTGAAGGACATTACTGGACCATTGCTGGAACCTCTTCAGTTTGCTTACAGAGCAAACAGATCTGTGGATGATGCAGTCAATATGGGACTGCATTATGTTCTGCAACATCTAGACAGACCAGGGACTTATGTGAGGATCCTGTTTGTGGACTTTAGCTCGGCTTTTAACACTTTCATCCCAAATCTCCTCCTGCCCAAATTAACGCAGCTCTCCGTGCCCACCTCTGTCTGTCAGTGGAGCACCAGCTTCCTGACAAACAGGCAGCAGCTGGTAAAGCTCGGAAAATTCTCATCCAGCACCCGTACGATCAGCACTGGAGCTCCTCAGGGCTGTGTTCTCTCCCCACTGTTCTCCCTCTACACAAACGACTGCACCTCTAAAGACCCCTCAGTGTCTCGTTCCCTTCTCAGGGAACCGTGGTTACATGTGTAAACTGAGAAGTTCCCTTCTGAAAGAACTCGAACTGTGTCCTCTAGCAGTTGCTATGGGGAACGAAACATGCATGCTGCCATGCTGAGGGACGTGCATGCCAAGCACCAAGGCAAGCACTAAGTACCCACTTTACCATGGTCATTTGAGTTGCCCGTCAGCCAAAAGCCTGAGCTATATACCCAAACAAAACCTACCTGTTAAGAGCTGGGAAAAATAAAGCTAGGTCCCAGGGCAGAGTGATTCCTTTAAGGACCGGATGCCTAGATTTGACCATATTACCAGACCCTGGCCTGTCACCTAGGGGGATTTCATACATCTATCCTCTAAGGGGTGGGTGTGGAGGTTACTCGTAGGATCTCTCACCAAAATCCTCGAGCTGGTAGCAAATACCCCCACAGTCAGTTGGGAGACTTTAAGGTGTCACTAAAGATACATATGTAAAGTGAAGGTAAAAACCAGGCCTGAACCAATTCGGAGTAAAGGTGCGATGCTGGCAGCACGTGACCCTCACTATATATAGATTTTAGAAAGTGTACAGAATGTTCAGTGTGTGCACTTACCATAAACATGGATTTTAGAAAGCACTCAGTGCCATTGTGAAGGCCATAAAGAGGCCTAGCGACCTGGTATGACTGCCTCAAGGAGCTTCTTTGCACCTAGTGAGCTCTAGGGAGCTCTACTTCTGGATTAAGAGGAAGACTCACATACTCGAACATTGTACCTAACAACTCCTGAGAGCAACCTGCTCAAGGTGACTCATCAAGCCACGTAGGGGCACTGTTGCTTACAGCCCACCAGGGGACCAAAAGGAAGGCCTAGCAACCTAGAATGACTGCTTCACAAGGGAGTGGAGTATTCAACTCTCAGAAAGAGAGGAGAACTCACATGCTTGGAGAGCCGCAGGATGGGGCTCCGGGAGTAGCATAATCATTGGAGACCCTCCAACTGAGGGGAGCACTGCCAACTCAACCATAAGGGCAGTTACATGATGGGAGCTCCAAGGAGCAGTATGCTTATAAGTGACCCTGTAATAAGGGGAGCATTGCCAGGCTTAAACACAGAGGTGGCCATCAGGGAGGCTAGAGGAAAAGGCCCAATCAACCTGGCATGGTTGTCTCATGGAACTCAAAGGAGCAGAGGGAACTCAGACACTCACCTTGGGAGCAGTATTCTCATAGGTGACCCTCTAAAGCAGGGATGAGCAACTTCGGTCCTGGAGGGCCACTGTTCTGCAGAGTTTAGCTCCAACCCTAATCAAACACACCTGCCTGTAGCTTTCTAGTGATCTTGCAGACATTAATTAGCTTGTTCAGCTTTGTTTGATTAGGGTAGGAGCTCTGTAGGAGAGTGGCCCTCCAGGACCAAAGTTGCCCATCCCTGCTCTAGAGTGGGGGTGCTCTGCTATGCTCAACCAAAAGAGCAGCCTAAGAGGTATATAAAGATGGCCTAACAACCTGGTATGGCTGCCTCATGGAGCTCCAGGGAGCGGAGCTCAGAAATGAGAGGGGAACTCAGACACTCTCTTTGGGAGCGGCGTGCTCATAGGCTACCCTCCAGATTGAGGGGGGCATTGCCAAGTTCAATCACAAGAGCAGCCTAACAGGGGGGCAAAGGATGGTCTAACAACCTGGTATGACTGCGCAAGGGGCAAGATGCTCCGTCCAGGACTGGCAAGCTCATAGGTGACCCCTATGACAAGCTACGCAATATCGTGTTCATTATCGCAGATGAATCGCCTTCGATGATGAACACGATACCGCATAGCTTGTCAGTGAACTACGGCTCTGTGTATTAAATGGCGCTCTATTTGAAAACAGGTGATGGAGATTTACTGCTAATCACAGAACCGGCTTTACTGACGAGATGCGCATGAATATCATGTTCGATATATCGCCCAGCCCTACCGCCAATGTTATTGTCGTGTTTAGATGTTTGCTTCAGACACCGGTGACGCTGAAGGCATTCGCTATAGTGACTGCTAGAGGACACAGTTCGAGTTCCTTTGGAAGGGAGACTATATTATCAATCACCGATATATTTAAAGTTGGATGTAATATAGTACATCCAGTTTTACCCATATACATACAGTAAACCCATGTGAAGCAATATATACTGTATGTAAACTATATTATCTCTATAGCCTATATGAAGCTGGATAAATCCAACTTTATAAATTCACATATTGGTATGTTCCCTTGTCTCGCGCTCCCCTGTCTTGTGTATGGACATTTATTTTAAAGTGTATTTTCTGTCCCCATTGTTCTGTGTTTTCACTTCCTGTTTGCCTTTGGTTCCACTGCTCCTTTGTTTGTTGCCATAGCTACCCTTATTCATTGCCATGGTTTTTCATTAGCTCCACCCTCTCTTTGTAAACTCCTCATTGTCTTATTTACACCAAACGTGTTTCTTTTCTGTGCAATTGCTTTGAAACTAAATTGTAAAAAAATTGCTGTAGTTTCTAAAGCAAAATTTTACAGAATTTTACTGTTTAAACATATTACAAGATGTAACTGTAATTTGCAATGCATTATGGGTCAAATAAGGTTTTACAGTTGTTAAGAGTATATTTCCATGTCAACTGTAATTAATTTACAAGAAGCAGGTGTTGTCACTGTAGCTCCTGCTTTTTACACTACTTTACTGTAGTGTGGCATTATGGGATTGCATGCGCATCGTTCAAATCTGAAATCCAGCTGACTGGAGCAGTGCCAGAATGATTGAAGATTAGATGCTTTATTCATCATTTCTGGTAAGTTCACTTAATTTTACTTAAGAAATATATCCTTTTATATTTATTTAAGTTAATTTATAAGCGATATGTTGCAATAGCCAGCTATCATGACATTTAGACAAGCGCTCTTGGTATGTGCAGTAAGCTGGAAATTGTTATCATAGCATAGTTAGCGTGCTGCATTTTTCTCATTTTGGCAGTTTAATTTTCTTATTGAGAGCATTTAAAGTAGTGTTTACACAACTTTTAACGTAATGCCCTGTGCAAACGATTATCATAGTAACGTTAACTACTATCTGTCGAAATTACTGACGAACAGCAAAATATGTGAAATTTCATGTGTTCATCTGTCCCATATTGACGTGACATCTTACTATAATTAGAAACTACATGTAAATGAGAAATTGTATCTATTGCCACTGTAGTTGTACTCGACATTAAAGCTTGTCCGGGACAATTTTTTAGCGAAACATCTTTACATGCCCAATTGGACAAGTTAGCCTGATTAAAACTTGAGTGAAAAAAATAACTAGGGAAGCATCGAAACGCAAGACTGATTCTGATTTTATTACATTCAACATAAAAATAAATAACCTTAACGGCACACATAAACTCATGGAAGAAACATGAGGTAAATGTTCAAACTGTTGAGTTTATTTATTGTTAAGTAGCATAACAAGTGATCTGTGTTGCTGATTATCACAATTGCAAATGTTACATACTGTAGTTCAATAAACAATTAGTTAACATTAAGTTACTTAATTTTTAGACACAATATTGACTGTTGTTCTATTTCACTAACGAAAATCGTTCCAAACAAAGATCAAAGTAAAACTCTGCTGTGTTTTTACTGAATGATTCAGCATTCTGAAAGGATCAGTACAATGAATGACTCACTCATTAAGTTATTTGCTGCCACCTAATGGTGGTTTAGTTTAACGTTTAAAAAGTATCGTTGCATTTTTACAACATTTCTTATTTGTAAATTCAAAAATTTATGTAAAGCATTAATGTCATAACACAGTAATTTTGCATTATAAATTATTTAATTTGATTGGTGGTAAAGTTCTAAAATGTATTAGAATTGTATTTATTAATCAAATGTAAAAGTTTGTTTATTTTAAAGTATATGCCTTTTTGGGTGTTCATTTTGGTCTCATTTATGTAAATGCATTTTTTTTTTAAATCACAAGATAATTTCCATTATTTCTTGTAGGTGCAAAGTATAGCAGCTGATGTGGATAAATTTTTTATGCTTCAAGACTCTCTGAGGCTGATTATATTAGGTAATGTATTAATTCTGGCCCTCTTCGGTCATTTTTGACCGAAAAATTTTATATTTTGAAATTTAAAAAAATCTTAGCTTCATCGGAATGAGATGACACTTGGTGACTTTTGTCACATTAGCAATAAAAACTGCAACAGAGCAAATTTTGAAAATATGTTAACATTAATTGAATTACATTGAATAAAATATCAATTAATTACAAAATGTTTATATAAAGTGTTTTGAATTATCACTATCTATTCATTATTTTGTTGTTTTGTTGTTAATGATCAAATACTGAGTAACAAAAATGCTTTCTATGTGTTCCTTTTCTAACAAGATTTTAATGTTTGACTGTAATCATAATGTAAAACCTGATACTTATCTAACCAAAAATATCTAAACCTTGACAAAAAGTAGTCTTTTAGAATATCTAGATATATATCTAATAGCAAAACCTACAAAAAAAATTCTGAAATTATGTCTAAAAAACAACAGGAATCCAAAAGCCTCTATATATATCTATATAGGGTGCTAATACAAGAGGTTATGCAACATTACACAAATTTTTATTTTTTTAATGCCTCCAGATGGCACAATTCTCACTTCAAAAAAAAAATGCATTTTAAATGCCTTCACTCTATTTTAATGTGAAATATTGCATTTATTAAAAAATAGTAAAGAAATAAAGAAATAAAAAAATAAATTTAAATTTTAGTGGAGAAAATAGCTCATTAAAATTGTATAAATATTGCATAGTATCATAAAATTCCCTAAAAATCATAAATAATAATAAAAAAATATTATTGAACAAAAATATATTACATTGATTTTCAATCCTATTCTGTTGTGTTGCTATGTATAAGGACCCAGCCAACATGTCCATGTGGGCCCCACATGGGATTTATCTGGGCTATCTGGGCATAAACTGCGCATGGGCTCAGAGTGGGCACTTTGATGGGCTGAATGTGGGCCCCAGTTAGGTTGCCCGTTATTGTGTATTTGTGGGTCCCATATGGGCCACATTTGGGCTATATTTGTAACGGTTTATCAGACGGAGTGGGATCCATAAGCAGCTTTATTGAGTAAACCAACAGACAAAGTCAAAATGCCAGCAAACAGTACTGGAGGAGGCTAGGCAGAGACAGAGTAGCAGGGCAAGCAAAGATAAGAGCAGGCGGCAAGAAATCAAAGTAAAGTTTACCAAGGCAGGTGGAGAACAATTGCAAGGTCAGTGGGCAAAACAATACTTCACATAGATCAGAGCGTGAGTGCTGCTTATGTAAGGGAGATAAGAGGGACAGGTGTAGCAGGGTAATTGGCCCAGGTAAGTGGGATCATGGGAAACTGAGTCCGGGCAAAATGAGATCAGAAGTGGGGCGACAGTTCCCTCTGGTGGCGAGAAGAAGGTAATGCCGGATTTCCGTTCGTAACAATATTAGGCTATATTTATAGTAGGGGTGGCACGGTACGCGTACAGAACCGTACGGTTCACGGGGCAAATTCCAAATCGAAGTGATCATCCCTATCCCCTTGGAGTGTGGACTTTGGAGTGAACAGGGCACGTGCGAGCCATTATTTAGTCGTTTGAAATGCACTTGGCAAAGGGAGCGAACTAATTTCCTCATAATCTTCAACTGGGATGTTCCCGTGACAACGCAGCACGGTGTGCGTCAGTAGATGTCGCTGTTTTAATGTCATATGTCTTTTTTATTGTTGTTAGCATAACTGTTGCAAATGAATATACATTTTATATTTTAAAACGTTTTTAAAGTTTTTTTTTGCTATACAATATATAAAAACTAATATGTATACAACTTTTTAAAATATAAAATTCTTTTTTTTTTTTTTTTTTATGCCGGTGTCGGTCAGCGAATCTGCTGTGCTGCGTGCCGTGCGGCGTTGTCACGGGAACATCCCAGCTGAACATTATGAGGAAATTAGATCGCTCCCTTTGCCAAGTGCATTTCAGACGACTAAATAATGGCTCGCACGTGCCCTGTTCACTCCAAAGTCCACACTCCAAGGGGATAGGGATGATCACTTCGATTTGGAATTTGCCCCGTGAACCGTACGGTTCGGTACGCGTACCGTGCCACCCCTAATTTATAGTTACATAAATTTACTTCTTTGCAGTTGATTCGTTTTTATACAATTATGGGTAACTATAACCCGTAAGAACTGAATGAATAAATTTATTTAATTTTACGAATTTCATGTGTTTTTAAAGCATTGTATCAGTGTCCATGTGGGCCCCACATGGGTTTTATCTGGGCTATCTGGGCATGGGGTCAGAGTGGGCACTTTGATGGGCTGAATGTGGGCCCCAACTTGGATAAAGTTGTGGGGCCCAGTTAGGCTGCCCAATATTGTTTATTTGTGGGTCCCATAGGGGCCACATTTGGGCTATATTGGGCTATATTTATAGTTACATAAATAGTTTTTTTTTTTAAGATGATTTATTTTTATGCAATTACGCGTACATAACCCTACCCTTGATTTAATTTGATGTATTTCATGTGATTTATATCATCAACGATTATATCATAATGTACTGTGTATAACAGTATAGTAATCCAAGACCATTTATTTAATGAATAATTTCATTTTATTTTATTTATAAGTATCACATTTATACGTTTTTGTTTTTGTTTTTTTTACACTTATGTTATGCAGTCATTGCGTCATGCGATGATTGGCGTGCGTGTCTTCCCGTGTCTAAACGCTTATATAAAAAATGAAAATGTTGGCAGTTAACCTGCAAACTTTCAGTAGGATGTTTTATTTATACAATCACGGGGCAGAAGCTGAAAACAAGTTTCAATGCTCTTGAATGTTTCTGCGTGTAACACAATCGCCCATATAACGTCACGCCGCTTCGCAAGCTGGGGATGGAAATGTTGGCTGGGGAGACACCGATCACCCTCGTAGTAGGTACGTAACTGAACTTTATTGCCCCTCCCCCCAAGTATTTAACTCTTATGGCATACAAACAAAACACATGTAACTGTATTAATTTCTTAAGTCTTTATGTGAGATGCTTTTCTAATCTAGAAGAAATTTAGTTTTTTTTTTTTTTTCATGTTTACATGAACATACTTTTCCTTCTCTTTTTTTCTGTCTTTAAGGAGGTCTGGGGGGACTACCTGAACACTCCGGGCACAGTGAGAGGATTATTCTGCCTCTGTGATCACTGGCCATACGCTAAAGATTCAGTTGTATTGGAGGTATTGACAAAAGTCTCAATCTTGTGTAAGTTCCTGGTCTGGTAGGTAGAGCAGACTGTGGGCTTGAAGCTGGCTGTAGAACTGTGGCTGTCGGACTGACAGGTATGTGATCATCTTCAATCATCTTTTGTTGATCAGTCCATTTCTTGATCTTTTCCTTTCCCAGGGTTGTACATCCGAACCAATGCCCGTCTATTGCGTTGAATATGTTCATGTGAGGTTTTCATGACGAATGACCTTGGGGCCTGTTGTCTGATCACTTTCCCTGTGATGGCTTGGTCCCTAATCCAAACAGTTTCTCCAGGCTTAAGTGGTGACAAAGATCTAGCTCTGTGTCTTTTGTTGTATGATTGTTTTGCGCAGGCGCGTAGGATGGATTTTTTCAGTTTGTCAGCATCTATAAGTTTTGGTGTGAGAAGTGACGGCAGCATTGGTAGGCTTGTTCTCAGCCTTCTGCTCATCGACAGTTCCGCTGGACTGTAGCCATTTGCAAGTGGTGTAGAGCGATATGCAAGCGAAGCTTTGAACGCATCTGATGTTTTCTCCAGGAGCTTTTTGACCGTTTGTACTGCTCTTTCAGCTTCACCGTTGAGGGTGCCACGGGCTGCTTGTTATGTGCTTAAAATCATACTCCCTTGAAAACTCCTGGAAGTCGACACTGCTGTACTGTGGCCCGTTGTCTGATATTAGAATCTCGGACACGCCATTTCGTGACAACCCAGCTTTTAGATGTTCTATTATAGCTGCTGAGGTGGTTGATGACAATTTTGCCACGTCTATGTCTCTTGAGTAGTAGTCGACAGTTAGGAGGTATTTTTGTCCTTTTAGTTCAAACAAGTCTGTAGCAGCTCTCTGTCATGGATAAGATGGGAAGTCTGTAGGTTGTAGTGGTTCTACAGCCATAGTGGAAGCTTTTCTACATTCATCACATTGCTGCACCACTGTTCACAATTGACCTATCGGTAAGCCCCGCCCCCCCTTAGTTACTGTTGCTCCCTCGGACAAACAAACGGAGTTGCTCACTGTCTTTCAATGACAGCTACAGTGTGAAAACCTTGTCCCACGATGTTTTTGCACAATTTTGGACACAGAAGGCCACCAAATGGGAATTAAATATTCCATGGAGGGATTTATAAAATATTTAAAAATAAATACGGTGGGTAACTTGAAGCGAGGGTTGACAGATCACAATGTAAGCGGGAGAAGTCTCATATTACGGTCGGTCATCACGATCGCGGATGACAACATGCAGGATCAACACTGTTCATGTATCGCAGGGTACGATTAAATTAATGTACATTTAACCAGTTTAATATGGAGAGGCACTGAAGTATAGACCTTCATTTGTGTGTTTTTGACCTAATGTACAAGACGCGAGAACAGTCCGCAATTTAGGTTTGTACATTAGCATGGACTCAGTAACTTTAACGTTAGCTAGTTTTAGCCAGAGATACCTTGCTAAAGCACAAGATAACATTAACGTTCTGCTTGAGCAGATGTAAACTGTAACTTAATGAGTGTATGACAACCAGAAAATGAATGTTTTTGTCTTCATTTGTATTGGGGTGAATACTTAGGGACATTTTGCTCTGTTTTGTTTGCATCCAGGAAATGTAATAAAATAAATTATATTGCCCATCCTCTCAGGATACCTGGAATCAGTGTTACAAGTACCACAGGCACGTAGTTTTTTCCATTTTTGAAGCATAAACCCCATAAAACCGATACGCGCTTCGGATCTTCCAATGTATCTCTATGGCGCTGAAACCTAAAGATGTCCGAGTTCCGCTCCCCGTGCAACAGATACTCGACTGCCACTGGTTAGTCTGCGTTCGAGGGGAGGGGCTTACCGACAGGTCAATTGTGAATTCAGGCCTGGCCACCACACAGACTGTCTTGCTCTTTGGCGGCATTTCTCAAGTCCTTGGTGTGCCTGATGAATGTTTTTCAGAATTGATCTTTGGAGTGAGGCAGGGATTATCAACCTTGTTCCATGTAGAAGCAGTCCGTCAAGGATGGAAATCATATCTCTTTGCAGCCAGTAAAGTCTGAGTTTGTCATCGGCCTGTACTGTTTTTGGCCACCCATGTTCGTGGAACCTCATTATTTGGCTGCATACAGAGTCTTTCTTTAACTCTTGTTGAATCTCATCCAATCAACTCTTTGAAGCTGGAAAGCTTTCTCTTATTTGGGCAAGGTAGATATTTTTGTCTTCCATGAGAGCTGATTCAGCATCTGTTGCATTGTTCGTACAGGGCATCATGGACAGCATGTCAGGAGTAACGAATTGCTTCCCTGGAACATGGTTGATCTCGTAGGAATATCTCATAAGTCTCATTCTGAACCTTTGCAGCCGTGATGGTAAGTCATCCAGATGTTTTGTGCTCAGTAAGCTCAGAAGTGGCTTATGGTCTGTTTCGAGAAGGAAATGCTTTCCAATGAGGTAACAGCTGAAACGTTCACATGCCCAGACAAGAGCCAGGGTCTCCTTCTCTATCTGGGCATACCTCTGCTCTGTATGCTATGGGTTTCCATGCATCACTGAACTTTTGAAAGATCACTCCTCCCAGACCAAAAGACAACGCATCTGCTGCGACTTTAGTGTCCTTGCTTGGATCAAAGAGTGCTAAAGTTGGTGTTGTGATGAGCTCAATTTTCAGCATTGCGAATGACTCCTGCTGTGGAGCATCCCAGGACCACAGACTTTTCTGTGAGAGGAGGTCACACAGGGGCTTCGTTTTCTCAGCTAGCTCTGGAATGAATTTCCCCAGTTGGTTCATCATTCCCAGAAAGCTGCGTACCTCAGACACATTAGTAGGTTCACACAGATTTTGAACCGCAGCCAGTTTGTCTAGGTCCGGCTGTAACCCAGCTGAAGACAACCTGTGTCCTAGAAACTTGACTTCTGTCTTTGCAAATTCGCACTTCTTTTTGTTAAGCGTCAAACCAGCATTTTGGAGCTTCCTTAATGCTACGTCTGTTCTGATGTCATGTTCCTCAGGAGATTTTCCAAAAATGAGAATGTCATCCATGTGACATACAACTCCCTCCAGTCCCTCCAAAATCTGACACATTCTGATCTGGAACAATTCTGGAGCACTGGAAATCCCAAATGGAAGCCTTTTGAAAGAATACCACCCAAATGGCATAATAAAGGTTGTCAACTGTTGGAACTCTTTGGCCAAACGGACCTGCCAAAATCCAGAATTGGCATCTAACTTTGTGAAGATTTCTGCCCTGCCTAACTGGCCTAGTGAAGGCAAAATAAACTTCTCTAGCCTAAAAGCATTGTTCAATTTTGTTAGATCAACACAAATTCTCACCATGTTGTCAGGCTTGAGTACTGGAATCATCCCAGAACAACAGTCGCTGGGTCCCTCAACCCTCTGGATGATGTCGAGCTTCTCCATCCAAAGATAACTCTTCCTTGACTTTATCCATTAAAGGTACTGGGATCCGTCTTGCTACATTTACAGAATATGGTGTTGCACTGGGATGTAACTTGATACTGTATTCCTCTTTCAGCTCTCCTAAGCCTGTGAAGAGTTCTGGATATTTACCCTGCCACGGACATTCTGTGATGTTATCCAGTCTAGTGATGAGGTTAAGCCTTTCAATGGCATGTCTGCCCAAGAGTGATGTGAAGAGATTTTTGACCACATAGATGTCTTCCTCTATATTTTTTTTATTTTTTGTAAATGGTGGCAGAAAATAACCCTTTCACATCTAGAACATGCCTCTCTGGTCCCATCAGTGTTTTCTGTGTTTTCCTTAGGCTAGTGTTTTTATTTGCGGTTAGTAGTGTGAAGACTGATTCCGGTATCGCTGTGACATCTGCCCCAGTGTCCATTTTCACTTTTACTGGCTGCTCCAAGATCTAAAGAGTCATGCACCAGCCTTGTGTATTTGAATCTATGGCTCCAAGGAAGGCTTGCCCTTCGTCTGAATCACAGTCCTCATTAACCTCATGAAGCACAATCTTTGAATGGCGTTGGCTCATATAGTGGCCTGTTCTATTGCATTGGTGACACGCAGCATCTTTGGCTGGGCAGAGATCCTTTGCATGGTATGGTGTTTTTCCACATCTCATGCAGTGTGATTTCTTTGATTTTTGTTTGATTTGATTTTTTTTTTACAGTTTTTCTGGAAACTTGACCAATTTCTTCCCTTTTCTGACTTGTTTGGCTTCCTGGATGAATCCTGCCTGTATTTCTCTTTGTGTACAGCTTCTATTTTTAGGTCTTCGTCTTCCTCCTGCCTAAGTTCAGCGTGATGTTTTCTCACCGTTTCACTCTGTCTGGCCATGCTTATGGCTTTCTCCAATGTTAGGTTTGCATGCAGTTGAAGACGCACTGACAGTTTGGTGTCTTTTAATCCGACGACAATTCTGTCTCTAATAAGTTAATCTCTCAGAGTTTCAAAAGCACAGCGTTCTGATAATGCATACAATGCAGTAATAAAATCATTAACTGGTTCATCTGGCTCTTGCTTTCTGGAGTTAAACTTTTCTCTCTCCTAGATCACATTTATTTTGCCAGTGAAGTATTCTTTGAATTTGTTCTACACAGTTTCATAGTTTCCACGCTGTTCTGTAGTCATGGCCAATCCACTCAAAATGTCATCAGCTTTGTCTCCCATACAGTAAATCAGTGTGTTAACCTGGCGCAAATCAGATGCTTGTGCTAGGTTGCTTGCAACTCTGAACCTTTCAAATCGTCTGAGCCATCTTTCAATGTCATTTGGCTTTGTAAAATCAAATGGGTCAGGCGGTCGGATTTGATATGACGAAACGGGCACTGTTGATTCATCCATTTGCTCTGTGGTTTATTTATTATTTTTATTTTTTTCCGTTTTTTAAATTTTTTCTTTTCAGACCCTTTTCAAACTTTGGCGTTTTAATCAGTCTCCGAATTCATAATATGCTTCTGTGAGCGCCTCACTGCCTACTGCAAGCACCCTGGTCGCCGGGCAACCGCACCCCTCCCCTACTCGTTACTTACGATGCGGTGGGTAAGCACATGGCGATCCGCTTGCTGCATATGCTTTTTTTCCAGTTGGAAACAGCATAAAATATGGCCTTACTTTGACGTTTACTTCTCCCACTGTGTTTAAGAAGTTATTCGGCAGCTTATGAGTTGTTGGAGACAGTTCTAGCCGCTTCTGACACCATGTTGTGTTGCTGTGTATATGGAGACACCGATCACCCCCGTAAGCAGGTACGTAACTGAACTTTATTGGCCTCCTCCCCTCACTCAGGGGCGTGGCTTACTTAGTAGCAATCTGGCCAATCAGATATCACAACATATTCGAGGTCACACGGTTGTGAATTCATACCTCAACTTTGTGGCTGGATTTGCAATCTTATTACAACTTCAGTCTGGTGTCCTTCAGCAGGCATCTTTTGCACACTTGAATTATTTCAAAGGTAACATGTTGTACTTGAGTAATTCCATTTAAAAAACTTGGTGTATTTGGTATAACAGAATATGTTGACATGCTTTAATGTTCAAAAATCACATTATTTTTCAAATACTGTACATTATTGTAGGTCCTCTATGCCCCGCCTCTCTCAAACGCTTTGTTTTCTACAAAGTCCCTCCTTCCGACTAGCACAGTCTGCTCTGATTGGCCAACTGGCACAGTGCCAGTTATTAATTATAAACTAATTTCCCTACTATAAACACAAAGCCTTTCAAGGTAACAAAATATTTAAAAGTATGGCAGATATTTAGGCCAAAGTGGGTGAAGATAAAAATAGTTGGCATTATTTTATCTTTGTTATTAAAAAATGAGAGCAAAGATACACATTACAAATACACATAATATACAAATAAAATAAACATTGTTTTATTTTCAGGTAGTCTACAATAGGTGTATTTAGCAGGAGCATTCAAGAAACTGAATGAACAAATATAATAAAAAAAACACTATATAGACTGATTCCTATTGAAGCAACTGTATTAAAGTTTTTCAGTCATGAGTAGTGAGTGATTTTTCTCTTTATGCTTGGTGTTTTATTAACATTAAAGGAAAAATTCACCCCAAAATTAAAATAGACTAGTGTTTTATTTTTATACCTTCATTTACCCACTCAAAAGTTGTTTTAAACCTGAAGGAGTTTCTTCTGCTGAAAATAAATGCTATTTTGAAGAAGGTGGAAAACCAAACAGTTGCTGGTCTACAATGACTTCCATAGTATTTTTTTCCCTACTGTTAAAGTCCATGTGGACCAGCCATGTGGTTAGCCACATTCTTCAAAATATCTTCTTTTGTGTTCAGCACAAGAAAGAAATTAATACAGGTTTGGGAAAACATGTGGGTGAGTAAATAATGACAGAATTACAATTTTAGGGTGGAAAAATTGTAAAATCTATCCCTTTAATTACAGTCGGCAGCATGTTTAGTACTGTCCCCTTAAGACCTGCACGCATCTAATATACAGGCACGCATCCGTTTCTCTCAGCTGTTTACTTTCATTTTAGATATAACCAACTGAGTCTATACATAAACATTGTGTGTTTTGACAGTATTAGCACAAAACATAACTTAGTTCAGTAATCAGGCGCTGTTTTGACGGGCTTTTTAGAGCACGCGCTTTGGGTGTATGTGCTCAGAAAAGGTGCTCGTCAGAACAGCACACCAATGAATTGTTTAACCAGTAAGTCTTTGAAGCAGATGCAGATAATGTACTTTTGTGATTGCGAATAAGTGCAATGCCCCGTGAGAGTAACTCCACCACTGAGTTAACACTGAATGTATGTGGCATTGTACAGTATATAGAGACGGTGGTGTCAGAACTGCTGCTGATAGATTGCGCGCTGAAGTACTATACTACGAGATTTCTTCAAAAAAGCAGATCGTGGAGACACTTTTATAGTCCACGATCAAAAATCGTCATATCGAACACCCCTGCCCACGGCAGAAGTCATAGACCGGGGGTAGCGGACCGCAAGGGCACTAAATTAAACGGAAATTAAGCGGTTGTTAAGGGGTCCTGCTCATCACACCATTTTTATATGCTGCCAAAAATGATCCCATGTGTTTCCCTTATGTTCTTACCCACATTAGATAGGATATCCAGCCAATCATTATCATGAATATTGATCCCCAAATCATTCTGCCATATTGTTTTCAGGTTATTACAAGTATCTGCAATTACATTATTCATTGATTTGTAACACATAGAAGCAGTTTGAGTTTCACACGGTAACTTAAGCATTGAATTTGTTCTTAATACAATGTCTGGTCTGCAGATATTTCCAAAAATTTCCTTGGCCCACAATATTATATTTTTCCACCAGTTCAGAATATGACAGAAATATTCCATTCTCATATAGATCGCCAATTACGGTTACCCCTTTAAGATGTCATTGTTTCCAAAACACCCCTGTTTTGCTTATACAAATTTCAGGATTCTTCCACAGTGAAGCGTATGACTGTTTATGATGTGATGTCTTGCACAGTTTATGAATTTTGCTCCAGACATGTCTTGAGTGTGTTATTACTGGATTCGTGTCCCATTTAGCTCCAGAGCTTTGCTAGAGAATACTAATGGGATGAAATGGTGAGGCCAGTTTCTGTTCTATTTTGATCCAGTCCAACTCAGGGTCTGTCTCACTCCAATGCTTAGCCAGTTTGGCCATTTCAAAAGAGAAATTATAGATCCTCACATCCGGTAATCCAAGGCCCCCCTTGTCCCTTAGAGAAATCAATTTACTCATTTTAATCTGAGGTCTTTTTCCTTCCCACAGAAAATCCTTGACAATTTTATCGTATATTTTAAAGATGGGGTCTGGAATGTTCACAGGTATCATCATGGATATATAATTGAACTGTGGAGCAATAACCATTTTGACAACATTCACTTTACCCCATAGAGAAAGTTTCAGCTGTTCCCATTTGTCCACATTATTCTTTATCTTTGACAGCAGTGGGTCATAATTCAACATCATTATATCTTCCAAATTCTGAGTTAGTTTAACCCCAAGGTATTTCATACCCTTTGGAATCCATTTAAAGCCAAATTGAGTCACTGTATGGGCATGACATGTTCTAGATATTGGCATAGCCTCAGATTTCTCCCAGTTTATTTTGTATCCTGACACATCTGAATATAACTGAATAATTCTCATTAATGGAGGTAAAGATTTGAGAGGGTCACGAGATAACAATAAAATATCATCCGCATATAGCATTAATTTGTGTTCCATCTCCTCCCCTACCCCCCTTACTCCCATGATGTTTGGGTCTGCCCTAATCATTAATGGCCAAAGGCTCTAAAACCATTGTGAATAATAAAGGGGACAATGGGCATCCCTGACGAGTGCCCCTTGAAATAGTAAAAAAAGTGGAAGTCATGCCATTTGTCATCACTGCTGCTCTAGGATTTTTATATAATAAACTAACCCATGTCCTTTCGGCATCTAAGGATACAGCTGTAATCGGGGTGTTCTCTGAAGCGTTTAGCCACATCAGATGAATTAACCTTCTCACATTGTCTGCTGATGACCTTCCCTTAATGAAGCCCACTTGGTCCTTGTGAATTATACCTGAACCTTCTCCAGCCGTGTAGCCAAAATTTTTGCTAACACCTTACAGTCCACATTAATAAGGCTTACTGGTCTAAAATTAGCAGGATCAGTTAAATCCCTATCCTTTTTAAGTATCAGTGTTATTAATGCTTCCATAAAAGTAGGTAACACTTCAGCTTCAAACTCCTCTGTATAGACTTATATAGAGCCAATATGTCGACATACTTTTTGTAGTATTCTGACGGAAGCGCGTCTGCCCCCGGTGATTTGCCATGCTTCATAGAGGTTATTGCAGCTTTGACCTCTTCTTGTGTAATGGGAAGATCTAGGGACTCTGATTGCAAGACATCTAATTTAGGCATCTTTATATTAGAAAAAAATTGTTTCAGTTTTCCTTCATCCGAGCTACATAAAGATGTATATAATTGTTTATAGAAGTTCTGAAAAACCTAATTTATTTCCTTTGTCAGTGATACCATAGTATTCCCTTTCTTAATGGCCGGAATGATGTTAGCAGCATTTTGCTGTTTTAATTGTCTGGAAAGGAGTTTGCCTGCTTTTTCACCTCCTTCGTAAAACCTAGTTCGTAGTCTAAATAATGCATACTCAGCTTTTTTATTGTATATATCATGTAACTGAAATTTGTATTTACAAATATCCTGATATAAATCATTAGAATAATGTCTAGCCAACTCCTTCTCCATTATACAAATAGTTGTTTCCAATTTCTTAACCAGATCTCTTCCTTCCTTTTTCTTTCTTGCTGCTTGTGCAATAAATTTCCCTCTAATATATGCCTTTGAGGCCTCCCAAACATATGCCAATCTATCAGTGCTACCAATATTCAATTTAAAGAAAGAGGTCAGATCATCAGCCAACAATGTGCTAAAAGATGCGCCACCTTCCCTTTTTACCAGCTTCTGTTTAGAGCTATATCCAATTCCATAGTTACATGGTCTGATAACACTATTGCTCCAATTTTACAATCTACAGCTTGATCAATAATAGAATTTGAAACCAAAAAAAATCTATCCTAGAGTGAGATTTATGACAATGAGAAGAAAAAGTATACTCTCTCTCCGTTGGATTGACCAGGCGCCATATATCAGTCAATCCAATATCCTCTGTTAGCATATGAAGGGCAGCCCTATCCCTTGGTATAGAAGGTCCATGATATTTACTCTTATCCAAAACCCCATCCATAACCTTATTAAAGTCCCCTGCCAAAATTATTTGTCCCTCTTTGTCCCCAAGAATTTTGTTTATCTTATTAATAAAATTTGGATCTGCCTTATTGGGGGCATATACATTGCATAATATCACTTTAACTCCATTAATGAGAGTTTCTATACATATAATCCTGCCAACATCGTCTTTAACTTCCGTTAACATTTAAATTAAGCCTCTTATTTATTAGGATCATTACCCCATTTTGTTTGCTTGTAAATGATGAATAAAATACATGTCCCACCCAATATCATTTGAATTTTAGTGCTTCATTATCAGTTACATGGCTTTCTTGAACAAAAGCAACATCTACTTGCTTATGTTTGAGATATGACAGGACCTTTTTTCTTTTAATTGGGCTTCCACATCCGGTAATATTCCATGTTATAAATCTGATGTGACTACCTATTTATAAAACAAATGAATCGCACATAATCGTGCGCATGATCAAATGCGTTAGGTGAATGCCCCCTACTGAGGAGTGACATAGACCGTGATGTACATTTTTTCAAGTTAAACCAACAGCAGTTGAACATTTCAAACACAAAAACTACCTTCTGTAACCTCCTGTTGCGTAACAAAAAGTAATTGGTTGTAAGTAATCTTAATGATTCCTAAATGCATCTACTTTTGGAAGGCCAAATAAAGTGCTTTTGCTTTCGCCTAGAAACACACAGTGTCTCCCTGACACAGCTGCATCAACACTACTGCGGTTACTGAAACTGCACCTTGATTCTTTGCGTGCACATTTGGGCTGCATTACGCAAATATTTCCACATAGTGACGTAGACATGTGGGGGCGTGTTTGAATGAGCCGTTTTAGGGGGGCGTGGCAGAGTCTTAACTTTGATAAAGAATATCTCTTTGGTTTTGAGACTTTAGTCTTTGCAACTTCAGGGATCTTATCTATGCACAATCAGCTTGTAACACTCCAAAGAGAAAGGAAAACTTGAAATCGCATCATATGACCCCTTTAAGTACTGGTAAATGCTGCTTGTATTGTATAAGTGGTATTTTTACATTTATTTTACTGAGCTAGTTTCATTCAATACTGAACTTTATTCTAAGCTTCTGCTTGTTTTTATGTGCAGATGTGTTGTTGGAATCACAACACTCACTGGATTCAAGACGGATGCATAGAGGTACAACAAGTGGAAAGGTCTCAGAGAAGAGGACAAGAAAGTTGATGGACTTTCAGTATGTATTTATTAAATTGTCTTCTGCAGGAATATTCTAAATTTAATAGAACATAAGCTCAAACAATAGAATTTGTGGTATAATGTTGATTCCAGCATTTTATTTTAATCCTTTTTTAACCAAAATTATACAAATTCTGTTGACTGACCTTAATTTTTTATAGAAAGTTAATGTTCTACTCAGAATATGGCTTATTTTTTGTGATATAACAGGTATTTGTAGTTATTTTGTGATGCTGTTATTTTTACGATAAGATTTTAACTGTTGAAAGACTAACATTTTTATTTTTACCAGTAAAAGCCTTGCAATGTCTTTCTGCCACTTTTAATAAAAATTCATTTGTAACAACTTTGACTTGGTTTTTATTCATTTGTAAATGTATTAAGATAGTTCTCATGATAATGCATTTAAATCAGTATTTTACAGTTTACTGTTAAAATTATTATTTGCAGTATATTCATTGTTAAATTATTACAACATCATGGATTTAGGGGTATTTACAGGATTGTATTGGCAACTTTTGTTGCCAGGTAAATAATGTACTTTAGTGAGATTACAAAATATTGCTGTAAAATAAACTACAAGTTTAATTCAATGTTACTATAAAAATACTACAAATTACTGTATTTCACATACAGCAATTAACTGCAATTTGCTTTGCAGTATTATACTGTAATCCATTTTACAGCAATTAACATCATTTTTTGCCAGTAACATCCTGTAAATTCTACAGTACATTTTTTACAGTGTATGTTTATTGTAAAAAGCTCCATACAAATACATTTGATGACCTATTTTGAAATATTTTTCACTTGTTTATAACCCTTTGTATATATTTTTTTTTTAAAAATTAACATGCTGCTGCTTGCATGTTTTAGAAATGTTATTTGAGTTGATTGTGCAGATGCTGCAAATTTGCTGCACATTGCTGCACATTTGCCTTATATGCAGTTCAATTCTATTGGTAACCTAAACTCGGTCACTGCAGCAATGGTAAGCACACATTTGACTGTGTCATCAAAACTAACCACCTCACTGGCTACCACAGCACACACAGTGCACAACAATGCATCTCTTTTGCTCTTTTACCAGCACTGAACATATGAAGAAAAATTTTAATTAATGAAAATTGTTCAATTGCTTTTTGACAATTATTTGTCTAGGAGGGTAAATTCATCTACAAGAAAAACTACTCACTTCCGAAAGAAATGCTGATCAGGCATGTGACTGTTTTGGATGAAGTTATGACAAGTTTAATTCTCTCCAGTTTCATTTGGAGCAAGTCAGCGGAGCAGTTTATCCTCTACTGTGTATGTTCACTGAGTTGCAGTCTTTATATCCTGGAATTTCAAGACGTTCATCATCACATCTGAGGTGGCAAGTTGTTGGTTTGGTCTATGATTATCTGGGTACATTTCTGCAATTATGTCTTCTCCTGGTAAGACGGGGGCAGTTTCAAGCTCAGCAAGAAGACTTTCACGAACAAAAAGCAAGAAAAAACATTTTGTACATCAAAAAGTGGAGGTATTCTGGGCCAGCGATCCCATCCTGACTGTGTTTATGTGGGGCATCAATCACACGGTATGTTACTGCAGACCTTTATTCTATACCTTGAAAAAAAAATTATACTCTGTTTTTCCTCAAGTGCTTGAAAATGGTATGTTTCTTAATTGCTTAAGTATAATGAACATTATTTCTTCTTCTTATGTCAGTGGGAGAATGGCTTTAATTAATACCAACACCCAACATAAAACATTACAAATTTTCAGCATTCCTTAACATTTTAACCTGCATTTAACCTTTGCAGATAAGCGACCTCTTTCAAGTGCCTATGCCAGTAATGCTACTTCCAGATGACTTCAAAGCAAACATAAAAATGAAAGTCAACAACCATTTATTCAACAAGTATGTATTCGACAGTTTTACTACATTTAGCACAGTTGACTCACGTCATCATGAATGACTATTTAGCAGTGGTTTGGTTTAATGCAGTGCTGCAGTCCAAAAGTTAGAGATGACAAGATAAGGTTGGCTACATTTACATAGATACATGGCAAATATTTGTTTATTTAGTATGATTAATCTAGACATATCTGGCCTCATAGTCACAGTTTTTAGACAATTTTACATGGCTGCACTTTGAACTGCACAAATCTTTTTAAAACTCATAATCTGCCCTGGTATGGATTTGTAGATTGCTGGTAAACAGTCCAAACTTGTGACCTCACTAAAATGCAACCTTAGTCACAGTTCTTATTATTAATTAGCAATTGCACAAGAACAAATTATTAATTGGCAAAAATTAAACAAAAATTATTGTTTATTCAGACAACACATGGTAGCCACTTCAAATGGAGTATTTGTAAATATTCAATGCTATACTGTAATCTTGACAGAATATGTGATTGTGTGTGGTTTCTGCAGTAAACATAAAGGTAAAACAAATATTAACTTTATTTATATTAATAAATAAATAAAAAAATAAATTACAGAGTAAATTATCATTGTGAATTCACAGTTGTTGTTGTTGTTTTTTAAGTATAGTAATTTTCACAGCAGAATTAAAGAATTTGCGACCTAGGGTTTGTTTATACTTAGCAGATTTGGTTTAATTAAAACAAACCCAGGTGCAATTGCTCTGTTAGTGCTGTTTATTTTAATAAATATGAATGCTGTCATCAAAACCTCAGTGAGCACCATACAAGCAGCTGAGACCCACCTTCTCTGATGCAGTTTGACTGAAATATAGACACAACATGAACCAAACCCATTACAGTTTGGAACCGCCATCTCCTTGCAGCAGCTCTCTCTTCTGTTAGTTCTGTCACAAAATATGCATCATAAATTCTGTCCAATCAGGCTGACCTTATGCCTTATGTTTATATCTTTAGGTTCAATGTTACATATGACACTAAATTATATGACTAAATATAACATTTTCTTTTCTGGTCCAGACCAAAAGAACAAGGAGTATCAAACTATAACCATTAACACACCCCTAATGTCCCAGTGAGCAAATAAATAAATAAATGTTTAAGTTTGCCTTTTAATATTTTATCTTTTAATTATTATTTATTATAATTATTAGAGGTGCTTTTACTCTGTTAAAATCCACAATGTTTATTTATTTGTAAATTTTCAGGGAAAACCTCCCTGGACATTTTAAGTTTAAGGAGTACTGCCCACTGGTGTTCCGCAATCTAAGAGAGCGATTTGGAGTTGAACATCAGGATTATCTGGTATGAATTTTTTGTACAGTTTAAGTCTGCTTGCATGAAAAGCTGAAAGATTCCTGTGTTATTTCTGAACATAGCGCTCAACTGTACTTTATCTGTACTTTAAAATTTTACATATCAGTAAAAATCAGTGTTGGACATCACAATTGTTCCACACAATATTTTGCTGTGAGTTTGCAAAAGCCTACAGAAAGCATTATTTGCATGAATCAGATCAGGTAGGCCTACTATACAAAAGGATGTCATGGGTGTTTTTTAGGTCATGTGCTCAACTACATTTGCATGGTGGCTATCATTTGTTTTAATGTTTGCATGAGGCAGTTGCTGGTGTATTCTGCATTATGTATGTCTGCTTATAAAATGTGCTTGCTTTAATTTATTTTATAATTCTTTATATGAATTCTTTATATGGAGTTTTATGTCACGGCATGCTGCAAGCACCTAGTAGCTCACACAGAATCTACATTTTAACCACAGAGCATGCATGTTCAATAGAAAAGACTTCATTTTTTTATTTTCTTGTAATACTTGCATACTCCAGTGGATCAGCATCCTACACTATTTTGTGTTCAAGGATTTTGACTCCTTTCCCATTGTATTGCCCATTGTACCCTAAAGGGGTGATGCAATGATTTTGAATGACTATTATGTGCTGTTTCCAAATTTCTCTATGTGTATTTCAGGTTTCTCTTACACGTAGTCCTCCAGCAAAGGATGGCAAGAGTCAGGAAGCAGGATTGGTGTTGACATCATATGACCGAACACTAATTGTCAAGCAAATCTCTAGTGAGGAGGTGGAGGACATGCACAACATTCTTTCAGAATACCACCAGGTACTGACTAATGTTTCTTAAGTCAGGTTGAAATTGTCAAAGTCAAATTATGAAATCACATACTAACCCTCATATCATAACAAAACTTCTTTTTTTCTTTCTTACACAAAAACAAACCTTTTGAATAATGTACAGGTTGCTCTCTTCAATACAATTACAATGATTGCCAATTTATGCCAAGTAGTGCTTACGGTACATGAACTGTTAAGCTTTATGATAGTTTTGTTTGATGAAAATGAAAGTTGTTACTTCCTGATAATTTCTTCATCCATAAAACTGTTAACCACAACTGGATCTGATTATGATTCACTCTGATTTTTTAACTAATCAATCAGACTAAATGTCCTTTATGGTGCTTGTTTGTCATTATGGAGCTTGACAGCCTTAGTTCTAATTTAATTTCATTATATTGAAAATAGTGGCCAGAATATTCTTCCCAAAATTTTCTTACAAGGATTTCACTTTTTGTGTTCCAGGGGAACAAGAAAATAAAAAGGGGGGTACAAGCAACATTAGCATTAGTAAATGGAATATTTTAATTTGGTCCTTATTTATGCTTGATGCATGAACCGCCACAGACTGAGCTTAATTCATGAAACACGAGCAGAATGAGGTTTATGTTTTTACTTGTTATTTTATTTGTTATTCATTTTATCTAGTAGGCAAACTTATGACACTACATTATAATAACACTGTATGTAATATAATAATATTTCACAAGTTTGTTTGCCCATTTAGTTAGGTAGGATTTAAGATATTTATGTTAAACTTATTTGACTCGCTATCCACAGTGAAGTGGTTTCAACTCAAGCTCTAATAAACCCCCAGGGATATAAGGTTTAAGATGCATTTGTAGATATTTTGGGAAGGTCCATTTTATGCTCAAATTACTCTGAATTTACTCATATATTTATGGGCATTTCATGAATGAGGTCCACTGTGTGCACCTCAATGCACTTTAGACAACTTTGAAATTCTCAGGGTCTCAATTACACAATAAAACTGAAAAATCAGAATTTTGCATTTGTTAGATTTTCATGCATGTGGCAGATTTTGGTTGTCATTTGAGTCAGTTGTTTTATAATAAACAATAAATCATTACATTTATATAGCACTTTACACTGTGAGAGGTGGAATATCCTCAACCACAACCAGTGTGCAGTGTCCACTTGGATGATGCAACAGCAGTCATAGTGCACCAGAACATCCACCACAGACCAGCTTATTGATAGAGAGGAGAGTGTGATCAAGCCAATTAGAAGATGTGAGGATGATGAAGGAGGCTTTTGCACCAATGACAAGGGGCAGATTTGGCCAGGATACCTACAGCCCTTCTTTTTTTGAAGGACATCCTGGGATTATTTTTAAAGACTACAGAGAGTCAGGACTTCAGTTTAATGTTTTAATCTCTTCTGCTGTGTCCAAAATCATTACCTATTCTCTATCAAGTGCACTATATCAAGTGTTGGCCATTTTTAGTGGTGTCTGAATTCTGAGTGAAAAACTTAATTTCCTACATTACCAAAGAACTATGGTAACACTTTATTTTAAAGGAACACTCCACATTAGACCAGTAGCATCGCGTTCAAAAATGACCAAAGAGTTTCGATAGTTTTCCTATTTAAAACTCGACTCTTCCGCCGGTCTTAGTACACGATATAACTACAGAAGAGTCAAGTTTTAAATAGGAAAACTATCGAAACTCTTTGGTCATTTTTGAACGCGATGCTACTGGTCTAATCGGATTCAATGGTCTATGCTAAGCTATGCTAAAAGTGCTATCGCCAGACCCGGAAATCGGCTGAATGGATTCAAAAACGGTAAAACTCAACTTATTAACTCTGGGGGAGTTGGAGAATGAGTCTATTTCCAAAAAAAGTGGAGTGTTCCTTTAAGGACCAATTTTCACTATTGACTAGTTGCTTATTAGCATGCATAGAAGTTATTGTCTGTTTATTATATACTTTTAAAACACATATTAATGCCATATTCTGCATGAACATATTTTAGATCCCTTAAAGGATTAATTCACTCCACAATCAAAATTTCCAGACAAGACAAGACAATTGCATTAGTGGTTAAAAAGTATATAATTGCAATTTGGACCTTCAAACTGTTGATCCCTGTTGAAGTCCACTATATGGAGAAAAATCCTGGAATATTTTCCTCAGAAACCTTAATTTCTTTTCAACTGAACAAAGAAAGATATTAACATCTTGGATGACATGGGTGTGAGTAAATTATCAGGAAATTTTAATTCTGTAATGAACTAATCCTTTAATTTTGCCCCATACCTACACTTAACAATTATCTTACTATATTAATAAGCAGCAAATTGGAAGTTTACTAAGGCAAAAGTTGTAGTTTATAGTTAGTTTGTAGTGAGAATTGGACCTTTAAATAAACTGTGACCATTATTTCCCAAAATCCAAAACTGAAGGGACATACAACGATGTACACTTGTTAAAGCCTGACAAATAGAGGTATATAGAATTAGAATTAAAATATAAATATAGTGTATCCTGCAAAATTTAGCTGGAACAATCAAAGTCTATCTGTGAAGATAGTTATGCCTGTGAAGTAAGCCTGAAACCACTGAAGTAATGTACCTGTGATGCCCAAGTCGGAAAGAGTGAACATTAGGAATAAGTGCTTGCTCCTGTTTCTTGTGCTGGTCCTCAGACACTGTCTGAACATCCTGCCAGTCCTCCTGTTTCTCTGTTTGCTGCATCTCCTTGTGTCCTCATGTCCTGTCTTCCAAGACCCCAGTTTGAATGTTAGTCTCTGCCCTCTATGTCGCAGTGCTTCATTGGATCTCATTCTCTTTCAGCTGCCTAATATGCTGTTTAACACAAACCTTTGTTTTCAGAAATTACATACTAAGAAAAAATGACTTGCCTACTAGCTGGTCTTACAGTAGATGGTTTGAGATAGTTTCGCTGTGTCAACCAAGCAACTGATATTAAGATGAACTTGAATGATATTTGGATGGATAGATTTCTCCAGACACACCAAGCATAAACCAAGGTTAAAGCTAGATAAAGAAATTTACCGAAACCAAAACAGGCCAGTACATTTTATTCCCTTTTCTCTCATATTACAACTTTTTTTTTCACTTCAGCACATCGTAACGTGCCATGGTAGCACACTTCTTCCCCAGTTCCTTGGCTTGTACCGTGTTACTGTGGACAATGAAGACACATACCTTTTAGTCATGAGAAATATGTTCAGCCACCGACTAACTGTCCACAGGAAATATGACCTCAAGGTAAATAAATTCTTTACTCATTGTCTACATTTTTAATTACTGATTTATTAATTTACTATTGAGCTATCGTGGTGAGGAATTAACAGACTTGTTTTGTTATGGTGACTAGACATGTATAAAAGTTATTGCTTTTTAGTCAATTTGCACATTTAAGGCAATCTATTACATTTAATTACTAATTTATTTAATTATAATTTTAGCATTACTGTTTCATATTCATGTAGATCAGCTACTATTTTGTAAGCATTATTAATTATTGTTATGCATCTTTATATGGCATTTCATTTTATAGGGGTCACTGGTTTCTCGAGAAGCAAGTGATAAAGAGAAGGTAAGAACACTACAACATAATATACCACAAATCATGTTGTTTGTCCAAAACATTTACATTTATGTTGCAGATAAACATACTCTGTACTCTTTCTGTAGCAACTTACACCAAAGTTACAATAACAACAGGTGTTCAGGTGTTACCTAAAATAGAAAGAATCAAGCTATGGCAAGGTTATATGTTCAGTTCCCAGGGAACGCATGTAAAATGTATACATGAAATGTAATGTAAGATGATTTTTATATAAGTATTTGACACAAATTTTTGTATGCTGAAACTGAAGAATCTAGGGCATGTTTAAAATTATCATAAATGTTAACGTAGGACAATCTCTTAAATCTTCCTACAAATGACTTTTGAAACATCCGTACACAAAAATAATTGTTCTTAAATCCATCTTGCTTTATAAATTACACATAATTTTAAGATCGTGCACACATGAATGAGCAGTTGACCTACAGCAACTTGACCTACAGAACACCCACAAGCATTCTTAGATGTTTTGACAGCCTGCTTAAATGTTTTGAATGTACCATGACAATATGACAGTGGATGGTTGAAACAAGATAATTAATACAGAATTATTCGAAATGGCAAGTGAAGCGGGAAAACACTGGAGGGAGGGGGGCGGGGGGTTAACAGACATACTGACATCAGTGGTAAAAATAAATTTGTTGCTTGACAAGTTGTAACAGTTGAAGTAAATAAAGCAAGTGATTGTACTTTAAATTAAGTTTTTAAAAAAAAGAAGAAGTGGGCTGATTTGAAGATGCAGGCAAAAAAGGTATACAATTTGAGAAAGTCTGCTCACTTTCTTCAAGTGTTCTACCTTTTGGATTTTTTTGTCTACGTATCTCATTTGGACTGATTTAAAGCTGAGGTGAATTCCTGGCTATTCTTGCGCTGAGGAATAACCAGCGACCTTTTCAACTGAATTGTGTGCTCAGAACTTGATCAAGGATAAACTTCATTACAGCTTACAGGGTCTGTGGGTTTTGCAGGGGAATTAGTAGGCACATTTTAAGCGGATAACCTCTGTCACCTAGGAAACAAAGAATGCAGATAAGAGAATAAGAATGTCTTAATTCTATCATTTGCACAATTGAACAATAGTCGCAATAGCCCTGACTTTTCTTTGTAAGGGTTGTGTAGCAAGCAACCATTCAGGGGCATAGTGTCTGGTATGCAGGGTATGCAGGTGCATATGGGCCCGGGCAGATTGGGTACCCACTGAGCCAATGGGAACTTTTAATTGAAACGAGGGAATGAATAGAGCCCTGCACAGGCCTGGCCCGGCCCTTGTCCCACAGCTTATCAGAATTACTGGCCCGTCTTTCCCATTACAGCTGCTGTTGCAGCCATTAAAATCGTTCAGTTTTGGTTTTTAATGGCAAAGTGGTTATATTTCTTTTAGTTTCTTTATTAAGTTAATTTAAAAAAAATGTTTGGAACATTTTTTCCGTTTGTTAAATTCAAGTTTTTGTTTTTTAAAGTACCAAGTGGCCAGCGGCAGACAGTGAGTTGAGCATAAGAAAGAAATAAGATTTCCCTGCTTCACTTGCCACTTCATGCGTTTCAGAATATTAATTTAAAAATTTAAGATAAATGTGCGCTATTAGGTGCATATCAAATCGTTTGTGCGGAGAGTGGAAGCTGAAGCGTGCTTTGCAGGACATGGATCACTAGCATTTTTTTCTTAATAAGAGTGGAAACTTAAAATACAACATCATTTGGAACTGCAAAGGGTCTACTTTTATTTGCGTGTGCTCACAATATCAACAAAACATTGTGCTTTTGTAAAATAAAGAAAACAAACAGAATGCGCTTTCAGGAGTCTCGATCTTGAGCAGGAGCACTTCACAAAAATGAACCAAAACTCAGCTAATATTTGCCTCACAGACATGATAAATATATCTATAGAATGCTATAAATTACTATTTTAAAATGAAATAATTCAAATCGAAAACAAAAACTCTCACCCCCCGAAGTTCAGTGGCATTCTGTTGCCTCATTACGAGGCAGGAATGCTGCTGTTCTTCAGGCGGAGAATTGCAATCCTTCTGCAAAGGGTGTGATAGAGCCTGTCCCCCTGGTCGAGGTGAAGTGGGGGTGTTACAACCCTTACTTCACCGTACTCAAGAAGGGTAGGGGGATTTGTCCAATCCTGGGTCTGAGGGTGTTGAACTGGGCCCTTCACAAGCTCCCATTCAAAATATTGACCCTCAAACACATGCTAACATGTATCAGAAATAGACATGTTGCAGTAATAGACCAGAAGAACACGTACTTCCATGTCTCAATCCTTCCTAGGCTCAGGCCGTTCTATGGGTTGCCTTCGAAGGGCAGGCATAGTAGTATGAGGTTCCTCCCTTTTGGGCTGTCCCTGTCTCCTCGCGTCTTTACGAAGATCGCAGAGGCTGCCCTTGCCCCTCTCAGGGAAGTAGGTATACGCATTCTCAATTACCTCAACGACTGACTGATCCTGGCTCACACCCAAGAATTGGTTTGAGCACACAGGGACATGGTCCTCGACCACCTAGCCCGATTGGGACTTCGGGTCAACTGGGAAAAGAGCAAAACTCTCCCTTGTGCAGAGTATCTCTTTTCTCGGAGTGGACTCAGTTATGATGACTGCACACCTCTCAGGATCGTGTTTAGTCAGAACACTGAATCGCTTGAGGGCTCTCAAGCAGAGAACAATGGTCCCTCTCAAAAACTTCAGAGGCTCCTGGGGCATATGGCGTACTCAGCCGTGGTCACGCCGCTGGGGCTGATGCATATGAGACTGCTTCAGCACTGGCTTTGAACCCGAGTTCCGAAATGGGCATGGCATCACAGCTCACACCGTGTGAGCATCACACCATTGTGTCGCCGTACCTTCAGTTCTGAGAAGGACATCTCTCTTCTACGAGCAGGAGTGCCCTTAGAACAGGTGTCCAGACCAATTGTTATTACAACAGATGCTTCTAAGATAGGCTGGGGCACCGTGTGCAACGGGCATGCAGCATCAGGGGTCTGGACAGGCCCTCAACTGCATTCGCATACCAATTCCAGGTGACCTCAATCGTGTAGCGTATCTCCTCTCGCGACAGGTCTTGCTCAGGGACAAGTGAAGGCTTCACCCCCAAACGGTTCAGCTGATTTGGAGTTGGTTTGGCCAGGCATGTGGACCAGGCATGTAGACATGTAGACCTGTTGCTTCATTGGAATCGACCCATTGCCAGTCGTGGTACTCCCTGACTGAGGCTCCCCTCGGCACGGATGCACTGGCTCACAGCTCGCCCAGGGGTCTACTCAAATATGCATTTCCCCCAGTGAGCCTCATTGCACAGAAAATGTGCAAAGTCAGGGAGGGCAAAGAACAGCTCCTGCTTGTGGCCTCTTATTGGCACAACAGGACCTGGTTCTCAGAGCTCGTGCTCATGGCATCAGTTCCTTCCTGGCAAATTCCCTTGAGGAAGGACCTCCTTTCTCATGGAAAGGGCACAATTTGGCATCCGTGCCTGACTCTCTAGATCCTCCATGTTGGTCTCTGGATGTGACCAGGAGGAACTCAGAGACCTTCTCACCAACAGTGGTGAATACCATTACTCAGGCCAGAGACCCCTCGACGAGGTGGCTGCATGACCTGAAGTGGCACGTTTTCGTGAATTGGTGTTCATCCCAGGGGAAGGACCCTCGGAGATGTGGCATGAGATCTGTACTCTCCTTCCTCCAAGGAGGCCTGGATAGGCACCTGTCTGCTTCTACACTTATAATGTACACAGCCGCGATCGCGGCTGACCATGACACTGAGGGAGGCTGATTGATGAGGAAGCACGATCTGGTTATTAGGTTCGTCAGAGGTGCCCATAGGTTGAACCCTCCGAGGCCACGTCTCATTCCCTCTTGGGATCTTTCTGTGGTCTTACAGGCCTTACAGAGAGATCCATTGAGCCCCTTCAGTCAGTCGAGTTCAGTGCCCTCTCCATGAAGGCACCCCTCCTCTGACTGCGCTGCGGGGATCTTCAAGCCCTCTCCGTTAACAAATCATGCCTGGAGTTTGGGCCGGCAGACTCTCACGTTGTCCTG
Source organism: Acrossocheilus fasciatus (assembly GCA_036784905.1). Taxonomy (NCBI): domain Eukaryota; kingdom Metazoa; phylum Chordata; class Actinopteri; order Cypriniformes; family Cyprinidae; genus Acrossocheilus; species Acrossocheilus fasciatus. The sequence continues at coordinate 6,196,136 of CM071948.1, forward strand.
AGACCTCGGCCTGGATATGTGCCCAAGGTTCCCACCACTCCCTTCAGGGATCAGGTGGTGACATTGCAAGCTATCCCTTTCCAAGAAGGGACCCCAACCTGTCTCTGTTGTGCCCAGTGCGAGCCCTACGCACATACCTGAATCGTACTCAGAGTTTCAGACTTTCTGAATGGCTCTTTATCTGCTTGGAGGACAGCAGAAGGGGAATGCTGTCTCCAGACAAAGGATCTCCCAATGGATTGTGGATGCGATCTTGACGGCCTATCAGGCCGGAGGCTTACCTTGCCCACTGGGAGTGTGGGCTCATTCTACCAGGGGCATGGCTGCATCAGCAGCCCTGGCAAACGGGGCCTCTCTATCAGATATCTGTAGAGCTGCAGGTTGGGCTACACCTAATACATTTGCTAGATTTATAATCTGCGAATGGAACCAGTTTTTCCTAGAGTTCTGAACTCGGTAGATTGGCAGAGTATAGAGCTTCAGACCAGCGCCACTCCCCTCAAGGGAATTATGCGCTTATTCAGTCCAGCTCAGGTTCCTTTCATGAACTCTGGACTACCCTTCCATCACATAAGTACTTTTTCTTAGCAAGTTCGAAGGAGGAACTTGCTATTAGAACCCATTATGAGGCACGTTCCCTCGAGTGAACTCTTGTATTGGGTTAGTGCTCCACATGTAGTGGCTCCTCTTGCGGCCCCATGTGTGTATTCTCCACTGAGTAACTCCTGAGGTTCAGTGTTCCCCTAGACAGACATTCAATCTGTCAACAGGCTCTGAGTTTTTGTAGTTCTCCCATTACACTGAGCCCACCTCAGAATCTTCCCTATGTGGTACTTCCTCTGTATGTCCATAGGTGGATCTTCACATGTTACCTCCCCATCGGGTAGGATGTGATCTCCGTAGTGCCTTTCCCCCATGGGGAAATAGTCACTGTCCCAACGTTCACCACCAAGACTTTCAGCTGATATATTATAGTGAGTATTACTATAGAGAGAAGGCTCCGGCTGAGGGGACCTTTGCCTTTATGGTGGCTCTCCCGGATATTGGAGAGTGAGTCTTAAGTCTTGGGCATAGGAAGGTTACGAGGAGGAGAGGTGCATTTGGTCGTGACACGCTGGCTTGTCAACATTTGCGCCCCCATGGACTCGTGACGCAGTTCGACAGTTTTGGCATTTAGTATAGGGACCCTAGTGTCCTACACTCGACACACCGTCGAAGTGAATGACAGAAGGGGAACGTCTTGGTTACGTATGGTAACCCTCGTTCCCTGATGGAGGAAACGGAGATGTTGTGTCCTTCTTGCCACAACTCATCAGAACAGAACGAGTGAGCAGATGCTACACTAGCCTATTTATACCCGGATATCCGGGTGTGGACAACTATGCATATTCTGCACACCCAATTTCATTGGCCTTTTCTCAAAGATGTCAGAGGTGTTTGGGCTCCCAAGAGCGACCCCTAGTGTCGTACACTCGACAGAACGTCTCCGTTCCCTCCATCAGGGAACGAGGGTTACCATACGTAACCAAAACGTTTCTCTCTAAAGTCGCATCCAATGAGGAGATGGTGAGTCTAAAATACTAGTTTATTAATAAATAAATCAAATATCTCCTTACTATTTTTGTTCCTTTTTTTGTTTGTTTGTTTTTTGTTTTTTGTTGTTTGTGTTTTTGTTGTTGATTTGTTTTTTTTATTTTGGGCCATTGTGCCAAGATTGTGTTTGCATGCAGTACAAATAGTCTATGGCATTTTAGTACCACGTTGAAAAATAACTAACTAAATAAATAAAATTAACGTCATAATATTTTATGAATAAAGTCAAAATTATGATAATAAAATCATGTTATATTGCTTGAAGTTAATGTGAAAATGCCACCTATACTCCACCAAAAAAAGTCATTCTTCACATTTAACATGAAAAACAAGACTTTTTTGAAACTCTGATTGATCGATTTCTTGAGGCATGTGTACACTTCAATCTGTAGTTACAGTACAAGTCATCGGTGAATAAAATGCTAGCTGGTGTCTGATTTTTGTTTAAATATTTCTGTAATGAAACCCACAGAATTTAAGATCAATCTGATCACACATGCATTTTATAAATGAGGCCCCTGTGTGGTCACCATGATTCTTTATTTCACTGTTAATATTCCAGAACTTTTTAAATCAGAATGTAATATATCTGAAAATAAACCAAATCAGGAAATAAAGATAAATGGTATTGACAAAATTACTCACACCTAAGTGTAACCTTAGCACAGGCCTATGGTCAAAATAATAAACATCAGTGAGTTTCCTGCACCTCTGTTCTGGTAGTTTGGCCCAATCCACTTGTGCAAACTGGTCAAGTTCTCCCATATTAAAAGGCTGCCTCCGCATTACTACTCTTCAAAATGTTTCAATTAGATCTAGACTCCTAGCCACTTCAGAACAGTACAGTTTTGTTCACCTGATTTCATGCCATGCACACCTTAGGGTCACAGTTAGCGATATCTTACCTCACCTGATCATCTTACCTTATAAAAGTAATTCTAAGATATAATTGTATGCATGTGTGTACTTAGAGCCTGTTAATCAATATTACAGCACCACCATGAGGTTGCATTATGCAAGAAAGCTGGACTTCTGCCATAAAAAAAAAAACACTGCATGTGTTCAACAATTCGAATAAGCCAATGCTGCCACCTAGAATTTGCCTCACTACAGATCTATTTAGTTTGGTTCCATCTGTCCGCAGATTCATTTAATGAATCCTGGTCAATTTTTGTCTAGTCAAGTCAAGTCACCTTTATTATAGCACTTCATACAATACAGATTGTCAAAGTAGCTTCACAAAGATAAACAGGAAATAAAATAAGCAATTATTAACTCTGTCGACAGATAGAAGTGTTCAACATAAACTCAACTACTGATAAATATTGTTTTGAGAGTTCTGCAGCATTATCATAGCATTCTTTGTTATTATAAACATACACAAGCCTGTAAGTCTTAACAGTCAGTGTTGTGTCTCAGTCTGCTCAGTAGCAGTGTAGCAATAATCAATAATCCTTCATAATTCTTTCGAGCAAGGAAAAGTTTCAACTGTTTACTGAAAGTTACTGCATAATACAGACAAACAAACTGCAGTCAGAAACTGTCACTTTATCTTATGTTCTTAAAGGAAACACCCATTCTTAAAGACAGTCCAATAGAAAAACAGAGCAAACCATTACAGAACAAAACAAGGAAGTTCTCAACAAATGTACATAGACAATATAAATCTATACATATTGAATAATATCTGCTTATATTTTTCTGCATTTAGTGTTACATTTTTAATTATGCAAATTATGGCTCTTAGAAGCAGGTTAACCCGTGCATTTAAATGGCGTGTCCAGCTTTTTTATTTAGCCATCTTCTGTTCAAACAAACACGCATCTTATGCTGGGTAGTCAGATGGAGTTGAATACATTCTAGTTTATTGTACATGGTGTGTACATTGGAATGCAATATTGTCAGAAGAGCTAGTCTGGTGGGCTTAGCCTTTAGCCTAACTCAGATATATCTACACTTACCACATTTTCCCTTGCGTTGCTTTTGACTTCTTATTTTCTCACACAGTGTTGGAAATCTTATTTTTGTGAAATCTCAAAAGGAATCCTAAAGTGCATGGCAAATCTTGTCTTTGTCTCCTAACCATGTTAAGAAATGAGATCTGATTTGACTAAAGATTACAAATATACATTTCTCTTATCTTTTAATTATATGTAAATTGTGTGAATAAACAACTTGGTTGTTAGACATTGTTTTGACTACTTTTAGAGTTACTTCTACACAGTATGCATTCTTCACATTATTTTGTTGCAGAGGCATAAACTGTTGGATCCTTCATGTATTTCTTGAAGAAATTATGTTTACATGTGATCACTACAACTTGATATTTTTTTTTATGTATATTCCATCTTTTTTCTTGCTGACATCTAAAAGAGTTTTGTCTTCTTTTTGTCAAATGAAGCATTTGCAGCACTGTATGAACTTGTACTTGTAATGTATGCCATATGCTTCCCAGTTATAAACTGACATGTTAAATTTGTTCTTGAATATAATTGCTTGAAAATCATTTGAAAACCCAGGTGAAGGAACTGCCAACCTTCAAGGATGTAGATTTCAGAAATAACATGCAGCGAGTGTACATCAGTGAAGAGGAGAAAGAAAAGCTTTTGGATAAACTGAACAGGGACGTAGAGGTGAGATGGTTTACATATTATTACATTCGGCTCAAATTTTAACAATATTGCGTCATATGTGAAAATATTTATTTATATTTTTACCCCCTTTCAAACTGAGAAGCCGAGGTCATTCTTATACCCAATAAACCTTTTCACTTTCTTTTTCTCTGAAAATATGATAAAGCATGTCTCAGTGTCCAAGACCTTAAGGAACATTTGGTAACACTTTAGAATAGGGAACACTTATTAACTATTAACTATTAACTATTAACTACGACTTTTTCCTCAATAAATTCCTAATTTGCTGCTTATTAATAGTCAGTAAGGTAGTTGTTAAGTTTAGGTATTGGGTAGGATTAGGGATGTAGAATAAGGCATTAAGATGTGCTTACTACTAATAAATGGCTTATATTTTATGAATATGCATGCTAATTAGCAACTAGTTAAGAGATCTTAAAATAAAGTGTTACCGAACATTTTCATCTGCAAATATTCATATGTAAGAATGTTTCACATAGACTATTTCCTGATTAGATTATGTATGAAATTGTACCGTAGATGCTGTTTGCCCGCTTGCATTAAGCAGAGGAAATATATTCTGCTTAATTTATGTTACCTATATAATTTTCTATAACAAGAAATTTATATAGAATAACTATATTTTTATAAGGGACATATTGACACTAACAGCCTGTTTGTATATCTGTATGTGTTTTGGCAAGTTTCTTGTGCGTTTGAAGATCATGGACTACAGCCTGCTGCTGGGCATTCATGATGTCGGGAGGGCAGAGCAAGAGGAAGCGGAAGAAATGAAAGACTCTTTAAGTGAAGAGGAGGAGGATTCAGAGAATGACCTCTCCTTTATGGCTATGGGGTCTTTTGGCACTTCCCCTGAGGGCATTGCAGGGTACATGAGCTCTTATAAACCTCTTGGTCCAGGAGAGTTTGACCCGTATGTTGATGTGTATGCCATCCAGAGTGCAGTTGGTGAGTCACATTCCAGTCTCTACACTGTAAATAAGTTTAATAGGTCAGCATTATTTGCATGTCAAGCTATTCATGGAAATATTCAAAGAAATAATGGATAATGATAATTAATGCAAACTGAATAAAGCGTAAATTAGTGTGGTAGAAATACCATTGTCAACTTTTCTATAATCTTGAACCCATTAATCTTTTCATGAAGGTAATTATGAAGTGCTTTTAGTTTATTGTTTTTTTCATTCCTCCCAAAAAAATATCCTCTACTACTTTTGTGTTCATTTTAAAAGCCTGATGGCTTTCAGTGCAGATTCAGACTTGTTATCAAAGTGAATATCCTTTGAATTAGTTTAAATCCTTACATACTGTTCAATTTTGTATTCTTCTGTTTGTCTCTCTTTAATCTAGGTGCCCCACACAGAGAGGTATACTTCATGGGTCTCATAAACATTCTGAGCCAGTATGATACCAAGAAGAAAGCAGCCCACGCAGCAAAAACAGTCAAGCATGGAGTAAGTGACGAGGTTGTATTGTGTAGTTATTTGAATATTATGCTTTTCACACTTTTATTGTAAAAAGACTAAACTGAGCTGTAAATACTCTTATCGTTATAATTATTATAGGTATTACGTGTTACAATTTATTTATTTTTTTTGTTCTGTTTTGCATTTTTCATTTTTATTATTATTTATTTTTTTTATTTTTTTCAATTTAAAGGCTGGGGCTGAAATCTCTACAGTTCATCCTGAACAGTACGCCAAACGGTTTCGAGAATTCGTTGCAAACATCTTTGCCTAACTGAGAGCATTTTAAATATATTCTTCCAAATCTAGTGGACAAAAAAAAAAAAAAAAAAAAAAAAAAACATTGATTTGGAGCTGGTGGTTTGTATGATTTCCTGATTATTAAATTATTTGCAAAGCATTATTTAATTATTAAAATGTTTAGCATACTGTATATGAATGATAAAAACTATCATAAAATCATGATCATGAAATTGTCATGAATTGTACTTTAAAACTCTGATTTGCAATAAAAATGTAATAATGCAAATATAAATTTTGTACAATAAAACTGACTCCTGATATGGTCCATGAAATGGATGTGCAGTCATACTGTGAAACATTACAATTTAAATAGTTTAAAATGTCACATTTTAGTCTGCAGGTTTTTCAAATAGTGAATATTTTAATTATTTGTATGCATTTTCACAAAATTAATATGATTTAACCCTTTTTGACTTTTTGATGTAGGCCTACTGTTCATATTATAGTCTTGTGTCCATCCAGTAAAATGGTTTTACTCTGTACTTCCACAAAGCAAATCTGCCCTTAATACTGCACATTTTTCTAGTGCCTGATTTTCCTTGTCATTAATAATTCTAGCTGTAAACGCTCTTTCTCTCTTGAAACATATTTCGCCACCAGACACAACCTTTTTTTTCTTTCTTTGTCTTAAGAGTTGAGGACTTCCATTTCATTCCATTCTTTAAAACAGAAGTTAATTCATTACTGATTAACCACATTTTTCTCGCTCTCCCATTTATCATTTTTTCCCTGACTATTACACAATTACTTGTCAGTCTCCAAGAGAGAGTGGTTCCCTCTCAGCTACAGAATCACTTTTTTCTTATGCCAGGCATTCATCCCCTGTACAGCATTGAGATGCATTATTACAATATTAAACAAAACAGAACATTCATAAATGTAGCAGACATTATTAATGTTCTTAATGAGAATTCATTGTTACAACAAAATTCAAGATAAAGGAGTCTGATTCAACAAGGAATATCAGAAGGCCAAGTCCTGACTGTGGACGAGTGAAGGAGCCGCTGGTGGAGGACGATAACATGTGATAAAGCTGCTTAGTAATACTGAATATATGTATATGTATATATGTATATGTATATGTATATGTGTATATATGTGTGTAAGTAAGTATGTACATGTACAATTGTGCTCAAAATTATTCATACACTTGGTATTTATGATCAAAGAGGGCTGTGAGTCTGCATTGTTTATCCATTTGATCTTTCATTCAAAAAATGTCTAAAAAAAAATTCTAACCTTTAATTGAAGAAAAAAAGTGAAAGTGGGGCAAAATCACATTAAGAAATGCATATTTTTCTCTAGTACACAATGGCCACAATTATTGGTACCCCTAGAAATTCTTCTGATGAAAATATCTCTGAAGTATATTCCCATTCATATTTACTGCTGAAAATAGTTCAAAAAAATGAAAAACATTTAACAGGTCTCCACAAAGACCAAGAGCAACAAGGAAATATATCAAGCTGTTGATTAACAATATGATTAACAGGGTTATTAATATGATTAATATGATTATTATATTTTATAATAATGTTAATTAATTTCCGTTCATGCATTTCTCTCTCTGTCCCATGCATCCTACAACTCAGAATAAAGTGCTCCACTGACTCCTTAACCTCTGCTTTACTGATATTAATTTGCATTTCATATGCAAATTAGTGAAAACACTCAGTAATGAACTTGAATGAATACATTTAGTTATGCCCTCCATGGTTTGAGCATGAAACTCAATCATCTTGAGCAAGAGCAGAAGACCCATGGAGCACAAAAAAAAAACTTCAAAAGTTCTTTATAATCTAAAAGAATTCCTTTCATTTTATTTGATCAGATTTTATTCTTCTTCTGCTTCTTCTTCCCTAAAAGAATCTTGACAAAAAAGCACCTAGACATCAACATTTTCATGTCTTGCAGATATTTAGCAAGAGCAGAGAGATGTTACTGACACCAGGTGGTGCTATAACAATTGAATTTAGTTTGCTGATTTAAAGTTTTCCCATTTCTGCCTCAACTAATCAACTTTTTTAAAAAAAATAAATAAATAAAAAACTGCCACAGAGGCTCTTCAGAAGGAAAAATAAAGAAACAAATTTGTCAAATCATCCCACAAAAAAACAAAACAAAAAAACAAAAACAGGAATGTTCAGTCTTGCTTCGAGAGGGCCACTAGCCTGCAGTCAGCTCCAACCCTAATTAAACACACCTAGACCAGTTAAGCAAGGTCTTCAAAAAACTTTCAGGCAGATGTGTTGGCACAGGTTGGAGCTAAACGCAGGACTTTGACCCTTTTGACTGACCCATTTACTTTTTACTGCACATTTTTTAATGTGCTTTTGCTAAGCTGACATATCTGAATACATTAACAACAAACAAAACAACAACGACTAGGCCTACAGTCATTTAGGGTAAAATAATGATCAAATAATTTAGCAATTTTAGACCAGTAATGCAGATTTTAAAATAAAAAAATAAAAAAAAATAAAAATGACTGGAATGTCTATGACCTGCCCAAACTGATCCGAGCAGCTGAGTGTTTAGTCATCTTCAAGAAACAGACACATCTCTTCCATCTTGACACTCTATCACTAGCACTCTCTATATTTCTATTAGATCTACTTGTTTTCTTTTTATTTATTAAAAAAAAAACAAAAAAAAAACTTGACCCTCTAAAACTAATAGGCCTACTCTCCATTCTATCTCTATCTCCTTTTTTTCTTTTTTATTTATTAAAAAAATTACCGTCTAAAACAGTGTTCCCTATTCTATGTCTATTATTTTTCTTTTTCGATTTTCTTTCTTATGACTTTGCATTGTTCTATTTATTTATTATTTAACCTCCTTCGTAAAAAAAAAAAAAAATCATATAAAATTAAATAATTATTTTGATACCAACCTCTTCTCTTACTCGACATACAGGGTGCTTTGATTTTTTTTTATTTGATTTTTTTTTATCTTGACTTTCAAACACTTTACCAAATAATAAACAACCTAAATAAAATAAAATAAAAATAGTATGGACATGAAAAACAAAAGACATGATGACATTTACTACATTTACTGAAGAAAATGTACTAACTTTACTGCAGATTCAGGAGTATATAATGAGTAATAAACGCACTGGAGTGAACTTCAGTATCCAGGTTCACTGATTATTTATTACATGCATAATTCATGAGGCGATTGTTCACAGTTGGCGCGTCCCCGCTGCTGAGCAACAAGATGGCGGCCGCCGCCGGATCAGGTAAATTTATGAAAAACTGCCTTTGGATTAGATCGTTTCTTTCTTTCGTATCCAAAACGAGTGTTATGAAATGTTAAAACGCGGAAGAAATATACTTTCATTGAAGTATTCACTCGTGTTGCTGTGTTTAGGCTCTCAGTATTCATGTGGGTGTGTTTGCACAGCATTAGCCTGTCAAATCAGTGACATTTACCGCGTTTAATGTCGATGGTGCTTATGTTTGAGTCTATCTTAAATAGTTTAAGATCCATATACATCGCTCCTAATATGTACGGATTAAAGTACAACGGGGTTTTTAATATAATCTGACTATTCATTTGGTTAGCCATGTAGCTTATTCAACTGCAGCGTCATGATAGAGAAACAACACAATACACTGGCTGTGTCTCAAAACCTAGTGGCTGCCTACCTAGACTGTAGTTTTGTGGACTACAGGCGCGTTCCGTGTCAGCTGAACTTTGTTAGTGTTTTAAACATGCTTTCTTTGTTGGTAGATCGTTAGGTTTAACAACATGTTTGCCAAAATACCGTATAGGTAGGCAGCTCGCTAATTTAAGACACGACCATTGACTTTAGGGATGTTAAAAACCCTAACATTTCATAACGTCTTCCATTTAAACACACTAACTAACATTAATAATCTCAGTTCCTTTGCGGACATCTTGTTGAAAATGTAAAGTATATTAAGTCTTACTATTTTATCATTTATTCCTTTCCATTCAACTCTGTGGTTTGTAACACATAATATACACCGTGAAAAAAATACTTTAAAAAAATACGCTAAAGCCCACTTCTGTTGTATATATATATATATATATATATATATATATATATATATTTGTTGTTGTTTTTTGTTTTTTTACTTTTTGGGAGCTGATCGTTTTCTCTTGTGTTATAGAGTGCAGCAGTAGGCTTTTGGTAGTAAAAATGCCCTTAATTTTCTCCATAGTGAATGTGATTTTCAATGATAATTTATAAACCTTTAAAACACCAGCTGTGCGCTACGAGGTTATTAATTGATGCTATAGGTTTATGTTGAAGCCATTAGTCTGCATTTTTAAATAACTGTTTAACAGTGTAATTTCCTGTGAAAAACAATGCGATTCTGCAAAGAAATCTCCACCAATCTGTTATTGATCCAGTCGTTTAATCGATACACCTAAATTGCACCAAAATGTATATGAAGCTAATGACATGATAGATTCAGTTTCCTCACGATGACACACTATTTAAATATTTGTGTGTGCATATTTTGCAATAAATGTAACATATTGTTTGTATGCAGTCAACATCTTTAAATCAATAGTTTTATAAATATGCATTGTTTTTAATTTGATTGTCATTTGCAAGTCTTGTACCTTTGTCTTTTTGTCCAGTTTTTAAATATTTAGGCCTATTGCTTGAAATTAAAGTTTGTGAAGTTGTGGTTCACCTCGTAGCTGGTTTGCTTGGCTAATGGCTTATAACTCTTAAAGATCTTTTTGAGGTCCCTATGGGAAAAATGAATGGGTAAAATATTCTTCCAGAATCTAGGCCACTGAAAAAGTGTACAGGCGTATTCATATTTTGCTGCTGAAGTCACTGATTGACTATTGTGATTGACTGAGGTTGTCAAATATTTCAGGTCAAGCACTGCTGATCAAATCTGAGCATTCAAGTACCGCCTCGTCCCCACTATTTCCCATAGTTCACTATGAACATTTTTCAGCATAGAAATTCATTAGAGCATCAAAAACACATACACCACAGTAGTTTGTAATCCATTTTAAACAAAGGCCCATTTGCACTAAAAATGATAACTGTATCAGCATTCAACACATGATATTGTTCTGTTTGTTTATATATATATTTACATTTATGCATTTAGCAGACGCTTTTATCCAAAGCGACTTACATTGCATTCAAGTTACAGTGTTTACATTTTATCAGCTCTTGCTTTCCCTGGGAATCGAACCCATGATCTTGGCGTTGCTAGCGCCATGCTCTACTATTTGAGCTACAGGAAAGCTCTATATATATATATATATATATATATATATATATAAACACACACACACACACACATATAATTGATTTTATTGTTCTGCATTTTTTGCATTGAAATGTAGAGATGATTCATGATTGTTTTTTTGTTTGTTTGTTTTATTTTATGAATACAAAATCAAAAGTTTGGGATCAATAAGATTTTTAATGTTTTTTTAAAGAAGTTTCTTCTGCTCATCAAGGCTGTATTTTCAATCAAAAATACAGAAAAAAACAGTAATATTGTGAAATCTTATTGCAATTTCTAATATTGGTTTTAGTGCTGGGTGGTATGACAATTTATATCACGGTATTTTTTCAAAATGATACCGGTTTCACGGTATATGACGGTATTTTTTTTTTTTTTCATGCATGACCGGGTGTTAACCACATTTTCTACTGATTGAGGGAGGAAAAACTGCATTAAATTGACTTAGAAAAATTCCACACTAAATAGTGACTAAACACAACCCATTAATACATGTTAACCAGGAGTCACTCTCATTTATAATCGCAACATCGTCTGATAAAATCAACATGCATCTAATGTTACACTAAAGAGCGGCTATGCACGGGTTTTGGCTATATTACTTTTTTGTCTCATGCAGCGCACTGCCTGCGTCTGAGTAACAATCTAAAAAAAATAGCATAATATTTAATTATATATTTAATATATAACAGACAAACTATGCTCATATTTATAATCCCAAACAGTCAGTTAATGGCAAGTGCTTGGAAACCCTGTTTTGTACTCATTTACTGACAAATCTGCTGCGGTACGACTGCTGAATGCGCTGCTTCTCTGCCGCTCGCTGCACAGAACAGACGCAGAGAGAGGCGACACTGCGCCGGGAGTCAGATCTCGTGCTCGCGGGACAGCACTGGCGACATCTTCCAACTGAACCATAGCTAAGGTTTATCCAAAAAAGTCACCAGGTTTGTCTGTTTGTTTATTCTATGGAAAAAGCCGCTAAAAGGGTCTGAAAGTTGCTAAATATAGTGGTAAAGTCCCACTCGTGCGTGTGAGACGCGGGAGCTGATGGCAGCGCGCGGTGGATATTGTGGATGAGTTCTTCTGTCATCACGTTCTTCAGCATCAGAACGTTCACGCTTAGTAACACATGCAGCTGTGTTCTTGCCGCAATGCAATAGTGAAGAGACCCCTCTCAAACAGAGCCGCGTTCCGAACGATATTTAAATGACACCGGTAAAAATATGAAGCAGCACAACGGTTTCCAACATTGATTATAATTCAGCATATTAGAATGATTTTTGAAGTATCTTGTAGGGCTGGGTGATATGGCCTAAGAAAAAAATCCCTGTTTTTTTTTTTTTTTTTTTTTTTCACAAAAAAATCAAGTTTAAGATTTAAATCGTGAACCTACTTAAAATCAATCTGCAGATGACAAAAAAAAAAAAAATTCAAAACAAGTTTTGATTTTCACTTACAAATACAAGTTTAACATCTTGCTATTCAGCAGATAGGAGGTAGTTCTGATAAAGTGCAAACAAAACATTCAACAGCATTAAATATCAGTGACTGTAGGTTGTTTTTTGGCGGGGCGGTGACGAATGATTTGCAGATCCTGAGCACCACTGACAAACATCTGATCTTGTAAAATGTGTGGTAAGTTCTGCCGCTCCATAGTATAAACAGAGTACGTGCGATCGTGAATCTGGAACTTGTATTTTATTTGTTATTTGATTTGCAGGTTAGTTTTGTATAGAAGTAGTTTTGTTATTGTAATTTTCTTTGGCAATTTGCCCCTCCCGAAGTTATTGATGTTCCTTTTGTTTATCCTTTAAATAAACTTATGTTTATTTGCATCTAAGTGTCTTGTGGTTGAAAAATTTGAGGATGAGAGCGGGGACCCCAGGGATCTTTCTTGGATAGATCCCTGTTAATTGTTATGAACCATTTTATTTTCTCTTTGAGTAGGGTTTAATTTGTAGTTCGTAACAAAAGTGAAACTTAAAAGCGATCGTGCATTCAAAAGCAGTTTCAATGCCAGGCATAATAATCCCTGATGCCCGCAATTTTATATACAGTATAATTACCCAATGATATAACTGCGAGAGAAAGTATTGAAATATATATTTTCCTCCCATTTCGTATTTATTCCCTTTAAGGAGTTCCGTAGTACACGTCATTTTCTTTCCGTACACGGTATTGGGATGCAGCGGATTGTGGGGGGTATCATGATGCCGGCTTAAAGGAACACTCCACTTTTTTTGGAAATAGGCTCATTCTCCAACTCCCCCAGAGTTAATAAGTTGAGTTTTACCGTTTTTGAATCCGTTCAGCCGATCTCCGGGTCTGGCGATAGCACTTTTAGCATAGCTTAGCATAGATCATTGAATCCGATTATGATATGATTAGGAACTACTCTCATTCCGGCGTAATAATCAAGGAACTTTGCTGCCGTAACATGGCCGCAGCAGACGCAGTGATATTACGCAGCGCCTGAAAGTAGTTCCCAGCTAGGTAACTAGTTATAATATAGCTGGGGATTACTTTCAGGCGCTGCGTAATATCACTGCATCTGCTGCGGCCATGTTACGGCAGCAAAGTTCCTTGATTATTACGCCGGAATGAGAGTAGATCGGCTGAATGGATTCAAAAACGGTAAAACTCAACTTATTAACTCTGGGGGAGTTGGAGAATGAGCCTATTTCCAAAAAAAGTGGAGTGTTCCTTTAACATCGTGATGTCTATAAGCCATTGCTGATGGACGATGGCATCGTCTGTCGGCCCAACCCTGTATGGCAAACGCACGGGGGGAGGGCTGAGTCCATTTGGAAGTATGGGAGCCCAGAGGGGAGCGTCGGCAGATGTTGAAGAGAAAACCGATTTTCATTCAAACAAGTCGATGTAAATAAACTACATAATCGAGTTAATCGATTTATCGCCCAGCACCACGATCGTGTGACACTGAAGACTGGAGTAATGATGCTGAAAATTCAGCTTTGATCACAGAAATAAATTAGATTTTAAAGTATATTAAAATAGACAACTGTTATTGTAAATTGAAATAATATTTCACAAAATAAGTTTTTTTTTCTGTATTTTTGATCAAATAGATACAGCCTTGATGAGCAGAAGAAACTTCTTTTAAAAAAACAAATCTTACTGATCCCAAACTTTTGAGCGACAGTGTACATATTAATATTATACTTTGATATAATTCAACATTGTCAATTTAAAGTTTTAGCACTGTAAATTTGGGAATCTTTGGTTTAAGGGTAAATAGATTAGTCTAACATTTTACCTTTTTGTCGTGTGTTAAATATTTTTGGCTCCCCGAAACAATTGATAGAATAGACAGAAGAATTGTGAATTTGTTTTTGTTTTTCTTTTGCATTGACTTAGAAAGATATTTGATACAAAACTTATAAAGATTCAAAATTATATTTCTAGCCAGATGTCAAATACAAATGATCAAGCATTTTTCACTGCTAGAGAACTGTTTCCCCGCTCTGTGGTGTCTGTTTTGAACATTATTTCAGCAGCAAATGTTCGTTATTGTGCGTTTGTTTTCACAGGCGTGAAAGTCCCCCGTAACTTCCGGCTGCTGGAGGAGCTTGAGGAGGGTCAGAAGGGTGTTGGAGATGGGACAGTGAGCTGGGGTTTGGAGGATGATGAGGACATGACCCTCACACGCTGGAGAGGAATGATCATTGGACCCCCTAGGGTCAGTTCTACTGGCCTACTTGGCTCTATTGAATTAATATTAGGGATGCACGATATTATCGGACCAATATCGGAATCAGCCGATAATGGCTTTAAATGTACATATCGGCATCGGACCGATATGCTAAAGTATGCCGATATGTCTTGCCGATAAGAACAATAGGTTAACTCGCATGTGCTCAGGGTGTGCTAGTGATTAGATCAGGTCAGCATTGTGACTCATTTTTGAAACAAAGTTTTGCCTGAATGGCGATTAGATTCACTGCTTTGGATCGCTGCATTTAAACAGTAATAGCACGTGTAGCAGCAGCCTCCCCGGGTCCAAATGCCCCAGGTAATGAGTTTTAATTTTGTAGGGGGCGCTGACGACACTTGTAAATTAAATAATTTTATATATACTGATTTATTCATTGCGTAATGTTATATTTTTTTTAAACAAATTTTGAGCTCTTATTTTTTCAGAATTTTTCTACAAATGTTAAATCTTAAAATAAAATGTTAAGGTTACTACTGCATCTTTCTGAGAAAAAAATGCAGCGATTGACAGTTTATTTATAGTTATTTTCAAAGCTTCAATGTACTGTTATTATAAAAGAGCTTAATTATTGTTTATTTAATTCTAACAAATACACACGTGGTCAGAATTGTTGGTACCCTTGGTAAATATGATCAAAGAAGGCTGTGGAAATAAATCTGCATTGTTAATGCTTTTGATCTATTATTTAAAAATTCACAAAAATCTAACCTTTCATTGGAGAATAAGAATTTCAAAAGAGAGGAATTATCATTGTGAAAAAATTTTCTCTAATACTCATTGGACACAATTAACGGTACCCTTTTATTCAGTACTTTTTGAAACCTCCATTTGCCAAAATAGTATAGGAGTTTTCTCCTATAATGCCTGATGAGGTTAGAGACACCTGACAAGAGATCAGAGACCATTCCTTCATCCAGAATCACTCCAGACCCTTTAGATTCACAGCTCCATGTTGCTGCTTCTTCTCTTCAGGTCACTCATGTTCTACAGGGTTCGGGTCAGAGGACTGGAATGGCCAGCAGAAGCTTGGTTTTGTGCTCAGTGACCCATTTTTGTGTTGTTTTTGAGGTTTGTGTTTGGATTATTGTACGGTTGGAAGATCCATTATAAAATTTCTAACAGAGTCAGTCACTTTGTGTTTTTTTTTAATCTGCTGGTATTTGATAGAATCCATGATGCCTTGTGTCTAAACAAGATGTCCAGGACCTCCAGCAGAAATATAGGCCCATAACTTCAAAAATACAGCAGTATATTTCATTGTACACATGGGGTACTTTTTATCCCTGTGTTTACCAAACCCATCTTGAGTGTTTGCTGCTAAAAAGCCAAATTTTTTGTTACATCTGACCATAGAAGCCTGTCCCATTTGAAGGCAGATAACATGGCTAATTAACTAGCTAACGTCAACTAGTTTCTTCCCTCACGTTACTTCACAGAGCGGGGAATAGCAGACAAAAGTACTACGTTTCTGCGAATTTAGTACAATAATTAAATTTAGCTGGTATCACGTCTATAATTTTAAGTCTCCCGCTATTGTTTACATCTGTTCAAAATCACATCATTAAAAAAACAAACAAACTGCTGGCTCTCAGGTGTCTTTGCCACTGTTTGAGTGTTATACGGAGAGAAACCGTGAGTGTGTGAGAGAGACACACTCGCGCGCTCTCCTTATGTGAATGTGCACACAACTTTGTACCTCACTGATCATAACTTGGACTGAAAGATGAATGTGTAGAAAGTGAGCATATCTCCAAAAACCTTTTTGAGCTGCAGGTTTAATGACTGCATTTTTTTTATATATATATATATATATATATATATATATATGTATATATATATATATATACAGAAAATAATTTATTTGTTCTGATTATTGTTGAACTGCAGGTTTAGGCTCACTTAAGCGACTGCACTTAATTTAATTAACATGAATTCAATTATTTTAATTATTTAGCCTGACATGTTTACTGTTCCAAAATGTTCTATATGTTTCTTAAAAATAAAATATATTGTGGTCAGTGGAAAAAATGTTGTTGTTTTTAACCCAAATATTTAAAAATAACATTTTAGAGCTGTAATCGCAATACCATGAAACTGTTTTTTTTTTGTTTTGTTTTTTTTTTAATCTAAGATTATCATACCGTCAGAATCTCATACCGAGCCCATGCCTAGTTGTGTCTGATAACTGAATATGCTGGAGATTGTTTTTTGGCGAAAGCTTTTGTTTGTTTGTTTGTTTTCTCCTTGAACCGCTCCCAAACAACATGTGGTGATGTAGGTGCTGTTTGATATATATTTTTTAAGGTTTTCTGACCCCGAAACTCCACCTTTCTCTGCAATTCTCCAGCTGTGGTCCTTGTAGAGTCTTTAGCCACTCAAACTCTCCTTCTCACCGTGCATTAGGACTATATAGACACACGTCCTCTTCCTGGCAGTTTCAAAATTTTCTGTTGACTGGAACTTATTTATTATTTCCCTGATGGTGGAAATGGGAATTTTCACTGCTTTAGCTCTTTTCTTAAAGCCACTTTCTAATTGTTGAAGCTCAATTATCTTTTGCTGCACATCAGAAATATATTCTTTGGTTTTTCTCATTGTGATGGATGATTAATTTGGAATTTGGCCTTTTGTTTTCCCTCCTATTTATATTTCTGTGAAACAGGAAGCCATGGCTGGATAATTTCATGTTCATAATCACCCTGGAGTGCTCAAAATTGTGAATATGAATGGGGATAAATTTCAGTTATATTTTACTCATAAGAATTTCAAGGGGTACCAGTAATTGTCCAACATGTATTTGAGAGAAAACATTTATTTCATAATGATATTTCCCCCCAATTTAAAATTCTTATTCTCCAATGAAAGCTTAGTTTTTGTGTATTTTGGCATTGGCTATCAGCCAAAAGTAAAAAAAAAAAACATCAGCTAAAATCCAATATCGTGCATCCCTAATTAATGTTAAGATGCATCATCTTGTGCAGGAGTAAAACTCTAGTTTCCACATGTTCCTACTCAAAGTCTGTGTTTATTCTGTTAGAAACACTCTACATGTTTCTGAAAAGAACCAAATGCCAGTAACAATATTACTTTTGGGGGTGGAGGCACATTACTACGTTTGGCGTGTGCAATATGTATTATTCCTGATATCATAATTGTTGTTTTAACTGACATTATCGAGAATGTCACTTACTTTGCAAAAACTAATGCCTTCAGTGGGCAGTGTGCCCTGTGCGATCTAGCATGTTAAAATGCCCCCAGTATTCAAGATTCAAAATGTAAGAGTGCAGGTTTTCACGAATATGAGCACAATTACAAATGTTTACTGAACTTTTATAAAATCCATATCACATGAATTTAATTGTATCATGTTGTGCTACGTTAAGATCACAGCTAAGGAGTATAACCCAGAATAGCCTTATATTTATAAATCCGCAAGAAATAAACACAGGAGAATTGACCTAAGCCCCTCCCCTCGAACGCAGATGAGCCAATGGCTGTCGAGTATTAGGTGCATGGGCAGCGGAACTCAGACATCTTAAGGTTTCAGCACCATAGAGAAACATTGGAAGATCCGAAGCTCGCATCGGTTTGATGGTGTTTATGCTACAAAAATAGAAACACAATTTGCCTGGGGTACTTGTAACACTGATTCCAGGTATCCTGGGAGGATAGGCAATAGAATTAATTTTATTACATTTCCTAAACCCAAACAAAAGAGCAAAATGTCCCTAAGCATTCAACCCCAATCCAAATGAAGACAAAAATGTTCATTTTCTCGTTGTCATTCTCTCATTAAGTTACAATTTTCATCTGTTCAAGCAGAACGTTAATGTTATCTTGTGATGCAGCAAGGTATCTCTGGCTAAAACTAACATTAAAGTTAGTGCGTCCTTGCTAACATACAAACCTAAATAGCGGACTGTTCTCACGTCTTGTACAGTGTAGGTCAAAAACACATAAACATTTACATCAAAAGAAGTCATCATTTAGAAATAATTTGCCATTTCTCTGTTTGAACACACTGTTTAAAAGTGTGTGTGTGTGTGTGTGGCTCCTTTAAGACTTGAGTTTATATCCTTACTGCTGTGATTAGCACACATCTTTGCATATTTATCACTTTAGGATGGTGACCATTAAGTATTTTCACTATTAACTAGTTGCTTATTAGCTTGCCTGTTATTAACATTGGCTTATTAATAATGAGTATAAAGCACATATTCTGCATGACCATATTCTACATCCCTAATCCTACCCAATACCTAAACTTAGCAACTACCGCACTAACTATTAATAAGCAGCAAATTACAAGATTGAGGCAAAAGTCATAGTTAATGGCGAGAGTTGGACCTTAAAATAAAGTGTGACTCCATATTCTGACTGATGTCTACTGATCTACTTTTCAGCAAGGAAAAGACTCTTGTGAAAAAGGTTTTTAATGAAGTTAATTTTTTTTTCCTAAATTGTTAATGAAGTAAAGGATAGGTGTTAGAATGATCACAGACACATTTTAAAGCCTGTATCTATTATTTTTTTTCTTTCCATGAATATAGCCATGGTAGCTGACATGGCATTAAACTGTAAACAAACAAGCAAGCATCTCTGCCTATTAAATCATATTTATACATGTGGAACTGTTGAAATTTAGTTAATTATATTACTCAGATTATTATATTATATTAAAGTAGTTGGTTATATTAGGGCTGCCCCCGACCAGAGGTGGACAGAAGTGAAGTATTTTAACTTTACTTAAGTAAATTAAAAAAAAAAGTATCTGTACTATCAGTGTTTTTCTTTGGAAAACTTTTACTTCACTACATTCCAAAGCATAATGTTGTACTGTTTACTGCTCTACATTTCATAAATAATACAGACACTTGAAAAGTACTTTTACAGCAGAGTAAAAATACTTCACTACTGTCTGCCACTGCCCCCGACTAAAGTTTGTTTTTCTTTTTTTTAGTCAACAAGTAGTGGACTAACCACATGTTTATATTAATTTAATTAATTAAATATTTACTGGGGTTTGGCAACTAAACCATAATGAGGTTTTACTCATTGTGAGCCTGTTCCACACTCAAGCACACACACAAAGCTTGCCACAAAGCACCAGCAAACGTAACGAGTTGTTGGGAAAAATAGCAAGGAGACATTTCAATTATTTATTAATAAACTAGTGGTTTCTGAGTCAGTGTCCACTGCAAAGATGAAGTTATTCTCCGCAGTACAGTGACGCGAGAGAAATGCACCTTTCATACGGATTACATAATCGGAGAGTATTTGTTCTCGCCCTGTAGTTTATAACTGTATTTATATATATATGTATAATTACGGTTACTTTTTTAAAACTTTTTGTTTCATTTAACTAATAATATAAATTGTTCATAGAATCGTTATGGGACTGGAATCATTAAATTCCTTACGATGCATCAGCAGAGAAGTAGCATCCAGCACTTATCAATTGAAGAAAAAGCTCGAGTTCTTTGAGGAATTGCGTAGAAATCTACATTTGAACCACTCATTAAAGCCCAAATATGTTTTTCCTTCTAGTGTTCATGAATCACTCTAGAACATGTTTTTATTTGAGGGTCATTGTAATTCTGGTGGAATTAAGGCACTTAATCTGAAGGGGTTTCAAATTCCTTGGCAGCTGTATGTTCATGTAGACTAATCAGGGCATAATATGTTTAACAGTTGTTATTATGAGCTGTGAATGTTACAGGGCCAAACCTGGCATCTACATTGTTCAACAATTAGTCCAATATTGTTGGAATCACTATCAGAAAGATTTTTTTCCCAGCTGATGTACGATTAAAAACGTTGACGGTCAATCCATCCTGTTTTAAAGAAGCGCTCGAAGCGTCAAATGACGAAACTGCTGCAACAGAACAATATCATGTGTTTGTGCGGATGCTGTTATAGTTGTTGTTGTAGACATCTTTATGGTTATCATTCTTGTTTTCAACAGGTCAGTTGTGGTATTGTTTTAGAATTGTACTTTATAATGTTTTGTTGTTGTTGTTTTTCATGAAGACCATCTATGAGAACAGGATGTACAGCCTAAGAGTAGAATGTGGACCAAGATATCCAGAAACGCCTCCTTTTGTTCGTTTTGTGACAAAGATCAACTTGAATGGAGTGCATAACTCAAATGGTGTGGTAAGTTCAACTGAGTACTGAATATTCAAGTTCTTCTTCATCTGCTTCTATCATATGCATTTTATGTCTCATTAGGACCTTCAGAATTTACCATATTGTCTACACTCCAGAATTCTGAATTGCTAATGAACTGAACCTGCCTGAAATGCTCACAAAAAATGTTGGGTTTTTTTCTTGGTTTTTTTTTTTTTTTTTCCCCACCGTTTCACAACTAAGTAATGCCAGAGTAACTTTATAAAATGTTGCGCCAGTTTAATTTTCCTGTTGAGTTGGAAGAATATACCACCAATTACTCCACTCAACTCGGAGTGCAGTAGACCAGATAAAGGTTATTTTGCAGGGACCAGTCTTTTATCAAACTACATTTTAACAGTGTACTTGTTTCAGATTACATTTCGTACTGCAGTAATTCAAATATACACATTTACACAAGTACAATACAAGTTTTCAAACGCGTTCCTGCTCAGTGTGAGTTTTTCTTCCCATTCACATCTCACTCTGGTGCCATTTTTTTTTTCAAAAGTCTTTGATCTCATCTTGTTGCATTTGAGACAACAGGCAAAAGGAGAGTGTTTTCCCTGTGCTGTTACATACATTGAGAATATCTAACCTCTTCCTGTGGAAATCGTCCCACCCGCATTCAGCAATTAACACTTGTCTGGAGCCACATTTAGCTGTGTCTGGTCCTGTGTATCCTGCAGGAATGCAGACCTCTGGCCCAGGCAGTTCAACCCTGGTCTGGAGGGCCACTGGTTAGCTCCAACCCTAATCAAACTCCACTAACCAATCTGATCAAGGTCTTAATTACAGGCCAGTGTGTTTGATTAAGGTTTGAGCTAAAGCTCTGCAGTCAGCTTACAGTACTCCTGGGAAACGCAGCCCTGAAATGTGAAAAAACATTTGATAGTTTTTAGGATGTATTCACACCAGGAAAGTCCGCTAGCTCACTTGCTTTTATCCGGACCAAATAGTGTTGAATTTTTGGGGGTTTTTTTGGTGCAGTTCGCTTTCACACTGCCCTTTTTGCAAGTGAACCAGAAACTGTAAACAAAACCACACATGTGCTTAAGGTCATCCATACATAAGATCATGTTCCATGAAGATATTTTGTAAATTTCATACCATAAATGTGTCTCAACTTAATTTTTGATTAGTAATATTGTCCATACATCAATTGAAAGCTTGCATATTCAGCTTTCACATGATGTATAAATCTTAATTTCTAAATATTGACCCTCATGATTGGTGAGTGGTTTTGTGGTGTTGTGACCCATAGATATGATGTGAACATGGACTGTAAAAAAAAAATGGATGTAGTGTCCCCAAGCTCGACAGTGGTGACAGCAGCGGCAATCCACCTGTCACTCAAGTGGCCACGCCCTTAATTATGCAGAACTTTAAGGCTTGATATAATTTAAACGGATGAGTTATAAAAAAAAATCACCCCACTCACAGTTGTCATGAAGGGCAAAATGATCTATATAGACTAAAATAATTTTTTGTACCAGGCTGTAAACGTTTTTTTCTGCTGTAAAGTTGGGCATTTTAACATGGGAGGTCTATGGGACTGACTCCCTTTTGGAGCCTGCCTCTAGCGGCCAGTCGATGAATTGCAGTTGTAGTCACTTCCGTGTTGGTTTCAAGAGAGGGAGCGGGAGGTTGCCGCTTGAGGGAAGTGAAACATCTGATCGCATGTCACTGCAGCAACTATAGAGGACACCTAATATTAGCTTTTGCTTACTGTACTACTTATTAATGTGAGAGACTTGTTTCCAGCACAGAGATGTCACTTCTAGAAGGCCTTATGAAATCATTCAAATTTTTCCCCTAAAATTCCATGTTTTCCATTTATATGTTCTGGATTCAGTATTAATGGTTTGATTTAAATCAAGTAATCAAAAAGGAAGTCTAATCAGTTGATTATAATTTACTGCTGTTATGTTGTGAATGTATATAACCTTTGATTATGAGTGTTTTCCAGCTTTGCTGTGTACCAATTATTTTTATTTTTTTTCTCAAATTGAACACGTCAATTCTGAAGGACTTTTTAGAAAACCTCCAAAATAAACCAAATCTCTAGCTTTATTATTATTGCACTGTTTAATGTGGTGTTTTCCTGTCTGTGGTTGACTCAGGTTGACATGCGAGCTGTATCCTCACTGGCCAAGTGGCAGAATTCATACAGCATCCGTGTGGTCCTGCAGGAGCTGCGACGACTCATGATGTGCAAAGAGAACATGAAGCTGCCGCAGCCTCCCGAAGGACAGATCTACAGCAACTGAGCTCAGAGCTTCTCCTTCATCCTCTCTACCTTCATCCAGAAAACATTCACACACGCAAGGCTGAGCATTCCTTCTCCTCCTTCTTCTTCTCCTCCTCCTCCTCCTCTTCCTCCTCCTCCTCTTCCTCCTTCTCCTTCTCCTCCTCCTCCTCCTCCTCCTCTCTGGACTCATGAGAATCCCTCCCTGTTCTCCTCTCTATTCCTGACCACTCCCCATGTGCTGCAGCAACCAATGAGCAGTCCTGCTTCAGGAGCTCCCATTGGACAGAAACGATGGATGTAGTGGTGTGCACAGCAGAATACTGTACATCATTCTAATCTTTTTTTAAATGTTTATTTGTTATACATGCAAATTGTAAAAATAACAAATGATCTTATTGAGTGTAATTTGTGTGCCCTCATTTGAGAATAGTTCTGCAAGTGAAAATGAATTTGTGCTATCATGTAACATGCTGTGTGGTGGGAATATTAAGATTTTATCCTTTTTTCCATCTTTTTCTAGCCTTTGAGTCGACAGTCTTGACTGTTTAATCCAAGGCTTCTGGCCTGACCAGTCAAGGTTGAATCTTGAATGATGTCTCATTACTTCCTTCAGGCTCCCAGCTTTAGGTCACTTCAGTTAGTTGAGTTAAAAGCAAAATAATAACATAAGCTCAATAATAGAAAATGTTTACAACAGCAAAGATGAAGTGTGCGATTTGTATTTCATAATATATTCTATCCCTTCTTATTATGCTGAGAAAACAAGAAGACAGATGGTTGTAGGTTGATGGCTCATTATTTTATTATTATTTTAAGTTTGCTTCTAGGGCTGCAGATTACACAGGGTTTTAGCATTAAACGTTCTGTTGAGAGCATTGACACTAAATACATTTTGTGGTCAATACATTCTAGACAAATTAGATAAATTGTTAATTAAGATCTATTGCATTTTAGGTTTTATAAAATCAACAAGGTGATTACTGTTCAGTTATTCTGTGTTGGACAAACTGTAACAAAAAAACGACAAACTTGCATGTTGCTCCAACTTCAGTGAACAGATGTGAGCAGTAAGTTTATATAACCCTTGTCGAAACAGCAAGCTTTAATAATTCAAAAAAAGGGAGGGAGGGTGTACTGCCTTAAATAAGCTGTTTCACATAACAGATGTTTGAATATTGTACACAAGGATAAATAACCAAATAACTGAATTGAGTCTCACAACTGTGAAAAACCTGATTTCAGTTATTTATCGAATATGCAGAAGATGCTGGAAAAACAATGAAAATGGGACCAGGAGGATTTTCCTGAAGAACATGGATGAAAACCACAATAATCCAAGTAAGCCACACCACTCCAGTCCATCAATTAACGTCTTGTGAAGATTAAAGTTGCATGTTTGTAAGAAGAAAATTCATCAAGACATTCTTAACTTTAAACCATTGCTTATGACTAAAATATGAGTAACTCTATCCATAATATTGCTTTCTCCAGCAAAAAAAAAAAAAAAGTCACCTCATCTGGATCGGTGGAGGAAGTGTTACTGTGAATTATGGACTGGATTGGTTTAGATTACTTGTGTGTTATTGTGATGTTTTAAATCAGCTGTTTGGACTCATTCGCTGCAGAGGATCCCTTGGTGAGCAAGTGATGCCATGCTGCATTTCTCCAAATCTGATAAAGAAACAAACTCATGTACATCTTTGGATGAGTACATTTTCAGCAAATTTTCATTTTTGGGTGACAATCATTGGATCACTTGATGCTCTACGTAGGGGCCCACATGCACAATAAAAATTTTGAAAACTCGAGGCTAAAAAGTTGCAGGCACACGCATAAGAAATGAATTTAGGTTTATTGAGACATTTCCTCTCATGTAAAGACCAATGTATACCTGAATTAATTTTTTATATATATATATATATTAGTTTTTTTATAAAGTCAAAATATGCCAAGAAGCATGATACTAATTTTTGATGCAGTATGGTTTTAACATAAAAATGCAATGACGTTTCTGCCATGTCTATAAGAAATGAATCACTTAAATCATTTATGAATTTGCTAGATACGTTTATCTGAAGAGAGGTACATCGCATTCAGGATATACATTTTGTATCCACTGGAATCGAACTGTTTGTTAGCGCCATGCTTGTTTGAGAAAGGAAAAATGTTTGTCTAAATCAGTCAGCATATGCCTATTTGTGATGTTTGGCGCGTGCGCCCTCAAAGCCGTTATCAAACAGCCATGTTGAGTCTCTGAGACAGAAATGACTCAATATTCCACTGAAATAAGGATAAATATCTCCACGACGGGCTGAACATTAGCGCGTCAACACGGCTGTCATCGAAAAGGTAAATGCGTCTCTGCATGCAGTGAAATTTGTGTAAAGCTGTAGTAAAGAAGACTGGTGTTGAGATGAGGAAGCCGGTACTGCTCATGGGTTGTGTGGAGAAAACTCGTCACATTTATTACACTGTGGTTTCATAAGTGTGTTTGCATCACTGCTGTAACATGATATGATCACTGAGTATTTGATGCTAGTAAATGCTTCATTTGTTAGGTGCTGTGTGCTAAATAGCCTGCATCATATCTTTTAACCAAAGGTATATTACTTAGAAAAATCTTAATATAATGGCTAGCAGGTTTAACATCTAATCACTTGCAGAATGTGAATTATAATTAAAATAGTGTCACTCAAAAAAACAAAAATATTTTTTTCCTGTCAAAATGCTTTGCATTAGTAAGAATTCTTGGTATGCCTAATGGATGGAGTTCATCCCAATGTTTTGTATCTAAAATGTAATTTCTATTTTTTATTATTATTATTATTATTATTATTATTATTGATTTATTGATATCAGTGACTGAATTTTCACAGTTTTCTATAATTGACTCAAAAAGAAATTACTGATATTGTTAATTACTTGAAATGTGACTAGCCATGCATCCAGGTTTTTGCCCTGCGTACGGCCTGAGATGCTGGGATAGGCCTCAGCATCTATGTGACCCGACACTGGACAAGCAGTTTGCAAAATGGATTTCAAGTTCTTACCAGTAACATGTAGATGCCAGCTTCAACCATTACTGCACTGATATTAAACCAGTTTTTGCAACTGTACTAAAAACAGCTTTATATTAATTATTAAACTAGTAAAAACCTTTGAAAATCTAAAAGGAATGTAGAGGTTGATGACTGCATGGAAATTTATCCCAGTTCCCTTCCTGGACCATTGTGAGAAGAGGCATGCTTGCAGTTTAAAGGCAGTGGTTAGGATTCTCCATTAACTTCAGGTGAGCCACATTCTACATTTACATCTTGCTAGCCCTTTTTGTCCCAGTGTCCCTCTTCACACACACCCACTCCACTTGGGACGCTGCCCAAAGGTATGAAGGGCTTCTGTTCCGTCACAAAGAAAACAAATTACTCCCGATATTGTTGCAACAAATTGGAAACACACTTCTTTAGAATGTCGTTATATGTTGTAGTATGGAGAGGCTGTTCTGGAATTATTTCAATAGTCAAACTCATTAATCAGTATTTTCACTAATTACTCGTCATTATCACTCATTACACAGAATTTTGCCAATTATAATTTATATCCTGTGATTGATTAAATGTTTAACTTTATCCGATCTCATGAAAGTGCGTATAAATAGCAGGCCTACGCCAAATAAAAACGAAAACTCGTGGTATAAGCAAAAATGGATTTTTGCTTCCTACGCTATGGGTAGGATTGGGGTTGTGGGCATAATATGCACGCGAAAACAACGTATTATATGCACGCCAAACACGTTCGTATATAGGCTACGCCAAAGTCCATTTTTGCGTATCAATACCACGAGTTTTCGTATTTATTTGGCGTACTATTTATACGCATTTTCATTAGACCGGGCTCATATAACAGCACTGGAGACAGAAAAGCCTTCAAATTCATTCAGCTGCATCTTTTGATATTTAATTCTTTAAAACAAGTTGTATTAAACTTCACATCTGCTCATTTACAAAACTTCCACAATATTTTGTCAGTTTATTTTTTTATAAAACTTTTTACTGTTTTAAAGCGTTATTTGTGCAATAAATGAGGTGGGTCATGTCTAAGCAAAACTAAATTTGCTTACATAAAATTGAAAGAAACACACCAAGCTCTTCAATAGGGCCTATTCATACCCCTGCTGATCTTAATATGTATGTGGAAACCGTTTCAGATAAGAAAAAATGAAACCCTAGAAATGTAAAAAAAAAACAAAAAAAAAAACAGTACAGTAATTTTTATTTTCTAGATGACTCATAAACAGAGAAAAAAGAAAAACATTGATTGTTGGATTTGATCCGTACCGGGTCCAAACCAAATTAACACAGAACCTACCAAATCAAACATTCATAGACATGTACATATATTTAACCCGCAATTCAGTGCTATATATGGAGATGGGTTGTTCAATTAATTAATTAATTAAACCTATTTATGATGTTTCTTCCTGGTTACGTCTGTTGATGTGTTTTGGCATTGAATAATTTGCCTTGTTAATGGCTGCAAATATGTTGCATGAGTGGAAGAAGTCATGTGACTGAAACAGATGAATATAGTTTTTTTTTATCCATCTATTATACTGCAGTTATGCAGCATAAATAATATGAATGTAACTTTGGTCTTTGTGTACCCCTACTGTAATTGTATCTGGCACTTTTAAATGTTAAATAGATGTAAAATGAATGTAAAATCAAAATAACTATCTATGACTTAAAGTTTGAAAGTCTCCCATTGGCTTAAAATGTTAGAATGTTCAGCAAACACTCGGCGCCATAATAGCCTGGAAAGCTGATGATATCATCAGAGGTGGAAAGTAACAAATTACATTTACTCGCATTACTGTAATTGAGTAGCTTTTTTGTGTAGCCTACTTCTACTTTTTAAAGTAATTTTTAAAATCTGTAATTTTACTTTTACTTCAGTATATTTGGTTTGAAGTATTGTACTTCGCTACATTTTAAAACACATTAATTACTGAGTTTAAAAAAAAATTGCTCCCTGGTAACTACTGCAGTAAATAATGGGCAGGAGAACAAACACTCCAGTTACTCATGTAACCTCGGTTCCGTGAGATAAGGGAGTGTTGCGTAGCTGGCTGTGCTGTAGCTGCACGCGAAACGATGGGTGTTGCTTCAGTCGTTGATTCTGATGAAATGGCTTTCTGGGCCGATTTATATATCCACTCCTTGGTTCAGTCTGCCCAGCACATGAACCGCTCGTAGTGAGAGAAATTCTTTCTGTGCCCAAAGTAGGAAACGTCGAGTCATACTGTGAAGGGGATGTGACCTGAGGCCGCCTTGGTGGTTGATGTAAGCCACCACCTTTGTGTGTCCGACTGGACTAGGACGTGATGTCCTCGTGCAGAGCGCTGAGCTGGTAGCATCTGTCGTGACCACCTTCCTCCTGTAGGTCGTCCCCAGATGAACGCCTGACTGAAACAGGCGAGAAGTTGTCCAAGGGGCCACAGCTTTGAGGCAGCGGCAGGTTACCTCGACACGAGTGCGGCCCAGGTGTGGGACAGAACGCGGGCTTCTAGCCAATATTGGAGGGTCGCATATGAAGCAGGCCCAGAGGAATGACTGAGGAGGCAGCGGCCATGAGGCCGAGCATCCTCTGAAATGCTTTGAGGGGACGCGAGGTCCCCAGCTTGAAAGATGCCGCCTCTCGCTGGTTAGTCAGGGAGCCTTCCGGCGTAACCCAAGCCCACATCTGCACAGAGTCTATGACTGTTCCCAGAAAGGACGCTCGTTGTCTGGGAAACAGAAAACTCTTGGATGGGTTGATTTTCAACCTTAGGTGCTATAGGTGGTTGAGCAACAACGACCTGTGAGTGATCAATTGCCATTCTGAGTCGACTAGCATCAGCTAGTTGTCGAGGTAGTTCAATATGCGGATTCCCATCTGCCTCAGAGGGGAAAGAGCCGCGTCCACGCACTTCGTAAAAGTGTGGGGGGCCAGGGACAGTCAAAACGGAAGGACTGTGTAATGATAGGCCATTCCTTCGAACACAAATCTCAAGAACGGTCTGTGACGGGGCGCTATTTGGATGTGAAAATAAGCATCTTTCAAATCCACAGACAGGAACCAGTCCTCAGGCTGAATTTGCACGAGGATCTGATTCAATGTTAACTTCCTGAACGGCCGTCGCATGAGGGCTCGATTCAGAAGTCTGAGATCGAGATTCGATCTGAGCCCACTGTCTTTTTTGGGAACGAGGAAGTAGCGACTGTAAAAGCATGACTCCCTGTCTGCTAAAGGGCCACTTCCACGGCACCCTTTGCAAGCAGTGTGTGCACTTCGGCTCAGACAACGTGGGATTCGTTGTCCTGCACGAAGGTCTGCACCACGCCTCTGAATGGAGGCGGCCTGCAAGCAAACTGGAGCAAGTAACCTCGTTCTATGGTTTTTAGAGCCCAACTCGACACTCCTGGGATGGCTTTCCAAGCCAGCAGCCAGGAGGTGAGAGGTTCTATTCTTATCTATGACATATCGCCGCCCGCATGGGGAGAAATTACATTTGGGGATATCTTCGTCTAGGGCAGCTCGCCATGCGTGAGTGTTTTTGCCTTTAGTAATCAAGTCAAGTCACTATTATTTGTATAGCGCTTTTAAGAATGCAAATTGACATGCACACTATGTCATTTTGTCATTTTCTCAGCGCCGTCAACAGTGGTGAGAGCTGCTGCAGTAGAGGGGTTCACACGTGCTAAGTTAGGAGCTCGCATGGGTTTAGTGAGCTGCTCGTGGACCTCTGGCATGAACAGAGCAGGTCGCTGTCGTGAGGAAGGCTGACGATGACTCATGAGGAGCCACTTGTCAAGGAGGCTCTTCCGGGGCCAACCACACCAGGCCTAGTTCCTCCACAGCACGCGTGAGAATGCGGATCAGCTCTGAGTCTACACTGGGCCGTGCAGACTGAGATAGAGGGGGAGCTTCGGGCTCACTCGTCAGCGTCAGATGCCATCAAAGACATGGTCTCGTCAACGGCTATCTCCTCTTCAGACGTGCCGAAGGAAACCAGGCCACTTGCGTCCAACGAGCGGCGCTGATCCTTGCGTGTAAAGCACACCGGCGGCGTGAGGCACTGCTGGGAGAGCGGAGTGTGCAGGCGCTGTTCCTCTGCTTCTTCCTCCAAGGAGACGGGGGAACGGAGTGGGGAGGATCACCTTCGTGAAAAAAGGCGATCTGTGAGCGAAGACAAGCAAGGTTCATGTCCTCGCAGTGAGGACACGAAGCCCCAGCGAGTGCAGCCTCTGCATGGGGGATGCCCAGATATGCGACGCACTCGTCATGCCCGTCCGACTCGTGCAGGGGGAGTTTGAAACAACGCGCTTGGAAATTTGCACAGAAATTAGATTTTTTTTTTTTTCTTCGTCGGATGGCAGCAGGGGAAATTGTCCACTGCCAGGGTTGGATTCGACCGCGGGAGTGGTGAAGAGCAGCGTAGAGCAGGTAAGCTTCTTTTTCTTCGACTTCTTGCAGAGTCAGCGATGAGATGGTCTCGTCGCTGAAGGTGATGATTCTGATGAAATGGCGCTCTGGGCCGACTTATATAGCAAGGCACGCCCACCCAAAGCCATTGGTTTGTGCAGTTACACAAACATTAACCAATCTGGCTTCAGTAACAGAGTAAACAGGAGTTTCCCCAAAGCAGTCGTCAATGACGACGCAACAGGAGTTACCTTTCGATAGGGAACTGGCACTAAAATCACAAGAAAGATTCAGACGGACATGACAGGCATTATGATGCAGACCCAGCTGAAACTAAACCCTGTCATATTTGGCTGAAGTTGAACTCAAACCCCTGGCCATATTTATGCTCTATTATGCAGTGTAAGCTGTGTTTGCCTAGAGAGACCAAACTAGCAGCTTATAAAATCTCGACCTCACCCCTTCGCAAGCATGTAGAGGAAAGGTAAATACTTGCATCATTGCATTGGTGGTTAAAATGAAGCTTTGACAGTTTAACAAAAGGTTTTGCAAATTAATGTCATACGAAGAGTGCTGTTTTTTTCTCCAAAAATCAGCATGATTAAATATAGATTTTTTACAATAGTTCAAAAAACAAGAAGTTAATTAAGAGACTTGCGTTTTAGACACCATATTGCCTGTTTTTGCTCTATTTTGACAACAAAAATAATTCCAAACACAGCCACCATAGCACAGTTTTGCGTCTCTGAAGAATGACAGTGATTCATTCCTGAATTAATCAACTGTTTAAATGATTTGGTTCAATCGCAATGACTCACTTATTAACAGTGACTCACTGACACCTACTGGCGGTTTTAATTTCACATTTAAAGTATCTTTATATATATATATATATATATATGTATATGTGTGTGTGTGTGTGTGTATATACAGTATCTCACAGAAGTGAGTACACCCCTCACATTTTTGTAGTAGTGAGTGTACAGCTTGTATAGCGGAGTAAATTTGCTGTCCCCTCAAAATAACTCAACACACAGCCTTTAATGTCTAAACCGCTGGCCACAAAAGTGATTACACCCCAAAGTGAAAATGTCCAAATTGGGCCCAAAGTGTCAATATTTTGTGTGGCCACCATTATTTTCCAGCACTGCCTTAACCCTCTTGGGCATGGAGTTCACCAGAGCTTCACAGGTTGCCACTAGAGTCCTCTTCCACTCCTCCATGACGACATCACAGAGCTGGTGGATGCTAGAGACCTTGCGTTCCTCCACCTTCTGTTTGAGGATACCCCACAGATGCTCAATAGGGTTTAGGGCTGGAGACATGCTTGGCTAGTCCATCTCTTTTACCCTCAGCTTCTTTAGCAAGGAAGTGGTCGTCTTGGAGGTGTGTTTGGGGTCGTTATCATGTTGGAATACTGCCCTGTGGCCTAGTCTCCAAAGGGAGGGGATCGTGCTCTGCTTCAGTATGTCACAGTACATGTTGGCATTCATGGTTCCCTCTATGAACTGTAGCTCCCCAGTGCCCCAGCCCCAGACCATGACACTCCTACCACCATGCTTGACTGTAGGCAAGACACACTTGTCTTTGTACTCCTCACCTGGTTGCCGCCACACACGCTTGACACCATTTGAACCAAATAAGTTTATCTTGGTCTCATCAGACCCATGTCCTTAGTCTGCTTGTCTTCAGCAAACTGTTTGCGGGCTTTCTTGTGCATCATCTTTAGAAGAGGCTTCCTTCGGGGATGACAGCCATGCAGAACAATTTGATGCAGTGTGCAGCGTATGGTCTGAGCACTGACATGCTGACCCCTCACCCCTTCAACCTCTGCAGCAATGCTGGCAGCACTCATATGTCTGTTTCCCAAAGACAACCTCTAGTTTTGACGATGAGCACGTGCACTGTTGCAACATGGCACGGCCTGTTCTGAGTGGAACCTGTCCTGTTAAACCGCTGTATGGTCTTGCCACTTTCAGGGTCTTAACAATCTTCTTATAGCCTACGCCATCTTTATGTAGAGCAACAATTCTTTTTTTCAGATCCTCAGAGAGTTCTTTGCCATGAGGTGTCATGTTGAACTTCCAGTGACCAGTATGAGAGAGTGAGAGCAATAACACCAAATTTAACACATCTGCTCCCCATTCACACCTGAGACCTTGTAACACTAATGAGTCACATGACACCAGGGAGAGAAAATGGCTAATTGGACCCAATTTGGACATTTTCACTTAGGGGTGTACTCACTTTTGTGGCCAGTAGTTTAGAGATTAAAGGCTGTGTGTTGAGTTATTTTGAGGGGACAGCAAATTTACACTGTTATACAAGCTGTACACTCACTACTTTATATTGTAGCAAAGTGTCATTTCTTCAGTGTTGTCACATGAAAAGGTATAATAAAATATTTACAACAATGTGAGGGCTGTACTCACTTCTGTGCGATACTGTATGTATATATATATATATATATATATATATATATATATATATATATATATATATATATATTTCAAACGAGTATTCAACATTTTATGTCTTATTTATCAAAACGTTATTTATGCATTTGTAACTGCAGGTTAAATGCATTCATGTCCTGCATTAAACAGTGTGTAAATACATATATGCCACTTCAGATGAAGCCTCTGTGTTTCCTCTGCATTACAAAGATGAATTTTGTTGATACTGATTTAATTTGCCTGGTGACAGCCCAAATGTCTTATTATTCTGTAAATAAATAACTTCTAAATAAATATGATTCTTTTAATTAAAAACAACTATTTTGAGATTTATAGGCCTATCCCAGGGGTGTCAAACTCAGTTCCTGGAGGGCCGCAGCCCTGCAGAGTTTAGTTCCAACCCTGCTCCAATACACAAACCATGTAGTTTTAAAATAAGCCTAAATGATTAGATTAGCTGGATCAGATGTGTTTAATTAGGGTTATATCTAATCTGTGCAGGGCTGTGGAGCCTCCAGGAACTGTTTGACACCCTTGGCCTATCCCATTTTTGCGTCCCTCCCACTGTTAAAATGCAACTAAGTAATTTTTACTGAGTAAATTTTAAATGAGCTACTTTTTACTTTTACTTGAGTAGATTTTTAGACTGGTACTTTTACTTGTACTTAAGTAAAATTTCATTAATGTAATGGTACTTTTACTTGAGTAGAATATTTTTGTACTCTTTCCACCTCTGGATATCATAATCTTTTCCTCTTCCTTGAGAAAAGAAAGAAAAAAAACTTTTCTTTTGCATTCTATCAAAGAAAATGCAAATTTAACTGCATACTTTAAAAAAATAAAATAAAATAGGGATTGACAAGGTCTTAAACAATATACTGAAGCAAATACAGTAGAGAGAGTTCACCTATAAAAAAAAAACATGAACAGTTTGTCATCGTTCATTCAACCTCGTGTCATTCCAAACTTGTTTGACTTTCTTTCTTTATGGAAATTGATATAAAAAAATAAAAAAAAATACAAAAAGATATTTTGAGAAATGTTTCAGTGGATTTTGTTTCAGAAGAATGAGGGTGAGGGTGAAAAAATAATTAATGAATAAAACTGGGTATTTAACTTTAAGTCAGATTTCAAGTTTTTAGTTCAAACACAAACTAATTAATGCAAAAGTTTGCTGCAGATGACACAAAGTTGGCGCAGAAGTTATTCACCACACACACATAAAAATATAGCCTACGTGTGTGTGAAGTGAATTAGCTTAAATAGTGTCCTCTTGACAAAGTCTCAGATTTTCCATTTGATTTACTTGATTCACTTTTTCCCCACAGCCATCCGGAGGCACTTCCATCTTTTATGGCCCCTTCCTTGTAGCCAGCACTTTCTGCAAAACTGTTCTCATCCGATTTTTAATTCGCAGTACAGTAAACACAGTGCTGAGCTGTGTGTCATGTCAGGACCTGTGGCGAGTCGCGCCAGAGTCTACCCCGAGGTCAACACACAACGGCCCAGAGAATACTGGGATTATGAATCGCATGTTATTGAGTGGGGGTATGTATAACTAAATATATCTATTATTATTATTATTATTATTATTATGTTATATACAGTATATGGTCTATATTGCAAATACAAGCATGCTTTTTTTCATTTTCTTTTCTTTTACTGTACATTTTGCTCAAGTTGCAACACCTTTAAAGTGTCAAACACAATCGATTTGCATAGATTTGTTACCTTCATGTTGTGTTTGTGCTGCTACATTTTTTTTTTTCCCCTTGAGGAAAAGCTCCAGGAATGTCACCAAATTCTAGCGGAAGGAGGCGATTATCAAGGGCCCTGCACACTTGTTTTGTTTTTCCCCTTCAGTTCATTGATGAAATGCTTCTGCAGTTCTCATTGTGCTCTTATCACTGATGTGGTTCAGACTTGCCTTTCTGTAGCCATTTGCAGTTAATGCTTTTAGAATCTATTAGAATCTAATCTTTTAGAGCTATTTTGACTCCTTTGAATTTTTCTTGATATTGTTGGCTGATCACATACTTTTTCAGTAAGATTTTTTTTAACAATTGCTTGGACCAATTTTTTCAATACTTGGGTCACTTTTTTAAAACTCCTCACATAGTGAGCACAACAGTAGTCTATATGGGCAAAAATGTGGATCATTTATCATTGCTTTGGCACAGAATACATTCAGTGACAACAGATTTCAAATGACATGAATTCTTTTCTCACTCAGACACAACTACCACTAAAACTCTATGAACCTACAGGCCAGTTTGCACATTTACATACTCTTTTCAAAACTGTTAAACCTAAATTCAAAACATAATATGAAACTGGATAAAACAGCCAACAATTTTCCACATTTGAGTAATACCATTTTGAAAATCTAAAAAAAATGAAATACTATCAAAACAATTAGATGAAGCAAAACACATACAGAGGTGTTAGTCTTTAATTACATCTATACAGAAGGAGAACACTTAGGAATAATGTTGTACTGTAATTCAAGCATGGACCATCTGACATATACTGCAGTGAATTCTAAATAATAGACACTGACATTCTTTTTTTTTACAAATAAATTTTACAACAGAAATCATAATGCTACCTCTTTGTGGTTTTAGGTCAGTGTTTTATGAGTGACAATGTAACGAGCTTTGCTAGTAATAGAAAAAAATGAGTTGATTTGGCACATGAATGAAGTGTTTTGGTAGTTTTTGTGCACTTTAAATGTGAAATTACTGTAACTGCTGTGCTAAGCTGGTAAGAAGAACTGTGTGAAGAGTTTTGAAAAAGTTACCTAAGTATGGAGATTGTAAAAGCTGTAAAATGACCTTAATGCTGACATAAATACTTAGGATTTTAATATATTTTCCAGCAATCAAGATGATTTTCAACTGGTCCGCAAGTTAGGCAGAGGAAAGTACAGCGAAGTGTTTGAAGCAATCAACATTACAAACAATGAGAAAGTAGTGGTTAAAATACTAAAGGTAAGACCAGTTCCTTCTGATTCTGTAGTTAACAGAAATGGGATATGCAAGTATAAAAATGAAGGCACTTGAAGCCATGTTTTACTTATTTGTCAAATATTAATGTGTTCCTGTCCAGAGTTATATGTACCTTTTAAAGAATATATTGTTGTTAACACAAATGGCTTCTCAATATAAAAAAAACATGGTAACACTTTATTTTAAGGTGTCCTTGTTACACATGTTACATGTACTTAATTTTAATTGATTCTTTTTTTCTTTGATGTAATCCTTTCTATTTTGAAAAATCACTGCAGCAGCATTTAAAAAGTTGTTACAGACCTAATAGTTTGTGGATCATTAAGAACTCTCTCATTGTTTTAGCCTGTGAAGAAGAAGAAGATAAAGCGTGAAATAAAGATTCTTGAGAACATTCGTGGAGGTCCAAATATCATTACCCTCCTGGATATCGTCAAAGACCCAGTGGTCAGTACTCAGAACCCTTGCTGCTCGTGATATTTGTAATACAAAAATAACAATCAAATTATACTGTAAAAACAGATTTTAGCACTTAAGTGTATTTATTTAGTTTGATGTTACCGAAGAAAATAAAACCTTTTTTTTTTAACACATTGCAGTCCAGAACACCTGCCTTAGTTTTTGAACATGTGAACAACACAGACTTTAAGGTAAAAACCTTATTCTCAATCTCAGATAACCTCAACAACAAAAACCTGTTATGTAATTAGTTTCATCTTTGTTTTCATCAGCAACTGTATCAGACACTGACAGACTATGACATTCGCTTCTACATGTATGAGATTCTGAAGGTGAGAAATGTAGTGCATTGTAGTAAAATAAATGTTCACCAGAGACTAGCTTATGTTTACAAATGATGGTTTCTAGTGATTGTTAAATGTATATTTCCTGTGAATTAAATAAATAATTAATTGTTTGTTTGGCAGTTTTTAGTAAAAACATTTTGGTTAAAGATTGAATTCAACACTACAATTTGTGTAAAAATGAGAAAACTAAATGAGATTATATACTTGTCTTTCCCCCCATACTGTCATTAGCATTTTACATTTTGAAATATGCAGGAAATCAAACATTAGATACATACATCAGATTAGAAGTTATTTATTTATTGTTCTGTATTGTCGTTCCTGTAAATCATTTTGATATGATATCTCTGTTTTGTATGTCTCTAGGCTTTGGATTTCTGTCACAGTATGGGTATTATGCACAGAGACGTCAAACCACACAACATCATGATTGATCATGAGCACAGAAAGGTAGTCAGTGTTTACTTCAAAAGTTAACCTGTCAACACTGCTTAATATTCACATAAGAAACAACAACATTGATTTTTTGAGATGAAAGTATGTTAGAAACAATTATTAAAAACTAAGAAATAATGCTGCACAGTTCTAGGAAAGGAACATTTGTATGTAGGCATAAAACAGAGCCTTGCTTGGAGGTTTAAAGTTTCAATAAGCCACTGACGTTTGCAGCATGTATACTTACCATTAGCATTATGTATACAGATAGACAAACAGGCCGATGTCAAATGACTGTTGCATGCTGTCGTGTTTCAGTTGCGTCTCATTGACTGGGGACTGGCTGAATTCTATCACCCAGGACAGGAGTACAACATCAGAGTGGCCTCTCGCTACTTTAAAGGACCAGAACTACTGATAGATTACCAGGTCAGACCTAACATCTATTCATATACAGATGTCCAACTGAGAGTACATTTCATAAAATACAGTGGGGAAAAAAATTTATTTGATCCCCTGCTGATTTTGTATGTTTGCCTGCTGACAAAGAAATGATCAGTCTATCATTTTAATGGTAGATTTATTTGAACAGCGAGAGACAGAATAACAACAAAAAAATCCAGAAAAACGCATTTCAAAAAAGTTATAAATTGATATGCATTGTAATGAGTCAAATAAGTATTTGACCCCCTATCAATCAGCAAGATTTCTGTCTCCCAGGTGTCTTTTATACAGGTAAGGAACTCTCTTAAAGGGAGTTACCCTAATCTCAGCTTGTTACCTGTATAGAAGACACCTGTCCACAGAAGCAATCAATCAATCAGATTCCAAACTCTCCACCATGGCCGAGACCAAAGAGCTGTCCAAGGATGTCAGGGACAAGATTGTACACAAGGCTGGAATGGGCTACAAGACCATCGCCAAGCAGCTTGGTGAGAAGGTGACAACAGTTGGTGCAATTATTCGCAAATGGAAGAAACACAAAATAACTGTCAATCTCCCTCAGTCTGGGGCTCCAAGCAAGATCTCAGCTCGTGGAGTTTCAGTGATCATCAGCCCAGAATCACACGGGAGGATCTCGTCAATGATATCAAAGCAGGTGGGACCATAGTCACCAAGATAACAATTGGTAACACACTACACCGTGAAGGACTGAGGTCCTGGAGTGCCCGCAAGCTCCCCTGCTCAAGAAAGCACATGTACAGCCCGTCTGAAGTTTGTCAATGATGCAGAGGAGAACTGGGAGAAAGTGTTGTGGTCAGATGAAAAAATCCAGCTCTTTAGCATAAACTCAGCTCTCCGTGTTTGGAGGAGGAGGAATGCTGCATATGACCCCAAGAACACCATCCCCACCGTCACACATGGAGGTGGAAACATTATGCTTTGGGGGTGTTTTTCTGCTAAGGGGACAGGACAACTGCACCGCAACAAAGGTACGATGAACGGGGCCACGTACTGTCAGAGCCAGGGCATTGAAGCCAGCCAGGGCACTGAAAATGGGTCGTGGATGGATATTCCAGCATGAAAATGACCCAAAACACACGGCCAAGGCAACAAAGAGTGGCTCAAGAACAAGCACATTAAGGTCCTCGAGTGGCCGAGCCAGTGTCCAGACCTTAATCACACAGAACATCTGTGGAGAATCACTTTATAACTTTTTTGAAATGCGTTTTTCTGGACTTTTTTGTTGTTATTCTGTCTCTCGCTGTTCAAATAAACCTACCATTAAAATTATAGACTGATCATTTCTTTGTCAGCAGGCAAACATATAAAATCAGCAGGGATCCATTTTTTTTTTTTTTTTCCCCACTGTATATCTTAAGTTGTTTTTACTATAGATTAAAATGTCTAGTCAGCCACTTGAAAAGTTGGTAACACTTTATTTTGATGGTCCCTTTTGAACATGCTGGTGACACTAAGTAATGTTGGAACTACATGTCAATAAACTCTCATAAGAGTATTAGTAGATTGTCTGCTTCATATCTACTAACTCTTTATTGTGATGATCTCTCAAAAGATATTCTACTGACTATAAGTAACTTTGCAAGAACGTGTCAACTTAATCTAACCCTAACCCTACCAGTCAACTAATACACTACTACTACTCTAATGAGAGTCAGTAGAAATGTAGGTGCAACATTACTTATAGTCAATAGAATGTGTTAAAGGGACCATCAAAATAAAGTGAAACCGAAAAGTTTTTACACCCTTTAAAACTCTTTAGCTTCTGAAGATTTACCTTTTGAGATTTTGATTGCTGAACTTGGCAAAACGAATTGCAATAGCTTTTGTAAATCTGAAACAAATCACTTTTATTTTGTCATTCCAGATGTATGACTACAGTCTTGATATGTGGAGTCTTGGTTGTATGCTGGCCAGTATGATCTTCAGGAAGGAGCCATTCTTCCATGGACATGATAACTATGACCAGGTGAATATCATCAGGAACTTGATAAATGGATAGTTCAATGAACAGTTGTTGTTATCTAAAGGAATATTCTGTGCTTTTATAAAATGACAAGCCTCACATAGATGATACATGCACCCCCTAAACATTATCCTTATTTACTTTAACCATTTGTAACTGCCTCACTCTAACCTTGATGTTTGCTTTAAAAAACAAAAATTAATTAGAGAACCAGAAATAAAAGCCTGTTAACACCACGGACGATGACTATAACAATAATAAGAACACTTTATTTTACAGTCCTGTTCTTCTTGTACATACTATGTATGTATTATAAAAATTATAATAACTCTGTAATAACTAAGTATTAGCCCTGAACCTACCCCTAAACCTAGCCTTAACCATGTGATTACCTTATAATTACCCAGTACTAAGTACATGGTAAGTAAAGTGTTACCACAATAACTGTAATTATAAAGTTTTAATAATCATTCTAATTCCACGAGAATAACGCTAGTTACGTATGTAACTGTGGTT
The DNA here is from genome assembly GCA_036784905.1 of Acrossocheilus fasciatus. Taxonomy (NCBI): domain Eukaryota; kingdom Metazoa; phylum Chordata; class Actinopteri; order Cypriniformes; family Cyprinidae; genus Acrossocheilus; species Acrossocheilus fasciatus. The sequence goes on from CM071948.1 coordinate 6,236,672, forward strand.
CTGTGAATTCCGGATGACCGCCAGAGGCAGTGCTAAGCACTAGTGGATAATCGCTGCGCCAGCTAGATAGGTCGAGAAAAAATAACAACAAAGTCACGTCATGACGTCGACCGAGATGCGAGGATATAAACCACAGCAGCTCGATGCCCAGCCTCGGAATGCTTTCTCGCGCATTCCAAATGACGAGGAACTCTGGCAGTCATCCGGAATTCACAGAACCACAGTTACATACGTAACTAGCGTTCTGTTTCATTCCTCCTGACCGCCAGAGGCAGTGCTAAGCACTAGTGGATGACACATACCAACAAAGTCATGAGGAATGCCACCCACCCGCAAACATCAGGGATCTTCCAGAAGGACTGCAGAACTCACACCATGGGAAGCAGCCACGTTCACCTTGTAGAACCGTGCAAAGGTACATGGAGAGGACCAGGTAGCAGCTGCACAGACTTCCGCCAAGGAGACTCCCCGCAAGGCGGCCCAAGATGAAGAGACAGCCCTAGTAGAGTGACAAGTAACACCCACTGGTAAAAGCTGATTCGAATTATTATATGCTAGCTTTATCACCTCGACAATCCAATGTGACAATCTTTGCTTAGACAAGGGGGCGCCCTTGCGTACCTCCCCATAACAGACAAATAACTGATCCGTCTGTCTAAAAGGAGCAGTAGACTTAACATAGCACCTCAAAGCCCTTACAGGACAGAGAAGATGAGTCCTACCCCCACCTGCATCGGAAGGAGAAAGAGGCGGTTGAAAAGCAGTCAAATGAATAGACTGATTCACAAATTGTGGTGACAAGACCTTAGGGAGAAAGGCTGGATTAGGCCGAAGAATGACCCCAGAGTCCTCTGGTAACCAGCGTAAGCACGGTGCACTCACTGACAGGGCATGAAGCTCGCAAACACGTTTAGCAGAAGCAATGGCTAACAAGAAAGATACCTTCAAGGACAACCACTTAATATCCACAACATCCAATGGTTCAAATTGCTGTGTGCAAAGAAACTCTAGAACAAGTGGCAAGTCCCATACAGGAAAGGGAGTAGAACGAACAGGTTTTAAACGTCTTGCTCCCTTCAGAAAGCTGCATACGAGGTTGTGAGATCCCAAGGATGCACCATCAACCGGGGCATGATAAGCAGATATGGCGGCAACATAAACCTTTAAAGTAGAAGCCGCCTTGTTGTCATTTAACAGATTCTGCAAAAAACTCAACACTTTCGGAACAGTACAATGAATTGGGTCAAATCCTTGATCCCCACACCAAGAGGAGAAAAGCTTCCACCGAGCAGCGTAAAGCTGTCGCGTTGAAGGAGCCCTAGCATTACCAATAGTGTTCAGTACTGCCGGCTCACAATCAGTTAACTGAGAGGTGGACCCACTGGCCAAACCCAAACCTGAAGACGAGCTGGATCTGGGTGCCAGACACGGCCATTCAGCTGAGAAAGGAGGTCCCGTCTGATCGGAAGCTGCCACGGTTCGCCCTGTAACAGGCTCAGAAGAAGAGGAAACCATAGTCTGGCTGGCCAACGAGGTGCCACTAAAAGCACCCTGTGTTTGGACAGGAATACCCGATGTAGGGTCTCCCATAGAAGTGGAAAAGGAGGGAACGCGTACAATAGGCAGTTCGGCCACTCGTGAGCTAATGCATCCTGTCCCAATGGGCTTGATTTCTCGGTCCTCGCAAACCACCAGCGGCAATGTGTGGTTAGCTTCGAGGCAAATAGATCGACCTCTGCCCTGCCGAACCGTTGCCAAATCAGCTGCACCACATGCGGGTGAAGCCTCCATTCGCCCGGAAGCAGTAGATCTCTGGACAGAGCATCTGCCACTTGATTGTCCACTCCTGGGAGATACATTGCCTTTAATGAGGCCAGTCGGCCCTGAGACCATCTGAGGATCTTGCGAGTTAGCTGAAAAGAAGCCAGAGACCTGGTGCCACCCTGGTGATTCAAATGAAAGACTGTCGACGTGTTGTCGGACCGTACAAGCACATGGCGACCTAACAGATGTGGTAGGAAGTGTTGTAGTGCTAGATATACCGCCTTCAGCTCTAGAACGTTGATATGTTCTAAGGTCTCCTTTGCTGACCAGTAACCACCAATCCCCCTCTGGTTCCATGTTGCCCCCCATCCTGTTAGCGAAGCATCGGTTGTGATCACTTCTCGACGAGAAGGCACCACCCCTAGTGGCACTCCAGCCCTCAGAAATGTTACCCGTTTCCATGGTTTCAGTGCTCGGACACAGGCAGGAGTGACAACAATCATGTGATAACGATGTCTCGTTGAGTTTAGCCCTAGGCTGTTGTTCCACCTCTGAAGGGGCCTGAGGTGTAGCAACCCTAAGGGAATCACAGATGTGGCAGCAGCCAACATCCCCATTAGTTGAAGTAGGACACCATAATGTATCCTTGCTCCCATGCGGAAACGAGTCAGTAACTGAAAAATCCTGTCTGTCCGAGTTTGAGAAAGTGTAGCAGACATTGTGACAGAATTGAGCGTTATTCCTATGAAGGTTATGGTCTGCTCTGGAACCAGATGACTTTTTGTGTCGTTCACAACAAGGCCCAACTTCTGTATGTGCTCCAGAACAATCTTGGTGTCGTGTAGAGCATGCACTCTTGTTGGGGCGCAGAGAAGCCAATCGTCTAAATAGGGCAGAATCCTCATGCCCTTGGACCAAAGAGGAGACAGGGCCGCACTCATGCATCTTGTAAAAACCCGAGGAGCCAGAGATAGCCCGAATGGTAGGACTCTGAACTGATAGACCTGATCCTGAAAGCTGAATCTTAGGAATTTCCTGTGGTGGAGAGCAATGGGAACATGGAAGTAAGCATCCCTTAAGTCTACACTCACGAACCAGTCTCCTTTCGTCACAGATCGAAGAACGTCGACTGTGCGCAACATCCGAAAGGGAAGATGCTTCAGGAACACATTGAGGCGTCGCAGATCTAAAACTGGGCGAAACCCGCCATCCTTTTTTGGAACGAGGAAGTAAGTTGAGTAAAAACCGTCTCTTTGTTTGAGAAGGGGAACTTTCTCTATGGCTCCTTTCAACAACAGCGAACGAATTTCCATGGAAAGGGCCATTAACCTGGTTGAATCTTTGACAACTGTCGGAAGAATTCCTGAAAACCTTGGAGGCCGGCGTCGGAACTGCAGACTGTATCCCCTGTTCAGAGTCGACAGAACCCAGGGGTCGGATGTTAAATTTTCCCAGCAATGTAGGTGTTCTGCAGTGAAACGGCCGACTGCCAGCCCAGGAATTTCAGGGTTTTGGGTTTCTGCCCTTTGGACCTGTGGGGGGGCGCTGACGTGGCCCTCCTTGGTGACGGGGAAAAGGGCGGCGTGACTGAACCTCTTCAGCCACTCTATGTCGTGTCTGGAGTTGCGGACCACTGTGGTGACGCAAACGCTGTTCTGCGCTTGAGTAGCGTGGGTGAGCCGGTGTCGATGGCATCTTAAAGGAGGGAGCCCGTGGGGCCTGAGTTAACTGTCGTGTAGCCTCCGATAACTTCATTCTCTTTTCCAATAGTTCAGAGATGTTGGGGCCAAAGAGATGTCCCGGTACAATTGGTAGTTCTCTCAATGTCTTCTTACAATCTTCAGGCAATCTTGCCTGAGCAAGCCATACCTGGCGTCTTGCTGTTAAAAGGGTCGCTGACAGTGTCCCAAGTTCACGTGTCACATGACCCATAGTCAATAGGGCAGTCTGTAGAAACTGAGGCACAGAGGGGTCAACATTTGCAGACTCCAATGTGGCGTTACAGGCAAGCAGTAGTTGGCAAACAGTATTCTCTGCCCGTGTTATGTAGGCTACGGATTCATATGCTCTTTTCAGAAATGTGTCAGTACGACCACATTGTGCACTTGGGCAACGCACATTGCCTCTAAGCGCTTCGTCTGGTGATACCACCAAGGCTGCTACCGGCTGTTCAATTTCAGGTGCCCGACCCACCCCAATAGAATCAGCCTCAGCCATTGAGGCCAGAGTGCGGGCTGACTTTGACCTCCTTCTAGGTGCATTGGAGCTAGTTAATGCACTGGAGAACTCAGTAACAAAATCCTTACATTGTGGCATAGTAAACGTAGTATCAGCATTTTGTCTGAAGAACACATTAGATTGAGCAGGCTGAACAGATCTGTCAAGACCTAAACGAGCCGTTGCCATCTGAAGAATTGAGAGAATGTCATCAGGAGAAGACTGGCCTGCACTAGATGAATGTACAGACCCACCGCTTGAACCACCAGCAGCCGACAGGCTGGAGAGAACCTCCTGTGGGGGGCCAGATTGTATGGCAGGATCCGCCAACTCTTCATCAAGGAAATGTGAATTAGATGCGCTCATGGAGAGAGCGTCTAAATCGATCCTATCTGGAGGATGGCCGAAATCACTCTCATTCACTGACGCGGTTTTAGTAGGCGCGGTTGGTACCGGGGGTTGTAACGACTGGAGAAGGCGTTTCATCTCTGCCATCTCTGAAGAAAGAGAAGCAACAGTCTTCGACAGCGAATTTTCTGTCTTCGGTAAAGATTTCTTTTTGGTCGGCGGCGCACCAGCAGCCGCTGATGTGCGACGTTTTTGAGCATGTCGTGGCGCTATACACGGTTGTGCGAGGCTAGCAGGTGAGTTAGGATCTAGCTCTGCAAGACGCAGCTGTCTTTCTGACAGCGGCAACATGGCACAATACAAACACGGATCAGTCAACGCTTCTTTCAGATGCTGAATCCCTAAACATGACGGGCAGAGATCGTGTCCGTCATCGGGAAGAAGTGTGTTCGGACATAGTTTACAACTCGGTGAAGAAACGGAAAAATGAGAGCTGTGATCCATGACTCCGTCGAACACGTCCTCGGTAGCACCGTAGGAACACAAACTGCGATGATGCGCGCAAAAGAAAAAACAGGCGTTGGTAAAATCTTCGGATAGAACCGAAAGATTTATAAGTGAGAGAATCACACGTGGATTATCAAAGCCGCCTTCGGAGCACCACAGGGCATACAAGAGCTTGTACGACTGTAAGTGGCGAATCAATGATAAATAGGTCAGCGGGGAACGCTACCTATGTGCGGTCGAGACCAGCTACCGGATAGTACCGTGAAGCACAGGGTTTCGCCGACACGACAATCAGACAAAGATGTGTACTCACGTAATGAAGAAGAAAAAAAATAAAAAAATCCAACAATATCCGTCCTGATGATAGTGCAGAACGTGCTGTCACAGCTTGGGAGGGCGAATCCTCGCGACTCAGGTAAGCTGCACGGGACAACGCTAAACTAACGACCTATCGTAAGCGAGAAAGCGAAAGAGGCTGGGCATCGAGCTGCTGTGGTTTATATCCTCGCATCTCGGTCGACGTCATGACGTGACTTTGTTGTTATTTTTTCTCGACCTATCTAGCTGGCGCAGCGATTATCCACTAGTGCTTAGCACTGCCTCTGGCGGTCAGGAGGAATGAAACAGAACTACAATGAGGAACAATTCGAAGGAATCACTTTCATTTTTTTAATTTTTCCAGTTGGTAAAACAATGAAAACACTGACAGCCAATCAGAATCCATCTAGCTTTGAAAAGCTCAGGCATTTATATAAACTGCAGTTTGTGCTCATAATAAACAGAACAGTTTTGCCCGTTGGTGTGGACACTAATAAAATTGTGTGGTTATAGTTATTGTTCTTGTCATGAACAGGCCTTAACTGTGGAATAAAAATAAATGAACCCTCAGCAGTGCTTGCAACATAACACTGTTTTGAATTTGCTAATTTTTTATATGATCATTTTAGTTAAAGGTGTACTGCGTATGTGGTTTTTTTTTGTTTTTTTCTTAAACATTACAAGAAATTTAGGATTAAAGTTTGAAAATGTTCTTAATAGCTACTAGTAATGCAGTCTTTTTTTACAGTGTCTTTGTTATACATATCACATTACTATTAGCCTATTAATTATTATAATAAAAGCAATCAAGTATCTCTCATATAGTAACATGAGCACCATGGTCTTTACTTTTGGAGTTGTATTGACTGAATTGATCACAATGTTCCTATTTCTTCAAAGTTGGTGAGAATAGCTAAAGTTCTCGGAACAGAAGATCTTTATGATTGCATTGATAAATACAACATTGAGCTGGAGCCTCGATTTAATGACATTCTGGGAAGGTGAGCCCTCCTTATAACCTGGCATTGTTAGCACTGTCTTCTGTAATTTGATTTTAGCCAATTTACATTTACTTCATGTTAGACATTCCCGTAAGCGATGGGAGCGGTTCGTTCACAGTGAAAACCAACACTTGGTCAGTCCTGAAGCCCTTGACTTTCTGGACAAGCTGTTGCGTTACGACCATCAGACCAGACTGACTGCAAGAGAGGCCATGGAGCACCCCTACTTCTGTAATAGCATTTGAAATATTACATTAGCACCAGGTCTATTGAATTACTATGAAGAGAATTTCATTTGATTCTATACATTTACACTAACAAATACTAGTATTTTTAATTATGAAATCTTGCCCCTTGCCTTAGTCCCTGTTGTGAAAGATCAGACTCGCATCGCAGGATCAACTATTGTGCCAACAACTAACACTGCAGTGAGCACTGCGACTATGATAACAGGTGAGCTACCGAGCATATATCACACTCTTTGCCTGCTTTAAAATGCCAATATAATGATAATAATTATTCAAACACACACCCACATTTTTGTTAGATTTTGTCCATAGAACTTGGCATGCTTTACATCTGGAAAATTCATTTAAGCTCAAGTCACAGAATCAAGAACAACAGAATTATGATTTTATACTAATTAAAAATTATAAGCAAATTTATTTGTACATTACAATGTATTTTAAAATATGCATTAATTGATCAAATGACTCAAAGGTGATCAAAACACTTTTACACCGGTACCCGATGAATGCATTCTTTATGGAATTAAGCTTGTTTCTGCCACAGGATGAAAAAAATGTTAAAAAAAAAAAAAAAAGGTAAATGTAACATTTTATTTCACAATTCTGACTTTGTTCTTATTCTGAGTTTGCAAACATAAACTTCTGAATTCTGACTTTACCGAGTTTATATCTTCGGAATCTCGTGGTGTCCATAGAATAATTTAAAAAAAGGTAATTGCTTGTATCTCTTAATTCTGACTTTTATCTTGGAATTGCAAGTTTATATCTTGCAAATTCAGACTTTTTTTCTCAGAATTGCGAGTTCACATCTTATGCAATTTGGGGTTTATTTCTCAGGATACTGACTCAGAATTGCGAGAAAGAAGTCAGAATTGGGAGATAAAAAGTCTTGATTACCTTTTAATTTTTTTCATACCTTGGCAGAAGTTTCCATAGTGCGTTTAAACTTTATTCATCAAGCATTTTCCTCAAAGATCCCTGAAAGAAAATGTATCATGGTTTCCAGAAAAATATAAGGCAGGAACTGTTTTCAACACTGACAAAAAACAGTTATAATAAATGTTTCTTGAGCACCAAATAAGCATGACCAGATTTGAGGAGAGCTCACATGTACATCCAAGGAATTGCTTGTGTCACTAGTGTTTGAAATTCCTCTTTTTCCCGACTGCTTCACCAGGAATAGCGGCACTTCCAGCCTCCACAGCTCTAGGGCCCCTGACGGGTTCCCCCATTCTCATGGCCCCCAGCAGCCTAAACACTCCAGTGCCTGCAGCCACGGGGGCCGCTCAGTGACGTCACCGTACCTGTCACACCAAACCTGCTGAGGATCTCTGGGACTGTTGTTAATAGAGCTCCTCAGCACCACCCCTCAGTTTATCCCGCAGGCAGTGCAGCATGAGTTTATCTGAAACTGCATGCACTTCATCATGAGATGTTCACCTTCATGCATTTACCTCAGGCAGAAGTGCGCTGGATGTGTTTGAGAGCTTATTCACAGAAAGAGAATCATCCTGTGTGATATTACATACATTGTCCTGCCATTAAACAGCTTAGCTTTACTTGAAAACAGATGGACTATTTCTTGGAGCAAGTGAAGCACGTGGTAGCACAGTATTTCTGTCAGCAGTCAATGAGCAAATCCTCTCTCAAGTGTGAAATGATACTGCCGTAGTTCGGAGTGTGTATTGGTGCTGTTTACTGTAGCTCACATCAGGTCACACCAATCGCCTTGACTCAACACACAGCAGTGTCTTCAGCTCCTCTCACTGTGGACGTCCCGTATAAATGGCAATGCTGTGCCATATTTTATTTATTTATTTATTTTTTATAAATACAGCAGTCCATAACTTCTGTATACCCATAATCCAGTAATAAAGAATCATTGCTTATCCAGTCTTTGTATTCCGTTCATTTGACTGAACCAAAATTAACAGTGTGGCTATGGAATATACCAACAGTTTTATTAGACAAGCAATTCTGATGGGTTGCAAATAAAGAAATATATTTTTAAGATTTAAATATCATACTTTGAACCTACAAGTACTGAGCATTAGAGCACTGAAGTGTAGCTCAAACAGTTTAGTTCCAGGGAATGCATGAACTGATCAAATATATATCCTGAAGGCAAAGAAAATGCCAAAATATGAATGTTAAATGGTTTCATTGACTATTTTAAAATTCATGCAAAGCAATGATAGTGTTTATAAATACATTGTGTTCAGTAAGAAAGGGTTTTTATTTTGCCCTACTTTTCTGAGTGCATCATTTTGTTTTCATTGAGCTGCATAAAAGTACAATTTCAGAAACTTGTTTTTTTAAACATTTATTTAAAAATCTACATGAAAAATGTAAGATGTTCCTAACACCTGTTTATTTGTTCTGTGTGCAATTCCACATATCATCACACATCATTTAAACATGGTTTTAATCATTTAAATTGTACATTTTTAATGTGCTCTGACACACATATTTTGTCACAGACTACAAAAGCCATAAAATAAGAGTCAAGTAGGTGCAATGTACACTTATTTAAAATTATAATTACAAAAGTATTTCATGATTTCATAAAGTTTTATCACTAGTAAATATCACATGCATGTGAACCGACCATGTGAATCATAATGTAGTTCAATAGTTCCTACAAAAGAGAAAACAAAAATAGATAGCCATTATCATTAAAACATTGAACAATATTATCCAATGAACAGATTGATCCGTATTGATGGTCAGCAGAGGGATTTTATAACTTTCTGCTTCATGTCATGTTGTTGTGCTTGTCAAGTGAACTCTCTGATACCCTGGGGCGAAATGTCTTCTTAGGAAAATATTGCAGAATTCCTCTCTGTGAATAAATCTAAAAGAAAGAACAGATTTTGAGTAATGCATTGACTGGATGTTGTCAGATATTGCTGAATTGCATCAAGCACAAGTCAGAGTCCAAGTATGAACAGAGAACAAGTATGTTCTCGTACCGTGTCTGAGAGAGTTCTCTGTCAATTTTATGAAGAGATTTTCCTTTGGTTTCTGGTAGCACAAGGTAGATGAACACAGCTGCTGCCATTCCGATAACTCCATACACAAAGAATATTCCAGATAGACCTATCACATCTGAGAAAAAGTATTATTGAAATATGATGAAAATGATTTGCAAATACATTTCATATAATGACGACTGACGGCCGTGGTGGTTGTGCATACCTGTTATACTCAAGAAAGAAAAGGTAACTATGAGGTTGGCCCCCACATTGAAGCAGTTGATGAATGAATAGGCTCTTCCCCTGACCTCCTTTGGAAATATCTCACTTAGCACAAGCCATGTCACTGTGAACCAAATATGCAGTTTCATGCAATTAGTACTAGCTGTTGTGTAGCATCAAATACTGGTAGATGAAGGAATTTTTGTGCCAATAGGCGCACCAAGCAGCTATTTGGACATCACTGTTTAACTGTATACTAAAACTGATAGACAATTTTGTTTGGTGCCACCAGTGACACTACATCTTTAACGTAGAGTAATTGTATGGTATTACTTCAAGAAAACTTACTTGGTCCAAAGCTGACTGAGAAGGCACTCACAACTGTCATCATGCAGATAAAAATAATCCACTTATACATGTCCTCTGAGTGTGAAGAAATATTTGAATCTCCGTAAGCATCATGTGTTTCATGTCCAGCAGATGGAGTACTTTGATTGACCAAGTTGATGCCCTCGTTTTCTTGATTTTCAGCCGGTGAGGTCAAATTTGAATGTGGTTCTAATGAAGTGCATTGTTTTGTTGTATCAATCACAGACTGTCCGCACAAGACACCAGTAATTATCAATCCTATAGCCAGCACTGTGCATCCCCCAATCAGAAGTGATCTTCGACCAACCTTGTCTGAACATACCATTGCCAACAGAGTAGCAATGACTTTGACTATACCCAGACCCACCGACGCAAGAACTGCAGATGCGTTGCTCTGAAATCCCACCGAGAAAAGGATGGTGGAAGCGTAGAAGAGGACATTCGGCTGACCTGTGAATTGTTGACTGAGCACCAGCCCAAGACCAATGCCGGTTCTTCTGCGCATGTTGTCTTTGGTTTTGAAAAGGTCAAAGACACTATATTTAACTTGTTCTGTTGGGTGCTGATTTGACATTTCTCCTGCTAATCTATCAGATTGCTGACTATCGTCGTCCGTTACGAGGCTTTCAGAGGTACCGGTTGTCTGAGGTAAAAACCCAATGGACACCAACTGCATGAGAGATGGTATAATAGCAAGTCCAAACATGTATCTCCATCCTGCTTGGATTCCAGATAAAACGTAGTTGACCGCATAGGCCAACAAGATCCCAACTGTAATTCCAACTTCATACAGGGTAACCATCAACCCTCTGCGTTCGGGAGCAACCATCTCAGAGACAAAGATGCAGCAGCTCATAGAAGAAATGCTCATTGCAAAACCAATGATGGCCCTACCAACCACCACTGCCAAAAAAGATATGCTTGTAGTTAGGATAATGGTGCCTCCCAGGATGAGGAGATTACTCAGTAAAATGGATGTCCTCCTGCCATGACGATCAATCAGCCAGCCACCAATCACAGATGCTGACAAGGATCCGATCAGAAGAGCGCTAACCACGGCTTCCTGCTGGACACAACCCAGATAGAACTGAGCTTGAAGCTGCGGCAGAGCGCCGGATATTATTCCGAGCTCATAGCCGAACACTAGGCCACCAAGAGTGGACGCAATGATAGTGAGCACCAGGACAGAGCAACCTAGAAAAGAGAAAGTAACACAAATAACACACAGCTGGGATAGCCTGCTCATATGCTCTTCCTTCCTGCATCGATGATTCCATAAAGAACTTTTAACATCCACTGCACAAAAGGTTCTTCAGATTACTGAAATATTATTCACACTAAAAACGGTTCTTTTAAGAACTGCTAACAGAAAGGTTTTTTTGTAGAACCCAAATGGTTCTTCTATTGCATTGCTACAAAACCCCCATTTTGCACATTTATTTTTAATGAGTGTAACCAGGACTTTTCTTGGTTTTCTGAGAATCTGACTTGCCTTGCTCAGGATGTCTTTCAACCAGCAGTTAAAATGGCCTAGAATAAAATTACAACATGTACTACCATGCCACCATGGGTAGCATATGTTTACGAGGCTAGACTAACCTGCAACCCTAACTTGACTCCAGATATAGTGAGGGTAGATCATCCTGATAGATAGGTCAGATTTTCACAACACTTGTCAACTTAAAACTGTTTATACAAATGGTTCAAAAGTAGAAAGAGCCATATTTCAGAAGGTTATCTTAAATGAGAAGAAATAGAAAAAATACATAAGGTCATAAACTATGAACTGCATATATTAGCTACATGTCTTTCTAGATCACGTATAACATCACCATAACTATTTCTATAACGGGCTACAAACAATTCAAAAACAGCTAACTGATATTAAAATATGTCGTATTTGTTTGCTATAGAGATAACCATTATCAATTACAACAGGCTACTTCGTTTTGTATTTTTCTTAAAAATTACATGCAAAAACACAAAATAAGCATCGAACAGGTCTGACACTTACCCATTTTTAACAGAATTTACAGACGCTGGCTCATCAAATACACAACAAGTCTGTCTCGTCCGGGAATATAATCTATTTACAAAACAAAAACATAGCGAATGGAAACTGCGAGTTTTAAAGGACAATCTGTTGTTTAGTTGTCTAGTCGTCGTAATCACCGGGACTTCATTCAGAACGCTGTCACCATGACAACTCTCGCGTTGGCGCTATTGATTTCATTAGAGCAGATCACTTGAGTGCGTTTCTAATTAGCTATAAATAATCTGCAGCTGAAAACTGCAGTCCTGTCCTCACAGAACTTCAAAACTCGAAGCCTGTGGGATTTATGTATTGCTCCCTGTAAAGTTTTCTGAAGCAATGTCAAAGGGAATTATACAGTAGAATAACATCTACAAGACCAGCCCGTTATTTTTGAATCAGAAGTGGAAAAAATGAAGAGGCTGGCAACGCTTCTACCATTTAAACAGTACTTAGACAACTAAAAGTAGCTACCCCGCTAACCGCCTTCTCACCTCTGACCGATTAACATCCCTCAGACGAGATGTTTTATCCCGATAGAAAACTGACTGAAACCAAATGTACATTGTTTAAGATTATACGCGGTCCACATAGTCACTGTAAAAGGCAATCGCTACTGTGGCGTATCATAGTTATCATCTGCCTTTTTTTTCTGGCAAAATTCCCTGGAGCCTTCTTTCACTGAAGTCTGTTCATCCGAGGAAGTCGCGGCTACGTGGCAGGAGGCTGTACTCTTCCTTAAACTGAGCGAGCCTTTGTAAATAAAGAAGATCTGAAACCATGAATCTTATCTCTGTAACTGCATGTCGTATTGAGTCTTACCAACACATTTAATATAATATAAATATAAAATAATATAACAACCCTGCTAAAAACAACAACAACAACAACAAAAAACAATAGACACCATCACAAGATTTGTAATGGTTTTACTGGTTATAATGGGACTTGTAGGCTATTGGTTTTAATGAAAACTGTAATGAACCCCGTGGGTCTCTACTGGTTGCCTAATTGGTCACCTTCTATTGGTGTTAAAACCAATAATGGAATATGTCCCCAGAAAGAAAGAAAGAAAACACTACAGAAAACCATTTGAAATGGTTACAAGTTGATGGTTTGTAATGGTAGGCCTATTTGTAGTGGAAACCGTTAGAAATTTCTGTGACGGTTCTATTGTTTTCTTGTTTGTTTGTTTTTTCAACAGGGAATATAGTATCAAACTAATTAATAATTAATCTAATAAATAGCTGTGCTATCTTAATTTGTTTTTAATCTTTGTTTTAGTTTCACCAGAAAATCAGACAGACAGCATGTCATGTTTTAAGGAGACTGTGAAACACCAACCTATAGTGAGTGGATTTTGGTCTGATCGAAGAAGATCGAAAACTGATGATAATATATTGACAGTTAAAGCCAATATCATGCATATATTTATGTAGCCTACATACTGAAAGGTTTGTGCTAATGCCTCTATCCTGCTTCTGAAATAAGCGGAGATTGTGTAGGCTGTTTATTCCACAGTTCAAATATTCAAATATTCAAATAGCCTATAGATTCGAACACTACGCTGCAAAAATTCTAAATTGCTAAAACATTTGTCATCATAGTGTAATACTACAGCATTTGGAAGAAAAGACGGATTCTGTGGTGTAACAAATGCATATCTAATGGGAGTTTTGGGTGATAAATTACAGTGTTTATGGCAGCTATCTTTTTAAAGGTTGTTGGACAATGAATATACTAACGATACTAAAATGTAGGGAAACAGTAAGAGATTATAAATGTAAAAAAAAAAAAAAAAAAGATTATGGATAGGACAAAGTCAGAACGGTAGGTGGCGGTATGCGCTTGTGTATCTAATAACAGAAGATATTTTTTTCCCCCCAAAAGAATTAAACAATTTATTTATGTATTATTTATGTATTACTATACTCCTCATTGTTGCTCCACACTCCGTCTCAGTAGGTGGCGGAAATGCACTATAAGTTAGTTTGCCAACCGCCAATAAGCTGAAAGAAGAAGAAGATATTTTTTCCCGGAAGTAGAGAGCACATGGCCGTATGTCATAGGGTGAGACATGGCCCACTCAGACTCAGTAAAAGCGAGTGTCCCGTCGTATTTAAAGGAGACACAGATGATTAAACAGGGTGCAGAAGCCCGCGTCTATCGAGGTACGTTTTTGGGTCGTCCCGTGATTATTAAAGAGAGATTCCCAAAATTATATCGCCACCCTGAAGTCGACGAGAAACTGACGCGCCGCAGAACCACACAGGAGGTGCGATCCATACTGCGATGCAGGAGAGCAGGTCAGTGCACAACAACACCAGAGTCACATATCCTTCTCATCTCAGTCAGCTGTCGTCTGTCAGCATCGACAGAATGTGCTCACATATCCACAATAACAACAATAGGTTTAACCGTGCAGACTCGATATATGTAAATATAGACAATCAATTCAACTTATGCAGTCAACGCGATCAAAAAATTATGTATTTGACAGGTATAAAACTAATGACTCCGTTTCTATCATAGCCCCCCCCCCCCCCCCCCATCTAATTTACAGCCTAAAATTTAGGAGCAGAATATTTGTAAATGTTGTGTAAAATCTCCAAATGAATTTCTCACTTTATTTTATGTATATTCTTGTTTGAAGCGAATATATGACTAATCAAAGACTGCACAGTATTTAAATAATAAGCTCAAGAAAGAACAACTAACCTCGAGTACAATAGGAGTTAAAATATTTGAAAGTATTTGGAAATGAAATGACCCTCCCTCAAGTTGTTTCAAACCTGTATTAATTTTAGCTGTTGAACGCAAAATAAGTTATTTTGAAGAAATGAACCAAGCAGTTGCTGGTAGCCATTGACTTCCATAGTATGGAGAGAAAAAAAATACTGTGGAAATCAATGACTATTGGCTACCATCAACTTTTTGGTTACCAGCATTCTTCAAAATATCTGTTTGTGTTCATCAGAAAAAGAACAGGTTTGGATCAACTTCAGGGTGAGAAGATGATGACAGAATCTGCATTTTGAGGTGAACTGTCCTTTTAAGGCTTCAATAAGGAAAATAACTATTATGAATATTTTTAAACCCCTATTTGCCTCCTAGTTGATTTTAAAGGGTCCTGTGGTGTGACAAATTACCTTTTTTCCATCACACTGCATATGAGTGCAAGCATAAATGTTAAGGTTATTAATCTGCTAAATGAACCAATTTAAATGTAATTAACATCTACTCTATATGATCGACTTCTTTGTTTCCTTTGTCCCAGGTATCAACGCACCCGTTGTTTATTTTGTTGACTACACCACTCATTGCATTTTCTTGGAGGATATTATTCACTCAGTGACAGTAAGAGACCACATCGCATCAGAACAAAACCCAAAGCATCTCCAGACTCTAGCAGACAAGATTGGAGAAACCCTTGCTCAGATGCATGATGAAGATGTCGTCCATGGTGATCTTACAACCTCCAACATGCTTCTGGTCAGTGGAGCTGACGACCAAAACATTAAGCTGGTTCTGATTGACTTTGGGTTGAGTTATATTTCTGCTCTGCCAGAAGATAAAGGAGTTGATCTCTACGTGTTGGAGAAAGCTTTTCTCAGCACTCATCCCAAAACGGAGACTTTGTTTGAGAGACTTCTGAAAAGTTACACCTCTTCATCTAAAAAGTCCTCTGCGGTCATCAAGAAACTGGATGAAGTTAGATTGAGAGGACGGAAGAGGTCTATGGTTGGATAAAGTGCATTACAGCGTGTATTCTGGCATTGAAATGATTTTGCTAAACTTAGAGCTGTAGTTTGATGTTGGAAATGTAGTCATCTTTGTAGTACATGAATGTGTAGGGTTTTTTGGCACTCTGAACATAACGTTATGAATGGTTTCATCTCAGATTCTCAATTCAGTGTGGGTGCGTAATAGACAAATGCAGACCCTCGACTGAAGACTGGTTCACGCTTGGAAATCCACTGATACCAGCTGATAGCTGGCCCACCTAATCAATTTTTAATGAATGTTGGTCAAAGAGTAACTTTTTTTTCGTATTGTACTGTTTCATCTATAGTTCAGAATAATTAATATAGTGCATTAGTGATTGCCAAAAAATAGCAGTTGAATTTTTGGAGCCCTACTAAAAATACCTGTGATGTTAAACATGTAAATGTTCAGTGTGCTTCCAAGACCTGCAAATGAAACCAATAAAAAAAAAAATGTATTCAAGTTCAATAATATACAGTTTCTGGACATACATGACTGATGGTCAAGTAAAATTAGCATTATGTACAGTAGTGCTTTATAACATGCAGACTGTATGAAGAATAGTGAAAAAGGATGGAGAAAAAAAACCTTTGCAGAAACCAGGTTCAGTCGAGGGACTAGTTCAACATAAACTCACAAGTCAGAATTGAGGATTAATATTATTCAAAGAAATTGCAACAGGCATTGCATCCTTCTGCTTGAAATCATACCAGCATTAGGTGAGGAGGATGAGTTATAGTCTGTAGAGCAGATTGAAACATGACTGGAACTGCAGTGATGGTATAAAATCAATGACAGAAACATGCAATTAATTTAATTGATCTCCAAATAAAAAAACTTAAATATACTAATGTTAATTAATAAATACATAATACATATAATACAAGAATTTTCATGGTTGTACAAAAATACAACTTTTGATAATCAACCAAAATATATTTGCATCCTCGATGTTACATTACTGTCTCTTTTTATATCAGACAAAAATTAATTTATCAAAAAGTATTTTGTTTTTTGTCACTGTACTCCTTGATTTTTATAATGAAAATATAGCATTTTATATACAAAACAAAACAGTAAAGATACAAAAAATAGAAAGATCGGTACATTTTGCCTGACCAACAGAGATAAAACACTGTTTCAGCATAAAACAAAAGTGCAAACACTACATGATAAAAAAAAGATTTATCTAAAGCAGTAAGCAGAAATGGAAGAAATATAAAATACATTGTCATTCCAACCGATGGCACAGAGAACATCCTAACACGTGCTGAGGTTATTAGGCAAAATGGTCCAAAAATAAAATCCATAAAAAAACATTATAATTCCAATAAATAGGAACAAAAAACAAACGTATTTTTATAATAGCATCAAGGCTGTAGGACATTACGCTCTTAAAAAAAGTTTTTTTTTTTTAAAGGTTCGCATAGCAATGAAATAGAAGAGCCTTTATTTTAAAAGGTGTTCTGCAGAAATGCATCTAGGTGAAGTCTCTGTTGGTGAGAATCATAGGAGCAACCAGAGTCCAGGTGTATAATGAGAGACAGACCCAGCTGGATGAGATTTTCACCCACACTGCCGTCCACTTGCTTGTCATGGCATTGTAGTCTGCATCAGGACTGGTTTGACAATAAAACTCAATGTTATCATTTTGCATATAATTATATACAGTGTCTGCTGTTGCGTGTTTCTACTTTTCTATTTTTAAAAATTTTCTAAATGTTTAAAAAAAACTCTTCATTGTACTTCAGTGATCACTGGGAAATGAACACACCTGTACCAGTTGGTGAGAGTCATCATGATGTAAAGGGACGCCAGGAACAGCATGAAGTGAAAGAAAGCGTAGCTGTACTGAACAGTGTCCCGTTCGTTGTCTTCCACAATTGGTGTTGTGACCTCTTCTGCCATCTCAGGACTTACTGTGCAGCTTTCATCCACGACTGTGCTATCTTTAGCTGCTAAGGTTAGTTTATTAACTTGACTGGTATTGGAAGAACGTATACTGTGAGGGAAAAAAAATAATAATAAGCTCTTTATGGCACAAGCATTAGAACTAAAGTATGTCCTATCTGGATACTTGTGTGGTGTTCAATATAATGTCTTCAAGAATGTTTATTAATCTATTAAAACTACCAGTCAAAAGCTTGGACACACATTCCCATGCATGCTTCAAAGTTGTTGGTTATCTGGTCCAATTTATCCATTATGCAACTTATCCATTAAAAAAGGTATATGGCAAAGGTAAATAAAGTACATTAATTCAAATGGGTCCAGAGTTTTTACTGGCGGTTATAAATAGTAGTGGCTTCTTTGCTTTGCTTTTTTTTTTTTTTTCAAATAATCCACAATTTACTCCAGAAAACTCTTGAAATTAAAACATTTTCTGGCATCCATATGTGTCTGTCTTTTGGTGTGCAGCTGAATGAATGAATGAATAAACCCAGACAATATTATTGGCACTTTCTAGAAGTAGTTACAAATAAGTTGATTTGAAGCAAATCTTTTCAAACTTTTAAGAGCCTACAGTCCAAAAATCACATTCAACCAGTTTGAATGCCCCCCCAAAAAAAACTTTCCTGTTTTGTGTCACTGTTTTAACTGCAACAAGAACAGACAAAAGAGAGAGGCACAAGATCATAGCCAAGCATGGACGATCTCAAGGCTACAAGCACATCTCCAAAGACCATGGCGCAGTAGCCAACCTCACTGTCAGTGGCCATAAAGAGAAAACTTGAAAATTATGAATTATTTGAAAAAACAAATTGCAAGAGTGCCAGACAACAACTGCATATATCACAGTAAAAACACTACACCTTGAATACAAAATGCAGAGAACAAAAATGGCCAATCCGACGATGCTTTGAGCGTCCCACCACTGCAAATACGGGGCAGATGGCACAGTTTCCTCTATGTCTACAATGATGATGGCCGTCTGGTTCTCGATCTCCAGGGGCGCGACTGTGGAGGACGTGATCTGCTGGAAGATACTGATCAGGCTCGGGTTGCATGAGCGGTCTGGAGATGAGGGATGGACAAAAAAACAGATCTTGAAATTAAGCAAATTTATTCGTTTGAAAGCAAACTTAAGAATTTCTGAAACAAGTTTTTCCAAGCTTATTGGAAGCCGCAAGGTCAAACATTCTGAATATCAACACATGGTCTAATTTAGCTAAGAAAGAAGACAGATTAAATGAATAAAAACCTTTGTGAAGCTGCTAACCTGGCTCATTGGTCATGGCTGACCAGGTGAGGTACATGGTGTACAAAGTCATAATGGATGACTGAAGAAGACCAGATCTGGGCTGGTATTCCTAGAATTATACACAGTCTCATTTCACTGGACTATAAATCACAAACAGACCATAACTGATTAACAAACACTAAACACAAATGAAAACTGTGTGGCTTAATTATGTTTATATGGCAGGTACAGACTAGCAAATGTGTCAGAGAAAACACTTGTTCCCTTGGCTTTGTAAAAAAATAAAAATGTAACTGTAAATACCTGAATTCTGGGCAGTACAGACAGAGCAGAAGCTACGACACATAATAACATGTTGAAGCAGATGAAGAACTTGTTCATCACGCATCCTTCTGGCTGAGTGTAGATGTTGTAGCAGAGAACTGCAGCCGTGAAGGACAGAATATAGTTCACTCCTGTTACCGACAGCAAGGCTAGAAGGAAGGAGCATTAAATTACTCAACATACATATTATAACAAATAGGTTTACACACGTAACATATTTACCTACCTATATACCATCTCTGTCTGTTTTCTTTTTCCATTTTATCAACCCAGGATTCGTTCCATGAGTGGGCAAAGTCGATAAGCAAAACCAGCTGAATCAGAATAAAGCAAAATGCTCCACAGCTTCCCACAATAAACCACACTAAAGAAAAAGACATACATTAACTTAGATTTCTTGCAAACAAAAATTGAGCTGGGCATAAAGAATGAAGAACATATGATTCATAGAGACCTCCAAAAACTTGCAAAAAGCACTGTTTGTTTTTCCTTACCCGCTGAACTGAACTAAATGATGAAAAACAATGCCCCTAGAGGTGATGCACAAGCAATGCTTAATAACTTATTACATTATTAATAATAAACAGAATTTAAAAAGAAAAATCCTCTGCAAGTACAAATTGTTCAAAAAAAAAAAAATAGTTAAGTTAAAATAGTTTGAATGGTTGTTTGGTTGCTTGCTCCCATTACCAACATTAAAGCTGCAGTGTGTGATTTGTGCAGAACTGAGCCTCGCACTAACATCATTAAAAACAAAGATGCTCATCACAGTGAAAAGAGTAAAGTCAACAGATCTGGTCCAAAAACATCCAGAACACTCACTATACTCTGAATTACCTACTAGTTATCTGCACACCTCTATCATAACCTAAATCAATATTTAAATGTTTTGTAACAATTTACCTTAGAACAATTAATGTTGCTATACATGTGTATTTAGGAATGAGGGCTGACATATATTTTAATTGACAGCATGCAATGATTTAAACACACAAGACTTTCATATAAATGATGGAATGGCAAGAGTTGTACCTTATGATAGTTACATTTTGAAAGGATACAGTTCACCCAAAAATGAAAACTCTGCCATCATTTTCTCACCCTAATGCCATTGTTTATGTTCATCTTCAGAACACATTGTCGTCCATCCACTGAAAGTCCATGCAACCGAAATTTTCATCATTCTTACAAAAGTATGAAAAGACATAGTAAAAGTATTTGACATGTTATCAAGTCCTCTGGAGAGACACAATCGCTTTATAAAAAGAACGTAATTAATTTGAGCTTATAAACACTGCTTGACACACATAATGTATGGTAAATGGAGAATTAAGTTTCTCTTAAGAAGATTTGGATTAAACCACTCAAATATTAATTTTGCAATGTTTTCTATTAACTTTCTGAAGTACAAAAATCTCTTAGGTTTCATTAAAAAAGGCATAAGGGTGATGACAGAATTTTCATTTTTGGGTGAACTACCCAGACTCAGCAAAGGGTCAGGTGCAAAATGAGCGATTTCCACAAACACTTAACCCTAACCTTGTTATTAACATGTCTCATCATTGGAAAAGATTCACCTGAAAAATGACACTTTACAGAGCATAAGACTATCACAGAAACAAGAGTGATGGCATTTTAGGGGATATCACTGCAATAGGAGGTAATGACAGATATCAACTTGCACATTGAATTCATGACATTTATATAAAACAACAACAGCAGCAACAAAAACATATATAGCTTTGCAAAATTGCCAACCACTCAGATCAAATTTATAAAATGAGTTCAATTCTTACTTCGGGTAAAAGGCCCCTCTGGAATATAGAAGGCACCAACAGTGACAGCAACCATGGCTGCAATCTTGAAAAACCAGAACCTAATGAAATATAGAGATGTCTCAGCAGTTTCATAAAATGACTGAGAAATTCAAATTCATTCCACAAATAAACAGATTATATGTATTGAACATCAAATCAACAAGAAGAATTTCTAGTTTGGAATCAACTCAGAAAATAGGTCCACATCATCTTAATGGACTAACCCATTGTGGATTGCAGCTCTGGGATCTCGGCTGTTCTTCACATTAATCGTGAGCAGGGAGAACGTGAGAAAGAACAAACTCATGCCACAACAAACCCGGTACACAGCCTTATAGCCCAGAAAAATCTCACACTGAACATTGGCCTCAATTCCTGGTATACTGGATCCTGCTCCTCCATTACAGAAACCAGGGATCTAAGAATGAAGAAATTAAAATCCTTTCAGCATGCTGCTAAACCATAAAACGTCTCCGACTTTCAAATGAACTACAAACAGCATTTTATCTCAGCATCAGAGACAAGGATCTAATCATTTCAACACAATGTAAAAAAAACCCTACATTAGGCTTCTTGAGTTATTGGATTATTTCTAACTCTACTAATTCTTCAAAATAATTATTTCTTACTCTTTTAAGCTGTTGTTCAACACCAGGTGACAACATGACACAGGCAATGATGGTACCAAGCAAAAGGATGAAGGCATACATTATTCGGGTTACAATAGACTTCTTGATCTGTGGGCAGCATCTGCACCTAACACATGCTGCATTGCTGCAAAGGCAAGAAACCTTAAGGAAAAAGAAAAAACATTTCCATCTGGAGCTCTTTTGTAAATTAGAATGATAAAAACTGACGAATCAAGATGATAGGCTTTTATGCAAAACGACTTAAAAGCAAGTGCTTGCACACAGGATACGGAATTGATAGATGTTAATGTTAAGACAGTTAGTGCTGTTAAGACTTCTACATGTCTCCAGCAGCAGCAGCAGCAGGTCTAACAGGCAAAGAGACTGTTTATGAATTAGACACAAAGGTTTAAAGCAGCTGATGTGAGATCTGAGCTCAGTCTGTTGTAAACAACTTAATACTACTGTCACCTTGAGAAGCCATGTTCACAACGCATGCAGCTAAACCATGTGCTTCATGTTATTATATGCCAACACTAGAACACACCAGAAATTAAAAATGATCTCTAGAGTATGCGTGTTTATTAATCTCTAGAATATTCTTTATAGACGTGTGTTATATACAGAATAATATTCTATAGGATTCACGCGCTTAATAATATTAATCATATTCTGTAGACAGTGACTGTCAAGCCTGGTCGTGCTCGTCTGTCTGTTGTCTGACACACTCACTGTAATGTTACAGACCAGGATGGAGAACCAATACGTGTAAAAACTAAAAGTAGGCTATTATATAGAATACATATGTATCAAGAATTTACCTGTGTTTAATATTATACTGTAGATTTCATCTGTTGTTAATATTATTCTCAATTACTCACCTTTATTTAATTTATTATATTATAAACCTTTTTGATATACCCTGTACATGTAATTGTCGTGAGGTAACTGCACTGCCCCGCTGCTGACTGTCAGAGGAAACAATATAATCCAGTTAAGCAGGAGCGTATGTAACAGGTGATTTTCTTGACCTGTCCTGCTTTCATTACACATTAACCACATTTCTTTGATTCATGAAAAGTTTCATTATATTACAATTTGAACAAAATGTGAATTTATAGGCTACATAAAAAAGCAAACCGACTTACCCAACTAGCCAGGGTCCCCAACACAGCGCCCATAATCTATCTACTTTCAGCAAGAGACACCCTCTAATCTCCTGGCAGTGTTAAGAACGAGTCAATTCAGAATAAGAGGCAAATAAATAAAAACAGAAGCGATCCCTTAGAAATTAACACTGCATGCTGAAAAATATCATGCTGGACTTAATGCAGGTGTCAGCTCCGATCCGCTGTATTTGAGTTCTGGAATGACAGGTGAGATCCATCACGTGACCAAACATCACTCATATTAATGACGCTCCGTGACGTTTACCCAATTGACCTTACTGATTGGCTGGAAGAGAGACGGCCCCTGAAAAGCTAGCCAATTAGAAGAACGCTGAAAAGCTTAGTTCATGAATATTAACTAGTCTGTGTCTGAACGCTCCAGAAAGACTATGTCAATGACCTCATTAATATTCAGGATAAAAAAATTAAAAAAAAAACATTTTAATTTATGCGTTTAGAACAAATAGAGTGGAATTATTTTTAAAATGTGTTAATTACAATCTTATTCACAACTGTCAACGTAATACCTTTAGAGAGCGCAAAATTATGCAGCTGTGAGTAATACATTTAACACATTTTTCACACAATTTGAATAATGCACTGAGATTTCAGTCACTACTGAAAACACCTGGAATGAACGATTCAGTGAAGAAAGGATCATAATATCTTACCATATAAGGTAAGATTATTAAATAAAAGTATCAGTTTCAATGCTACAAGGATGTGTGTACTTAAATATTACACACAAACAAGAACTACCAATTCATTTTTAATAACAATAAAGTGACAGCTGACATTATCAGTCTAACATCAAACATGATGAAAAAAAATGTCTGAAAAGATTCATTAATTCTCTATACATTATTTATGCATGTCATTTTTAATACATGTTATATATGTGCAGATGGTAATGTTTATAGCCTTATTATAATGTGTTACCAAACACAAACTCAATAGCGTGAGACACTTGGACTACTTCTGTAAAAGGATTCTTAACTAACAGAAAATACATAATTTATGTGCCAAACAAATTAGCAGTAATACTAAACAGGTCTAGTGCAATGAAGGTAATAAAGAAAAGAAAAGAAATAATTAAAAAAAGATCTTATAATAGGCTATTAAAAGTAAAATCTTGACTATTATAGTACAATATACAGTGTTAAAATTACAAAAGGCATAATATTCTAAAATATATTCTCATTTCTCATCAACTTTATCTTCTGAGCTGTGATCTTCAAGCTTCAGTTTACTTGGGGAAGCATCCCAGTGATTTAGCAGGAGCCATCAACATATTAGCCTGATTTTTGTGTGTGATATGGATCTACAGATAGACAGAGAGCAGTTTTAGGTTAATTATGAAGTACATATTATACAGTAAATATCACTTCACAGAATGCAGCTTGAAATACACTTCATCCCATATATTTCATTCAGCAATAATTAAATCTGGAGTATGAATTTCTATGATGGAACGAGTAGCTGGGGTTTAGAGCAGTGGTTTTCAAACCCTGGGTCGTGACCCTCTGGTGGGTTGCGAGACTTAAAAAATGGGTCGCCACAGGGTGATTTAAAGTCCAAGTCTCAAGGAAGAAGGAAGCGGGAACCAGCTAATATCTTTAATAACAAAGACATAAATAAACAAATGAAAGTAAGTGGCAGCCACCTCACGGCAGACTCTAGCAGTGCGTATCTGTCTAGCTTCAAAGATTTCTAATTACGTGTTTTACAGCGTTGAACATTGTAGCCAAACACAGACTTACCTGTTGGTTTCTTGAATGAATGAAGTGGCCATTCATTCAAACTCTGGAGTTTTTGTTCAGTCCTGAATTCTGCAAGCTAATCCTCTCATTATAACAAAGTGTAGACACGATGTACAGTAAATAAAATATTATTGTGCAGTGTAGAGGGATTCATTGATCGTAACAGAATTTTCTAAGATCACGATAAACTAAAATGAGTGACTGCTCAGTGATTATTAAAGGTGCACTAAGCATTTTTTGAAAAACGCTTTTGAACGCAGTGTCGGACCGAGTCCCAAAACACACTTGTAGCCAATTAGCAGTAAGGGGCATGTCTCGTAATGATAGAGAGAAGAGAGCGCTTAATCCGAGTGCACAGATGGATATTAGCAGATCGACTATAGAGACAATTGGAAGATAAAAAAAATAATAAAAATAAGAGGAAAATATCGGGGAAACAAAACATTAAAAAGAAGGGTTATGATCAGGCAAGACGTAGGACCCGTGTAAATATCAGAGCAGCTTTCCAGCGGTGGAGAGAACTCAAGGCTCGAATCGGACGCCGAGGTTGCGTTGTTTCTTCTTGATAGGTGAGAAACATCGGTTTTGCTTTACTTATCTGTGTTGGCTTTTGTTTGAATACGCTTGTGTGTCATCTTTGCTTGTTTTCACGATTGTCGTTATGCCAGGGTTGTGTGTGTACGTGTGGGGCAGAGATATCAAAATAGGGGCGAGGTCCTGTTGGGGTATGGGTGTGTTTCAGTGCTTTCAAATATCAACATCGTTTGGCAAAGTGCACCTTTAAGGAAGCACTCTTAGCACGTTTTCTTATAATCCATTCTGAATTTGAATAAAAGTTTTGTTTTTAATAATAATTCATTACATTTATATAGCGCTTTTCTAGGCACTCAAATCGCTTTACATTGTGAGCGGTCTCTCCTCATCCACCACCTGGCTCATGTGACGGCAGCCATAGTGCACCAGAACACCCACCAGCTGACTGGTGGAGAGGAGACAATCAGCAGATAAGGGGATTGTTAGGAGGCCATGATGATCAGAGGCCAATGGGCAAATTTGGTGAGGATGCCGAGGTCACACCTCTACTCTTTTCGAAAGACATCCTGGGATTTTTAATGACCACAGAGAGTCAGGGCCTCAGTTTAATGCCCCATCCAAAGGACGGTGCTTTTTGACAGTATAGTGTCCCCATCACTATACTGGGGCGCTAGGACCCACACAGACCTCAAGGTGAGCACTCCCTGCTGCCCTCAATAACACCTCTTCCAGCAGCAAGCTAGTTTTCCCAGGAGATCTCCCTTTCAGACTCAACCCTGCTTAGCTTCTTCAGTGGGCGACCTGTCTTGGGCTACAGAGTGATATGGCTGCCGATATGCTTTTAAGAGGACCAACATGGCAAACACGCTGCAAAATTTCGTGAGTGACATCCGCATTTAAATGGGGGATTCCCTCTTGAAATTCCAAGGAGTGACAGTGATAATCATAACAATGGGTCATGTCAATTTAAAAATAGGGTCGCCCTTAAAAAGTTTGAAAACCACTGGTTTAGAGATCAAAGAATAATCATAATACTCAGCATGTGGTAATGGAGGGGACTTACTCAATAGGGCTTTTCACACCTGAAATTGTTAACCCTGGGTCATCCTAAACCCCGGATAAATCCTGGGAATCCTGGGTTATCTGTAATCACGTTTCACACTGCTCATACTATACCTGGGGTTAACTGTTAATCCTGGGTATTCATTAACAGTTTGTACAGTGGTACATTCCTAAACCCCGGGTTAACGTTCTTATTTGCATATTTGCGGTGTCACTGCCACTGATTCGACGAGCAGCAGGCCACCTGTTTACACGGCTTTTCCCCGAGTCTTGCCAAGTTATTTAAAAAAAATGTCGCAGCGTAGGTCTTTTAAGCCTCATGAGATGCACAAAGGCAAGAAAACAAAGACAAAAGTACAAAAGAAAGAAAACAAGGAGCAAAGTATGTGAATATTTCTTTAAATTTATTTTAAGTGTGGAGAGACTAGTGTTTACTTGTACAGTAGCTTCATTATTTACAGTCGCATCCTCATCTCGGAAATTATGGGTCGCTCCCAGAAGTCATCACTGGTGGCGTTTCATTGCAAGCGGCACATTAACGTGACATGAGCCTCGCTGCTCAATTTCTGATTGGCTGTCTGTTGCCAAGCATCCAGCAACAACAAGCAAACACCGCTCCATTTGACACAGAACAAACTTAGCACCGCAACACGGGGTTAACACCGCAAATACAGTGCTAACCGGTTCATAACCCCAGGTAAATAGCGGTGCCAACACCGCTTTCAAATTACAGGTGTGAAAAGTTTCTTTACCCGGGGTTAAAAGCGGTGTTTAGAACGACGATAACCCGGGGTTAAGCACAGTGTGAAAAGCCCTAAAGAAACTAAAAATAATGCCTACAGAAATATACATTATAGCATCACATGAATTGCAATCATTTAGGCTTTTCACACTGTGCTTAACCCCGGGTTATCGTCGTTCTAAACACCGCTTTTAACCCCGGGTAAAGAAACTTTTCACACCTGTAATTTGAAAGCGGTGTTAGCACCGCATTTTACCCGGGGTTATGAAACCCTGCTCCGGAGCAGGGTTAGCACCGCATTTGTGGTGTTAACCCCGCATTGCGGTGCTAAGTTTGTTCAGTGTGAAACTGAGCGGTGTTTGCTATTTGCTGCTGGATGCTTGGCAACAGACAGCCAATCAGAAATTGAGCCGCGAGGCTCATGTCACGTCAGTAACAGGAAATGCGTGTCGTGTAAACTGCAGCCGGTGCGAAAATAATATCAAAAGACGGAAAGAACTGGAGTGAATAGGAGACTGTATTATTCTTACAGTACTGTACAATAACGTATCTCCACACTTAAAATAAATTAAAAGAAATATTCACATACTTTGCTCCTTGTTTTCTTTCTTTTGTACTTTTGTCTTTGTTTTCTTGCCTTTGTGCATCATGAGGCCGTTCACGTCGCGCATAAAAACGCGTTTAAAACGCTAAGCACGCCACTTTCTCCTTCTTTCCAAAGCGCTGTAGCTTGCGCTCCCATGGCGTCTGCCGTTGCAAAGCAACCATGACCTGCGCTCTTCATGAAGACGCAGAAGTCTCAGCAAAGGATAAATGCTGTTTGTCCAATCAGAGACAGTGACACCGCAAATATGCAAATAAGAACGTTAACCCGGGGTTTAGGAATGTACAGTGTGAAACGTCTGTTAATGAATACCCAGGATTAACAGTTAACCCCAGTTATGAGCAGTGTGAAACGTGATTACAGATAACCCAGGATTCGGCTTATCCGGGGTTTAGGATGACCCAGGGTTAACAATTTCAAGTGTGAAAAGCCCTTTTGTGTTTTTGTTTCTTGTGTCTGTTCCCAGTTTCTCCTTTAGGTTTAGCGTTCTTTGTTGTCCTAGTTAGTTTCCTTAGTTACTCATTATTGTCACCTGTGCTGGTTTAGTTTCTTCTCATCTTTGTGTAGTTACTGTATATCTCTGGTTCTGTTCAGTTCTTTGTCAGTTCTCGTCTTATGAAAATGTGGTTAGTGTTCTTTGGAACTGATTCTATGTCATGGCTGGAGGGTGAGTAAATCATGGGGTCATTTTCATTTTTGGGTTAACTATCCCTTTATTCCCAAATGGTGACTTTTTTTGGCCAGGCAGTGTATGTGACACCCACATTTAAAACATACAATTAACGCATAATGAAACATTTCAATTAATGAGAAATCACTGTAAACAAATGAACATTGACACACTATGATAAACTAGATGCATAGGAATCCTCACAGATCATCTTTCGTTTAGATTGTCCAAACACTTACGGTACATGGAGGCTGCATCCACGGTTCTCCATCAATCTGCATGGGCAGAGTTTTATATGTTCTAGAGAAATGAGAAGAAAAAGCAATGCTGTATCATGTAGTGCTCAACATACAATATTTAAATAACTTGAAATCTACAATGTTTATTCCAGTAAAATATATGGCAAAATACATTGAATGAAATATCATCTTGCTTTACCGTATGAGGGGCCGTAGAGGCGGTAGTTCATGCGTTCATTAGTGTTCGTAAAAAGTTTTTCATAATGCATATGAAAGAGTTTCACGAACGCTGATCAATGTCTTCACTAGTGCTTGTAAGCTTTTTCAGTAATGCATATGAATGATTTTTACTAATGCTGATCGAAGTGTTAATTTCTCTAGGGTTTGTAAGAGGCTTTTCTATGCAGCCCCTCATATTACCTGATAGTGATGTGAGCAGCCTGAGCCAGACGATGTGCTTTGTTCTTCAAGCCGGTGTAAATCTGACCCATTTCTACAACACTCTCCAGCCCAACAACTTCCAGGAGTTTATCATTCATGTCTACAAGTATAAATAACATTTAGTGTAAAAGATCAGAATTGATGATGGTGACATTTGCAAACAAGGGCATCGTCAAACAAGATGAATTATACAGTATTTGAAATCAAAGTAAATAACCCTATTTACTTTATTAACAGACACTCCTGGTTTTATTGTGAACTCACTGGTTCATCTTATTTAATAGAAAAATGTTTATTCTGACTTTAAAATGTAATAATTTTCTCTGAAACAAGTTTCTTTTTCAGCTGAAGTCACATTGGGCCATTTATTTTACGCCCACCAAATGTAAGCATAACAGCTCTACCATTTATGAAGGTCAACAAACAATGGTAAACTAACCCTCTTAAATAAACATTTAACCTTAGAATTGTTGGTGAGTTCTTTTTTAATTGTAATAAGCATTTGTTTACCCTGTGAGCACATCTCAAGAGCATCAGGATCAACGGTGACCTCCTGCCACTTCTTTAGTTTCTCAGTACTCCTTGTTTCTCCCCACAGGTTTGAACCACCGTGCATGCTGGGAATGTTCAGGACAGCAATGCCCTCCAATGAGAGTCTGCTCAGTTCGACTGGAACTCCACAACACTACAGTGACAGACAGTGACACTACAGTTCATCAAGCTCATTTTGAAACACCTCATTGAGAGCGAGATACATGTGATAAAAATAAGACAAGAGACAACTATATAAAGAAGCTACTAGTCAGGACAAGAGTATTTATTCATAAATGTCAGGTTTGTCACTTTTTTATCTGGGCAAATTTTTAATTACTATTTTTGTACACAAGAATGCTTTAATTGTTTGATATTTTTATGTTACCTTTCACATGTTGTTTCATGTATCTTATTTTTCCCAGAATAGTTTTACTTCATTAGTTTAGCTAAACACGTTAACCCTGACAGAAATATGGAACTATTTTTAAATGGAACCGCACTCCAGTGGTTTGATTCTTACCTCTCGGATAGGTCCTTCAAGGTATCTTGGAGAGGTGAGGTATCTAAGTCGCAACACCTAACTACTGGGGTGCCTCAGGGCTCAGTTCTTGGACCACTTCTCTTCTCTGTCTACATGGCATCACTAGGTTCTGTTATTCAGAAACATGGCTTTTCATATCACTGCTATGCTGATATGAAACTCTACCTCTCATTCCATCCTGATGAACCGACGATAGCTGCTCACATCTCAGCTTGTCTAACAGACATTTCTTGCTGGATGAAGGACCATCACCTTCAACTCAACCTTGCCAAGATAGAACTGCTTGTGGTTCCAGCAAACCCATTGTTTCATCACAATTTCACCATCCAGTTAGGCACATCAACCATGACTCCTTCAAAAACAGCCAGAAACCTTGGAGTTATGACTGATGATCAGCTGACTTTCTCAAACCACATTGCTAAACATGCCCGTTCTTGCAGATGTGCTTTATTCAGTATCAAGAAGATCAGGCCCTTTCTTTCGGAACATGCTTCACAACTCCTTGTTCAAGCTCTTGTTCTGTCCAGGCTGGACTATTGCAATGCTCTCTTGGCAGGTCTTCTATCAAACCTTTACAATTAATCCAGAACGTGGCAGCAAGATTAATTTTTAATGAGCCAAAAAGAATGCACGTCACACCTCTGTTTATCAATTTGCACTGGCTACCAATAGCAGCTCGCATAAAATTCAAGGCATTAATGTTTGCCTACAAAACCACCACCGGCTCTGCACCCCTTTACCTAAATTCATTACTTCAGACTTATGTGCCCTCCAGAAGCTTACGTTCTGCAAGTGAACGTCGCTTTATTGTGCCATCCCAAAGAGGCACAAAATCACTTTCACAGACTTTTAAATGAAATGTTCCCTCCGGGTGGAATGACCTGCCCAATTCAATCCGAGCAGCTGAGACCTTAGCCATCTCCAAGAATCAGCTAAAAACACATCTCTTCCATCTTTATTTGAGCCTCTAACTCTAGCTCTCTCCATTCTAATTCTATTCTTAAATAAAAAAAAATCTATTTGTTTTCTTTTTATTTATTATACAATTAACAAAAGCAAAAAAAAAAAGCCTCTAACACTAGCTTGCTCTTATTTTCTTTTTATTTATTATATAATTAAAAAAAAAAAAAAACCTTGCTACATGTACTACGTTAAGCTAAATGAGACTTGTTATAGCACTTGCATATCATTGCTCTTTTGTTGATTTTGATTGCTTCCATTGTCCTCATTTGTAAGTCGCTTTGGATAAAAGCATCTGCTAAATGACTAAATGTAAATGGAACAGTTTATTGAACAATACAAAAAAGGCCTTTTAATTGCTAAAAACACATAAACTGTCAATCAAACAACAGAAGAAATGTAGTAGATTGTGAACAACAGGTTGTCAGAAAGTCTTGATCACGTTTATAAATTAAATGCCTTAGAGATATGTGTATCAAATATAATACCGTAGACTTTATAGGGTTAAATCAACTCTAATGTCATTTGATGGAATGTTCCTTACTAAAAAAAAAGTGTGACATGTCCTGCAAATAAAAGGTGTCCTTTTTCCTGGGCAATAATGGTGAAAAATTTAATAACTTTGTTTGTAGACTTTAGGGTAAGAAACGTCAATGGAAATCTTGTTCAAATATTAAACATAATAATTAAAAAATAATTTACCTCAATGGTGAGACATTCCTTGAGGTTCCTGCAGGAAGCTGAAATGGTCTCAGATGTTGCGAGTTGAAAATACCGCAGCTTATTTCTGGCTCTGTCATGTCGTAAAACAGATAAATGTAGGACAGTTGGAACTAAAATGATTGTAGCAATAAATGCAAAAAATGTTGTCAAAACACAAGACAATATACTAAGCACATTTCAGATCCTGACCTACTATTGAACTTCTGTGGATGCTTCTCTCTCATAACATGAAACTGGTGTGCTATAGATGCATCCTGTTGAAGAAACCACTGAAATTACTGACATGAATACAATACACCTGCCAATTACAGAAAAAGAGTTCTAATCTAATCTAACATCCATCAAGAGGAAATTAAAAGGCTCTCACCACACCAACAGAGAAATAGTTGTTGATGATGTCATTAGGCACTGGGTCGCCCTCGTCTGCCAAATCCGCAGGAATGACTAGCAAACTCCAGCGATCCATCTGTACCAGTGTACTCTCTTCAATCTGCTTCATGATTTCTGTCAGATCAGTGCCTTCATATCCTGTTTAATCCAGCACGTATGGGAATGATGCTTAAATTAAAGAAATTTAATTAACGAGTACCACAGCATCAACCATGTGGTTTTGCCAGTGACCAATTTTATTGGAGGGCCCTCCAGAAGTAGGAAATGTGCAGTAAGTATGACCAGTCAACCCTATTCTATATGGGTAATTCAATTTGTGGCAGTTCTGGCATATCATGGTTGGTTTCTTTAAAGTGTTAAAGAGAACAAGGTATTGTTGTTATTATTAGTAGTAAGAACTCAATTGCATGACAGAGGTTGTCATGTGATATCAACCAAACAGCACCCAAGACTCAGTGTAGCATCAAACATGTACATCATACATTAGCAGCATGAAGAGAGCATGTGGAAATACCCCAGCTGATGCAGACAGTAATCATGGACTAGGCTGTTCAAGAGGAGACTCACCCCCTCCCCAGTGCAGACACCGTGCCAAATCATTTCCCGTCCCAAGAGGAAGGATTGCAACTGGAGGGTGAATCACCATATCAGCTTTATCTGAAGTAACAAACAAAACAACAGGTCTGCTTAAATCAACTCATTTACTTAATTATTACATTATTAAATACTGAGAAATCCATACGTTTATTGCATTTATGAGATTGTATTCTGTTAAATTTGTAATGAAATGCAAGATCGTTACTTTCGTATTGTGATGTACATCTCAGCTTATTAAAAAGAGGAAAAAAATGTAGGTGGGCCTTAATTGAAACAAAACAGGTGAGGTGAAAACAGAACGGTTAGTACTGAACAGTAGAGAGATTAACAAAGGAGTGCAGATATAATAGTCTTTGCAGATTGGACGTGGCAACACGAAGAACACAATAGTCAAGCAAACTTGACAAGGCAACAGGAACACAGAGGTGAGAAAGACTGGAGAACTAAAGCCCTATTTGGATGAGACTAGCTTTCCAGGGGCCATGAGGG
The DNA here is from genome assembly GCA_036784905.1 of Acrossocheilus fasciatus. Taxonomy (NCBI): domain Eukaryota; kingdom Metazoa; phylum Chordata; class Actinopteri; order Cypriniformes; family Cyprinidae; genus Acrossocheilus; species Acrossocheilus fasciatus. Next base: position 6,269,865 of record CM071948.1, read on the forward strand.
AAATTTGTGTTTCACAGATGTACTTTGCGATTTTAAACCCGTCCGAATCTGCCACGTCTGTGTTTTTCTTACACAACCTCTGTAACAATTCCAGAGCAAATTACCAAACTGTTTTTCTCCAAACTCTGTGGCTGTGATTGCTGACAATATTTTTCACAATGCATTTCCATCTGGTCACATCGAGGAGTGGATTTCATTACTGATATGCCCCTTTTAGACTTGCACTCTATTCGTTTACCAACTGCTTATTTTCTTTAAATAAACAAAAACAAAAAAAAAAAAAAAAAAAACCACTAGCTTCTCTATTCTTTTTCTATTCTATCTGTTTTCTTTTATTTATTATATAATAATAATAATAATAATAATAAACCTTGCTACGTGTACTGCGTTAGGCTAACTGAGACTTGTCATAGCACTTGCATATCATTGCTCTTTTGTTGTTTTTGATTGCTTCCTTTTTCCTCATTTGTAAGTCACTTTGGATAAAAAAGCTGTCCTCATGATTGTGGCAGGATGTCCTCCTGATCTCCTGAATCAGACAACAGGCAAGTCTTATTCCGGCATATCAGTAATGAAATCCACTCTTCAATGTGACCAGGGGTAGCGTGGCACTGGGAGTACAAAAACTTGCCAACTGGGAGATAATGAGAATGACTGGAGAACTAGATGACAATCCTACATTCCTTTTAATGTGATCATTAGAGCTGGGAATCGATTCCAAAAAGAATCGATTCCTCGATTCCGAGGCGTTGGGAATCGAGAGTCGATTCCATCAAGAGGAATCGACTCCTCATTCAGAGCTTTTTTCAGTTCAACAAAGCTTATCTATGGGAGCGTCTCAAACGGAAGGCTGCATCCTACGAAGGCTGCACACATTTAAATTCATGAAAATAAACTGAATGAAAACAAGTCGGTACTGCATCATCATAATTTGAGGATGCAGCCTTCCGTTTGAGAAGCACCATTCACCTCCCTCATGCTCGATAAAAGCCGTAATTACGAGAGTTGTGAGATAAAAGATTATTTATTTATATATATATATATATATATATAAAAGATCTATTTCATTTTTATATTTACCCTTCGCCTCATGCTCGCTAAAAGTGATTAGAAGTCTGATTCGTTTCCACGAAAAGTTTATTTCGGATAGTTTTAATGAACCCGTTAAAAAAAAAAAAAATTTCAGGGGCTATTTTACGGTGGAACTGGCTTATGTTGTCCACAATTTTGAGCGCTGCACAACAGAATAGATCATGACGTGATTGAGGATCTTATTTCCATCTAAAATTCTATTTTTATTTCTATCAGCCAATGATAATTCTAAAAGAAAACGTCACGAGCATAGATCAGTGGCCGAGAGCGCATCTGATTGACAGATAAACCACAAGCGCTATCAGTGTTATTGTTAATGTTCTGGTTATTTTGTTTCAATGTACAGTTTGTTAATTTTATCCAAAGCATACAGTCAAAGAAAACTTCATCATTCAGCTGAACTGTGCACATTTATTTTAGACACTTCATGTCTTGTTCAATTCATGCGATAAATGCATGTGCTTGCTGAGCAGTGAGTTATGACTAATTTCACAGGCAAAGCAGACACAATTACAATTTAAGAATCAATCATAGCTAAAGAAATGTATTGTCATTTTTTTTAAATAAAGCTTCATATTATGAGAAGGATAATTTCTATGACCTTTATATCCTGCAGTCATGGCGAGATTAGGTTCCTTCGATCTAAAAAAAAAAACAAGAATCGAAAACAACAGAGGAATCGATTCTCGGAATCGACTCCCATCGATTCCAGAACCAGGAATCAGAATCGGACTCGATTCCAAAAATTTCGGAATCTTACAGCCCTAGTGATCATGAACTGAAAAACCAAAATTCCCTTGATCTTTTTACATATAAGTGGTCATTGTACTATAAAAACCTCCTGCAAGTTTCAGAACTCAAAACTTTCTCATTGGTCTAAAAACAGCTTATTTTGAAGGCAGTCTGCCAAAACAACAGCTTTTTGTTCTACTCTATGATGTAATAGTGTGGATAAGCACCGCCTGCGCAGAAGAAGATCAGCACCTGCTTCGACACCATTTCCTGTTTAGCCCCACCCACTGATTCACACATGTAGTGTAAATAACGAGAGAGGCAAACGCGCAGGTCTACACAGAAACCAAATGATAAAGTTGCTCTGAAGACAACAAGACGATGTGCAGTGCCAAGTTGTGGAAAAAATAGTCTTTGCATTGCTTTCCTTCTGATCCCAACATTAGGAAAGAGTGAATGAACTTTATTTTTAATGAAGATCCAGACTGCGTCAGTAAGAACTTGGTCCTTTGTTCACTTTTACCACAGATTTGTTTACAAACAAGGCACGATTCGACGTGGGATTTTCTGAAAGACGATGCTGTGCAGACTATATTGGACCTGACAGTAATGTCACAGCACACAAGTGTGAGTAACATTTTATTATGTGGTTACTATTGCTTTGTCTGTTAAACAGATGGTTTGATATGAGTATGTATGCATTTTAACCTAAATCACAGCAGCATCCATCTGTGAAGGATGTACGCTGTCAAAAATACACCACTGTTAGCCAAAGCATGGCAGTGGGCGTTTACTTCTGAGTCTACAATCCTCCACACTGATTCAAACAGAGCGTTCTGATGAGGGGGGTTAAGAGCCAGACAGAAAATAGCCTATTACTTCTTAATTATGATGTTTTTTTATATAAAAATCTTGATAACATTATAAGTGGACCTCAGAGAACAGTACAAAATAAAAAAAACAGAAGCAGTTCATGACCCCTTAAAGGCTCACATGGCTAAGTAAACAAATGAGTATAGGTTTTAACGGGCAAAAAAAATTATGTTATTAAATAAAATCGTGCATTCCATGACAAATCTTTGGATTTGTGTTTCTCACCAATAGCATCCAAAATCCACCCAACAGTGCCGTCTCCTCCACAGACCAGGACTCTGTATTTATGAAGATTCTGAAAGAACTGGAGCCTGAAATGCATACACATTCATAGACACGCATGAGCTTTTGTACTGTATCTATAGGTGCTTGTCCACAGTATTTATGAATCATACCCTGGATTTGGTCCTCCATTGTCAAGATTGTACACCTGCCGTGGGTTCAGGAGGTACTGAAACTTTCTCAACACCCTACAACAAACCAGAGAATGACATCAAGCTTGTAATTCTAAATGTACTTATGGCTATTTTGTGTCCTAAAAATGTACATTATGAGTAAATGTTTTAATGAACAGTTCTTAAAAAAAGTCGATAGAGAATATAACCTCTTTCCCTGTTTTCCGCCACTCTTTGGATTTACAAATACCAAGAGAGGGTGTGCGTCCTTCACAGGAAATATCTAAATAGACAGAGTGATAGGAAAATGAATAAACTAAAGCACATGCATACACATTTATCACACAATCTGTATTATAGTTATAATATTTAAATTCAAGACTGGTTTATATGTAAATGCCTGCTTGCCTGCAGAAAGTGTCCATCTGAATTTATGTTCACCAGGTAATTTTCTCCCAGACTGCTTCCTGAACTTGAGTCAACTGGATCCATCTATAATTGAACGTGAGGGGGCAAAATGCTACAATTATTGTATACAAAATGCTGAAATACTTCTAGCAAAACTACAAGCAGCAGCAACAACAAATACAACTACAATAATAATAAAAATAATAACAATATTTTATATTGTTTTAGTTGTTGCTTACAGCACATATGGCCCATGGCGGAAGGATGTGATGCTGTAATAGTCCACAGTCACAGTGTGATGAGCCCCGAGGAACACAGTCGCTGTGGCGCTACATTCAAAAAAAGCAAAAAAAAAAACATCAGCATCTAAACATTTACTGTATACAAGATCTCTCTAAATAAAACAACCAACTAAATAAATGTCTAATAATTGTGGCAGATCTGGACAAAAATAATCACAGGTTGCACTCACCATGCGATGACACCACGCGCAGCTCTTTCCTGTGAGTATTTTAATCTTTTTGTGGCAAATCTCACATTTGTTGGATTCACAGTCAGCGCTGATCCAATCATGAACCGAACACTGGTGAAGGAAGAAAAAAAAAACAGGCCAAGCATTAACCTGCATTAAAGAAATAGTTCAACCAAAAATTAAAATTGGCTGAAAATGTACTCACCCTCAGGCCATCCATGATGTAGATGAGTTTGTTTCTTCATGGGAACAGATTTGGAGAAATGTAGCATGGCATCACTTGCTCAACAATGTATCCTCTGCAGTGAATGGGTGCCGTCAGAATGAGAGTCCAAACAGCTATGTGTTTCTTAAAAAAATCATTAAGATGTTTTTAATTTCAAAATGTTGCTACTGGCTAAAATATGAGTCCTCTAACCATAACATTAATATCTCCAGTGATAAAGTCATCATGTTTGAATCAGAATATTAACATGCAGATCAAGTACCCTTCACAAGCAAAAACAGTCCAAAACGCTTATAAACAAATATGTCAGTGGATTCTGATGTGAGAGGACAATAGGAGACGGATTTTTTCACTGGAGGAAAAGTTATTATGGACTCATATTTTAGCCAGAAGCAACAGTGTAAATTTAAAATTCCTTAATGCTGGATTTGTTTCTTACAAACACTTCTCAGCTTTTCGCTTCACAAGATGTAAAGGACAGGTCTTGAGGTCTTACCCCATTGTTTAAAATACACTGGTAACGGACAGGTGTATTTAAGCCTCACTCCATTGTGTTAAATACACTGGTAATGGACAGGTTTACTGAGACCTTACTCTTTTGTGTAAAGCACACTGGTTATTGTATTTTGTTTTATTATTTTACTTCTTTTCTGTGAATGCACACATGTATTTATCTTCTGTAAAGCACCTTGTAAACACACTTTAAAAGGTGCTATATAAATAAAGCATTACTTAATTTTATCTGCTGTTTTGGACTCATATTCTGACGGCATGCATTCACTGCAGAGATCCATTGGTGAGCAAGTGCTGTAATGCTACATTTCTCCAAATCTGTTCCCACGAAGAAATAAACTCGTCTATGTCTTGGATAGCCTGAGGGTGAGTACATTTTCAGCAAATTTTCATTTTTGAGGGAAATATTGCTTTAATGCCTTTTGTGAACAAATTTAACACATTAGCAATTAAATGTTACATAATACAGAACATAATATGATATTATCAAATATTAGCATGCAGGTGTTACTGTATGGTATAATGTCATTTATAAACTGTGAAACCATTAGATGTTCTTTTTATCGTTTCTCACCCCTATCTCTGATTTGCACCTGACAAAGGTCCTGACACACGGTGTGCGGTTTTTGTTGGCACAGCTGCTGTGGACGGTGTATTTGCAAACTAGAAATCAATACAAGAAGAGGGGCAACACTGACAATGTCAATAAATTACAAAAAAGCCACAAGTAAGGGCATATACAAAGACACTTGACAAGGGTATTCTTATTATGCTCTGAAATCAGACAAGATAAGGCCGTACATAATATATTCAGTGTCACAAGCCCAAAAAAGTTTGAGAATGATTTTTTTTTCCAGCTGATGAACAATAAAAACTCTGACAGCCAATCAGAATCCATTCTGCTTTAAAGAGCTCGAACATTTAAAGCGTCAGATGACAAAACAGCAACATGCTTGTAATGAACAGAACATTGGTCTGGATGCTAATATATAGTTTTCTTATAAATATCTTGATAGTTAACATTCTTTGTTTGAACAGACCTTAAAGTTGTACATTGATATTAAATATGCTCTTGAATTAAATTTAAAAAGATTATGATTAATAAACTCACAATTGCATGACAAGCCCTGTTTTCGTAGGCCCAACATCATGTTCTGACAGACAAAGCAATACGTGGGCCTGTTGAAGTTCTTCAACCGCCAGACATGTTGCCCATCTTTATCAGCTACCTGAAGATAATGTTTAAAACAAAAACCAATATGTGACCCTGTACCACAAAACCAGTCACACGGGTCAATTTTTTTTTAAATTCCATTGATATATGGTTTGTTATGACAGGACAATGCAGTACAGTCATGGCCAAAAATATTGGCACCCTTGGTAAATATGATCAAAGAAGGCTGTGAAAATTAATCTGCATTGTTAATTAGAAAAAAATTCACAAAAATCTAACCTTTCATTGGATAATACGAATTTAAAATGGGGGGAAATATCATTATGAAATAAATGTTTTTCTCAAATACACGTTGGACACAATTATTAGCATCAATTATTAACTCAAAAATTCTTTTGAGTAAAATATCTCTGAAGTATATTCCCATTCATATTCACAATTTTGAACACTCCAGGGTGATTATGAACATGAAATTATCCAGCCATGGCTTCCTGTTTCACAGAAATATAAATAGGAGGGAAAACAAAGCCCAAATTCCCTTAATCATCCATCACAATGAGAAAAACCAAAGAATATATTTCTGATGTGCAGCAAAAGATAATTGAGCTTCACAAATTAGTGAAGTGGCTTTAAGAAAAGAGCTAAAGCAGTGAAAATTCCCATTTCCACCATCAGGGCAATAATTAAGAATTTCCAATCAACATATAATGTTACAAAACTGCCTGGAAGAGGACGTGTGTAAGTCTCTTATTATTAACTTATTGCTTATTGAACTGTTGTAAAAATCATTTGTAATCATGCTGGGCAATGCGTATTAGGATAAAATAGCTCCGCCCACTTCCGGCCTCAGACTGCTGAGCCTGGTGCTGCTGTCCTCAGACGTCATAGGGTTCTGCGGTTCTGCAGTTAGACCCTTCTCAAAAATATACCCATGCTACTTATAACTGCTTTTGCACTCCAGGGTCACATACAGTATAATGAATTCCACATCATATGACAACATTGGTGTATGATTACATACAAATATAAAATATATATATATATATATATATATATATATATATATATATATATATATACATATATATATTTACACAAAGCTTATTTACCTTTAATCCAAGCAAAACCAGTAGAGGAATGTTGTTCAAGCCACCTTGTATCCATTCTTGTTGGGTTACAGTACCACTGCTGTCTATGTCTATGGCTTTCAGCATGTCTCTAAGCACCTAAAAAAATGAACAAAGTATAAAAAATAAAAAATACTGTCCTTATATTTAGTGGGGTAATAAGACTGGGAGAGAGAGAGAGAGAGAGAGAACAGGACTTGATTTTCCACATCAGTTGTTAATGAATTGTGAATGGTGGATGGATGTCGTTTAAAAAGAATGATGAGTTAGCAAAGACCCATGTTATAGAAAGATAAATGTATGATATGGTGATAAAAGATTTTGGTTTTGAAGGTCAAAAAAATGGTATAAAACATATGGATAGATGAACTATTCACAATTAGCACAGTAAAAATAAAGATTGAATCCGATTTACTGTGTGCCAGCTTAAAAAGTGGCACTGTATGTCATCTTCAAAGACAGCTTTACGTAGTATTGACTGAAACCTGTATCTTTTTTCCCAATGAGTAAAGTGTTTGATAGAATGTGGTGTGGAGTCATCCATGGCAGATTAATTCAGATCTTAGTAATTTTGTCCTCTGTAATGCTGCTTTGAAACAATGTGCATGACATGACAAGAGTTACTTGTATGTATGAACTTACTGGCTTTAGTTCTGTCACATCCCATCCAAGGTATTCTGCAGCTTGCATCATCTGTGTAACAATCTTGTCAACTTCCTTTTAAACAAACACAGAAAAAATGTATCATTTATTATAACAACTATTAATTATAACCTATTTTAAGAGGAGATCACTGGGCATGTTAGTAGGCTAATTGAACCTAAGTAAGCTACAATGTGAATTAAGAGGGTAGCATTACATAGAAATATCAAAATATACATAGACACATCAAAATATATGCCAGTTGTTACCTTGCTATCAAGAAGTCCATTGTCATCTTTATCATATAACTTGAAGGTATCTGCCAAATAGGTGTTATAGAATTAATAAATACTTTGCATGTATAGACTACATTCGATTACACTTGAAAACAAATGGCAAGTTTATATAATAATTTAGATTATAAAAAATGATCCAACTCATTTTACATTATATGTGGTTTTAGTACATTGTATTAGTGATATTATCTACTAGAGAGTTAAAGTCAATGAATGTCTTACACTCCAGTTTGTCTCGTGGATTTCCATCCTCCAATATGGAAAAGTAACAAGATACAGCTTTAAGAGAGACACAACCTGAAAGAGGAAATCAAAGATTGACAGCAAACAAATAACGCTAAATATCAATGTAATGATCACAAAAAAAAAAAAACTGGACTTCACTTTTTTTCTGATTTTTGCAGCCCAAAATGACTAAATTTGCTGCAGCTTTTCTCTAAAATTTGGTTGATATTTATGGCATTTTTATTTTGTAATGTAACTGATTTTATTTTATTACTTTTCTAAATTTCTAATGAATGTTTTTAACTGTTAATCATTTTCAAAAAAAATTATGCAGGCAATAAATGGCCTTTAAATGGCAGGAGGCATCGTGCAAATCAAAAACAGGCAAAGGAGCAAATTAATTTTATTCAACATATCCTGGCTTTTTATAGAAAATATTCAGATATAACCCCCTTTGTAATCTTTAACATTTTCTCAGAAACTGTAATAGATTACAGTTACATTTACTTTGTAATTAAACTACATAATCCTGTTACATGTAACTAGTTACTCCCCAACACTGGTGAAAACCCACAAATGGTTATAAAAACTATAAATATATTTTTGTCCATAATTACTGAAAAATGTATTTCATAATACAGAAGTGAGTTATAGATGCAGATGCTTGCACGCTGTCACTGATTATATATTTTACCTTTTAAATGATTAATTAATACTGTTTTCACTATTTAAAATTGCATTGTCAAGTATTGCATTTATTCAAAATATTTTAAAAAAGTTAAATGTGCCGTAGAACATTATCATCTTGTCTTGTACAATATAATATATGTAAACAAGGCATTAGATCTCTCATGAACTTTGGATGTGAAGAGGTTAGAAAGACAATAGAATAGAAAGTGTATTTTGAAACATTTACTGAAATTCTGTAGTTCAAGATGACTGCTTAAAAAGTAGCTAACCATCTTTGGTGTGAAGACTTTGTTCAGGACCAGCCTGCTCAGATCTTTGGAAATACAAGTAGAGACGCTGGCAGAGATCAGCTGGAAAATCTTCAACCTCAAGATAATTCTTGAGGAACAGAGAAAATCCTGTTGCATCTATGTGCTTTAGTGAGGAAAATGCAAAGAGAAAGTCACAGAATTAAACAATTCTTGGAAATTTTGGATTCATATTCAGCATTCTAGAAAGTAATAAGAAAGTAATCTGTCCCTTGTCCTACACTTTTTTTTTTTTTTTTTTTTGCATTAAAAGTATAGTTCACCCAAAAAAGAAAATTCTGTCATCGTTTAATGACTGAGTGACTTGTCATGTCTTTCCAAACCTGTGATAATGTTGTGCTGGACCCCACTGACTTTCACTGTATGGGCAAAAACTGATCTCTTTCTTCAGAAGAATACAAAGAATCAGAAGAAAGAACATTATACAGGTTTGGAACAACATTGAATGAATGAATGAATTTCTGTTTCTTGTTTTCATTAATTCTGGGTGTGAACTATCCCATTTACACTGTTATATAAGGCTACTTTAAATTTAACCAAAATCTGGCTAAATATCAAACAATCACCCCCAAACGTATCATATCATTTTTAACGCATGCATGGACAAATTAACTACTGTGGGAGCCATTGTTAAGCTTACATCTCCAAACCTGTGGTGGACCAGCTTTCCACCAGCATGAAATTCCTTCATTGCATCCTTCGCCTTTATCCTGCTGTCTAGGAAATTCCAAACAAAGAGGAAAAAAGAAAAACAATCAAAAACAAACAAATAATGAAAATCTTTTGTAAGCTATTTAACTTAGAATATTCTGCCAAAGTCTGTTTCATGATTTATCTTGTTATTCTATCATGTCTGAGTCAATGAAGGGAATGGATGTGGTGCTTTATGAAAGACACTTACATTCTATATACTCCTGCAGCTGAATGAAGTCAACGGGGCTAATCTCATTTTCTAAATCAGATTCTGTGGCCATTTTGTTTAAATCACTCAACCTGAGAAATAAGGACGGTGAAAGGTCAATATCCATAATGAATGTAGCCTACTGCACAGCTACTAAATAAGAAATTAAACAACGACCTTTTTGTGGCAAACAGCTGCAATATTCAGTGTTTTTATTACAAGTCATCTTTATTTCCACAAGTGAATAGCCTAATTACTGTAAACATGCACTATGGTATTGACACCGTGCTGAAAGTTAAAGTAGAAGCACAGCAAAACAATGAAATGAATAAACATTAACGTTAGCATATTAGTGTTATGTAAAATTTGAATGCTTAACAACTAACGAACGCATTAAGCCGAACGTTACGAAATCTAAAAAAAATTGTTTAAGGGACTAAATTAAAAAGGACAAGTAGTTTTTTCAAATAAATTAATAAATAAATCCCGAGTTGTTCTAATTTATGACATTTCTAATTTGGATTGCGCCTCCGAACTATTTTCACATCTGATCTAATTTACCCAGCGATTTAACTTAAAGTTGACTCTTTATGTTGTGACAGCGTGTGCATATAACAACTATTTCAAAACGCACACTGAACACACTTATTTTAATTAATCTTACCTTAAAAAGTCGAAAACTCGCTCGGATCAAATGAATGAGGGATTAGACGCCCGCTTTTAACGCGTTGAATTCAGCCTAACGTTAGATATCTATCACATGTGGATTAACACGCATGCATATTACAAATATTTCACAAGAAGGACCGCACAGCTCAAGTCTCTAAAAATGTATCTGTAAAAACGTGAATATTCTTCACATAAATCTTATTCATTTTCATTTAACTCTTGCGGATAATTCAACTTTCAAATTATGCATATGTTGTGCAGGTCGTGTACTTGCGGAAAACTACGTCATGACGTACGGAAAACATTGCGTCATGACGTTTTAGGGGGAAAAAACGTCCTCCTCTGTAAACGGTAGTTGAATGCCTACGTTAACTGTGATGATTGACAGCTGACAGAACATTTCGCGCCTTAAACAACATCACGAGCTGTGAGTCTGTTCAAGATTATTCACACAAAGTGCTGCAGATGACGAGAAATAGTAGGCTGCTATTAAAACAGAAAAGGCAGCTATAGCTCAGTGCTAACCAGTAAGTGTTTTCATTAGTTTCCTGCTTTGAAAATGTGTAACGTTGTTGATCAGCTGTCAGTGTTGCACGTGCATGTGTCGTCACAGCGAAATTAATGTTTTGTTTGCCAAAAAAGTATTTGCATACATGCATCCTTAATTAGTATTGTCTTCCATGTGACTTGAAATAGTGAGTGTAAATGTTGTGTATCAGTTTTTGCAGGATTTGGGCAGAAGCAGACTGATCATGAGCACAGAGACTCATGTGAAGGACATTAAACCTGGACTCAAGAATCTCAATGTCATCTTCATCGTGCTGGAAACAGGTGTCCAAACAACACATGAAGAACAAAACAATGAACAAAAGAAAGAAAAATAATAATAATTTAACTGTATTAACATTGGATTATTTAGCAGATGCTTTTTATTTAAAGTGACCGACATATCAGGAAAACCAAAAGCATTTTATCATACAGGAACCAACAATAGCAACCCCACAATACTGAATTTCAAGAATAATTGGAGTGCATCTAATAATGGCTTAATGCATTATAGTAGCTCAGTCCCTTAAAAACAAGTTCTGTGATGGTACTATAGTACAACGGTAAACACTGTAAAACTTTTTGATATTTTAATAAATGCCCTAGTGTTGTTTGATTTCCATATTCATCGTGCACGTGCAATTTTGTACTTTTTGTTATTGGCTCCATTTGTCATTGACATTTAGTTACTTTTTAAAGTATATTAATTAATGTAGTATAAATGAAAAATCCATGAAATTTAACTGCCTGAACTTTACTGCTAAAAATAGACTAAAAAAAGACAGAAATTAATTTACAGTAATTGTATTAACTGAAATAGTGTTAATAAACCACATTACTATTTTTGAACCAATTATAATATTATGACAAACACCATAATGCAGGTGGTGGAAACATGACTCTAAAATAATGCAATAAACACTGTATATGATAATATTTTATTTTGTGTGCACTCTGAATCAAGATCTGAATCTTCTCTCAAACTCTCTCATTCAAGGACGAGTGACGAAGACCAAAGACGGTCATGAGGTGCGCACATGTAAAGTGGCTGACAAGACGGGCAGCATCAGTATATCGGTTTGGGACGAAGTCGGTGGCCTCATCCAGGCTGGTGACATCATCAGACTTACCAAAGGGTGAGACTGTGATTGAGCAGTGAGACGCATTGAAAGTCTATCAAACGTCTTCTTTCAGACATTTGAACATAATGCCGGCTATGCTCAAAAGACACATTCATTCTGCAATAATATAAACAATCGATTGTAGTGAACCGTTTTATAATTTTATAGTAAATATTGCTAAAACTGTTGATATGCGAGACTAAAACTAAAAGTTTACAGTCTACAGAACTATTTATAGTACATTTGTATTTTGCCGCAGTTATGCCTCAGTTTTTAAAGGCTGTTTGACGCTGTACACTGGAAGGGGAGGTGAACTACAGAAGATTGGAGAGTGAGTTGATTATTGATTATATTATTATTATCAAGTTATTATTTAATAATTATTTTGTTGTAAATGTCAGTATAGTTATCATGGCAGTATATTTATTTCAATGTGGATTGTTTTGCATTAAAAAAAACTATAATATCAGTAAGTACAAATACAGACGAAAAAATATATATATATATTTTATATATATATACACAGTGGGGCAAAAAAGTATTTAGTCAGCCACCAATTGTGCAAGTTCTCCCACTTAAAAAGATGAGAGAGGCCTGTAATTTTCATCATAGGTATACCTCAACTATGAGAGACAAAATGAGAAAAGAAAAATCCAGAAAATCACATTGTAGGATTTTTAAAGAATTAATTGGTAAATTCCTCGGAAAAAAAAATATTTGGTCACCTACAAACAAGCAAGATTTCTGGCTCTCACAGACCTGTAACTTCTTCTTTAAGAGGCTCCTCTGTCCTCCACTCGTTACCTGTATTAATGGCATCTGTTTGAACTCGTTATCAGTATAAAAGACACCTGTCCACAACCTCAAACAGTCCAACTCCAACTCCACCATGGCCAAGACCAAAGAGCTGTCAAAGGACACCAGAAAGAAAATTGTAGACCTGCACCAGGCTGAGAAGACTGAATCTGCAATAGGTAAGAAGCTTGGTGTGAAGAAATCAACTGTGGGAGCAATTATTAGAAAAGACATACAAGACCACTGATAATCTCCCTCAATCTGGGGCTCCACGCAAGATCTCACCCCGTGGGGTCAAAATGATCACAAGAACTGTGAGCAAAAATCCCAGAACCACACGGGGGGACCTAGTGAATGACCTGCAGAGAGCTGGGCCCAAAGTAACAAAGGCTACCATCAGTAACACACTGCGCCGCCAGGGACTCAAATCCTGCAGTGCCAGACGTGTCCCCCTGCTTAAGCCAGTACATGTCCGGGCCCGTCTGAAGTTTGCTAGAGAGCATTTGGATGATCCAGAAGAGGATTGGGAGAATGTCATATGGTCAGATGAAACCAAAATAGAACTTTTTGGTAAAAACTCAACTTGTCATGTTTGGAGGAGAAAGAATGCTGAGTTGCATCCAAAGAACACCATACCTACTGTGAAGCATGGCGGTGGAAACATCATGCTTTGGGGCTGTTTTTCTGCAAAGGGACCAGGACGACTGATCCGTGTAAACGAAAGAATGAATGGGGCCATGTATCGTGAGATTTTGAGTGAAAACCTCCTTCCATCAGCAAGGGCATTGAAGATGAAACATGGCTGGGTCTTTCAGCATGACAATGATCCCAAACACACCACTCGGGCAACGAAGGAGTGGCTTCGTAAGAAGCATTTCAAGGTCCTGGAGTGGCCTAGCCAGTCTCCAGATCTCAACCCCATCGAAAATCTTTGGAGGGAGTTGAAAGTATTTTGGCCCAAACCTTATGGGCCAAAATACCAGCAACAGTGTGTGAAAACCTTGTGCAGACTTACAGAAAACGTTTGACCTCTGTCATTGCCAACAAAGGGTATATAACAAAGTATTGAGATGAAATTTTGTTATTGACCAAATACTTATTTTCCACCATAATTTGCAAATAAATTCTTTAAAAAATCCTACAATGTGATTTTCTGGATTTTTTTTCCCTCATTTTGTCTCTCATAGTTGAGGTATATCTATGATGAAAATTACAAGCCTCTCTCATCTTTTTAAATGGGAGAACTTGCACAATTGGTGGCTGACTAAATACTTTTTTGCCCCACTGTATATTAAACTTCATTAATGTTTTGCATCCAATTTTTAAGATTCTGCATGGTGTATTCAGAGGTGCCAAACTTTAGTGAGCCAAATCCAGAATATTTGGCCCAGATGAATAAAACGGTATGTCTAGATGGATTTATGTCTTAATAATTAATCAAATCATTATTAAAAACTTTTAACTGTTGGTCATGGTAATTCACTTTGTTCTTGTTACCCGTCAGGGACTGAATGACCAGAGCAACATGAACAGCAGCACTGCCGCACCTGCAGGTATAATTTTAATGTGCAACATGTGATTCTGGCAGCTTTTGTAAGAATTATAAATCCTTTATGGTTCCTAGTTAAACCTATGTATATAATGTAGTCCTTCAATATACTGGTCCACAGACATTTTTTACTCTTTGAAGGTAATGACACTCCCAATGGAAATGGGGTGAATTCTCAAGGCTCTGGCAACTCTAGTAATCCACAGCCGAGTGGACGAGCAAGTAGTGGAAATGGAAACAAGTCGACACCAAGTCCGGGTGTGGGAGGAAGTTCTGTGAGCAATGGCAAGGAGACACGGCGAACAGTCAAAAGATGATTTTGTTCAATAATGAATCAGCAAAATGTAATAATTTCAAAATGGTTGTGAGCAGCTATTTGACATGTCTCATTTGAAGACATGTATTGCTAAACTATATATATATATATATATAAATATGGGTATATAAATATGGGTAGTTGGCGTATCAATGTGCCCTATGGCGTGAAATGTAAAAAAAGAAAACCTCTAACACTGAAGAGAAACCTCTCTCATGCTATTTGTCACTCTATGAATGAAGATACATTTTTCTCATGTTATTTGTAAGTTTTTTTTTACATTTTTGCTATGTCACACCATAGGTCAGTCCCATTTTTATTTGTCAACTACCCATATATATTTATTTATATATATATATATATATATATATATATATAAATAATATACACAGTGGGGGGGGGAATTATTTGATCCCCTGCTGATTTTGTACGTTTGCCCGCTGACAAAGAAATGATCGGTCTATAATTTTAATGGTAGGTTTATTTGAACAGTAAGAGACAGAATAACATAAAAAAATGCTTCTTCTTGAGCCACTCTTTGTTGCCTTGGCTGTGTGTTTTGGGTCATTTTCATGCTGGAATATCCATCCACGACCCATTTTCAGTACCCTGGCTGCCTTCAATGCCCTGGCCCTGACAGTACATGGCCCCGTTCATCGTACCTTTGTTGCGGTGCAGTTGTCCTGTCCCCTTAGCAGAAAAACACCCCCAAAGCATAAAGTTTCCAAGTCCGTGTTTGACGGTGTTCTTGGGGTCATAGGCAGCATTCCTCCTCCTCCAAACACAGAGAGCTGAGTTGATGCTAAAGAGCTGGATTTTGGTCTCATCTGACCACAACACTTTCTCCCAGTTCTCCTCTGAATCATTGACAAACTTCAGACGGGCTGTACATGTGCTTTCTTGAGCAGGGGGAGCTTGCGGGCACTCCAGGACTTCAGTCCTTCACGGTGTAGTGTGTTACCAATTGTTATCTTGGTGACTATGGTCCCACCTGCTTTGAGATCATTTACAAGATCCTCCCGTGTGATTCTGGGCTGATGATCACTGAAACTCCACGAGCTGAGATCTTGCTTGGAGCCCCAGACTGAGGGAGATTGACAGTTATTTTGTGTTTCGTCCATTTGCGAATAATTGCACCAACTGTTGTCACCTTCTCACCAAGCTGCTTGGCGATGGTCTTGTAGCCCATTCCAGCCTTGTGTAGGTCTACAATCTTGTCCCTGACATCCTTGGACAGGTCTTTGGTCTCGGCCATGGTGGAGAGTTTGAAATCTGATTGATTGCTTGCTTTTGTGGACAGGTGTCTTTTATACAGGTAACAAGCTGAGATTAGGGTAACTCCCTTTAAAGGGGTCATATAATGCCCATTTTCCACAAGTTGATATTATTCTTTAGGGTCTAAATGAAAACTCTGTGACATACTTTGGTTAAAATTTCTCATTGGTAGTGTAAAAAACACCCTTTTCACCCTGTCAAAAACAGCTCTTGTCAGAGCAAGCGGTATTGTGTCATTCTCCTTTAAATGTTAATGAGCTCTGCTGACTCCGCCCCTCTCTTCCAAGCCGCTCCCTGAGGGACTGTTTACTTTAGCCGCATTCATGGTGAAACTTGCTAATTAGCACATTATTAGGAAAGGCCATTTGCAAAGATTCATTTAAAAAACCTTGTACTCACTTTTTCTGGAGGTGAAGCTGGATCACGAATCATTCGCGCAGAAGACGCATTTAGGTAGATGGAGGGCGCATTCCCTTCAGAACAAAACCTTATCCTCTTCAACCGCTCAGATGATGGAGTAAATGACGACTGCTATGTTCATTATTACATCCAACAACAAAACACCTCAATCGCTTAGGAGTCATTCTTGTCTACATCTGCTCCGGTGGTGAAACAACTGATGACAGCTCACTCAGGGCGGGTCTGAGGTAGAGACCTGCACTCCCGCAGGAGTACCGCGGGACCCAACGCAACAGGGTGCGGCATGGGACAACTCTTGATGGGCGAGTGCGGGTGCGGGCAGGAAGAGAATAAAATTATTCGCGGGACTCCCACAAAATAGAAATTATTTAAACATAAAATGTCTAGAACATATAAATTCAAAAGCAAAAGGAACAACTCATATTAACATTAAAATGATTAACATGCGCAAGCTAGGTAGAGTTTCTAAATATATAACAGGTGTTTAAAGGGTTGCACAGTGTAGCCAATCACAGACTCAACTGTTGATTTCTGGAATGCAATGGCCAGTCAGAGGTGACTCACCACAGTGCTGAAAAAATCGTCTCATTTTAATACAAGTGTAGACATTGTGAAAGAATCATTGTGCATATGTTCATTGTGTTATAACAGAGCTTTATGAGATCGCGATGAACTGAGTGAGATGTCAGCTTTCAGTGATAATAAAGGAAGCTGCTCGCATTTTGACATGCCTAACCATGCTGGCAACAGCCCATGCTTGCTTTTCTGTTAAAAATAACAGTGGTTTGTGAATGTTGAGGCTTAGCCTAAATAACAAATATTTTATCGGGAGCGTTTATGCTGGGATGTTGTGGAGCTTAGGAGATGTTACAGAACCATTTAATGTAAATTTCTTCGATGTTCAGAAAAAAAATCCATATAGATTAATTTTATGCAGGCTTTTGCAGGCAGGAGCGGGACTGAATCTTGCGGGAGCGGGACTGAAAAATCCGTCCCGCGCAGGTCTCTAGTCTGAGTTAAGACACCAGTGCAGTCTGTGTTGAAATGCTCCTGTCAATCAACAATCGTGGGAGGGGCCTCTGATCTTGTGATGTCACAAGACGAACAGCTCGATTTGAGACAACATTAGGAGATTAAAAAAAAAACACTGGATGGATTTTTATCATTATAGGATGGTTGCATACAGGCACTGCCAACACAGATTTCAGTACAATCAACTTGTAAAAGTGGATATAGCATTATATGACCCCTTTAAGAGAGTTCCTTACCTGTATAAAAGACACCTGGGAGCCAGAAATCTTGCTGATTAATAGGGGATCAAATACTTATTTGACTCATTAAAATGCAAATCAGTTTATAACTTTTTGAAATGTGTTTTTCTGGATTTTTTTTTGTTGTTATTCTGTCTCTCGCTGTTCAAATAAACCTACCATTAAAATTATAGACTGATCATTTCTTTGTCAGTGGGCAAAAAAAAAAAAAAATTCCCCAATGTATATATTTGTTTAACTCTATGGATTGTCCAGTCTTGTAAAGCCACATGTTTTTTGAGGTATTGCTTCCTGTTTTTCTTGTTTTATTCTCTCCAGAATGAACACACTGAGCTATTATAGTTTCTAGCCCAACTTGTTAGTCAAATTTTGATTATCAGTTTCAACATTAATAAGTTTTGTAAGTTATAGTGCCCTCTAAATCCAGAATCTGATCACATTTGATATGTTTCCCCCAAGATCCCCAGAAGTTTTGAACTTAGAATATCGCATGGCTGTAAGTTAGTCATAATGGGGTACGGCTGACAAATTTCCATAAAAACTAGATTTTTCTAGCCAGAAATGGAAAACTATGTGATCAGTGATTGCAATTTGATAAGAGAGCTTCTTGGATTCCTAAAAAATCTGATGTTTCACATGAGACCCACTCCAATTTCATAAACAGTTTACATTGTAATTGTTGTCTGTCGCAGAGGGTTTTTGAAACAGAAAAGCCAAATAAAAAGAAGCTGTAAGAACATTTATTCCTAAACACTGAAAACATGCGACCATTAAAACTTTTTTATTTGCAGATTTTCAGCTATATTTTGCCAGAAAATTCAGATATAAATAAAAAGGAATGAAAAAAAACCAAACTTTTTTCCCCCTTGTTTGTTTATGCTTTGCCGATAGGACATTGACAAACATTACAAAAGATGAGATGAAATAGCGTCTAAAGCACTGATTGTCACCCATCAGTGACACCATGATAAAGGTTGAGAGGCCATTTTCAGCCCATTTATGAATTTCAAATGTATGGCATGACTGTGAGAAAGGACGAGACTGGAAAATAATGTGAAAGGCAGTGCCTCTGTTACACTGGCTGATTATCTTATGGTTCGTTTCCACCGAGCGGTACGGTTCAGTACAGTACGGTATGCATTTATGACCGTTTCCATTGTCAGAAGTTGTGAATGGTACCAAAATTGCGAACCGTACCACTTTTTTGGTATCCTTCCGTTGGGGTACCTTGCACCAGGCCCGGACTGGCCATCGGGAGCACTGGGAGAATTTGGCCCGCTGTCCTGTTTTTTATTCTTTAGTTATTATAATTACTTATATTGCGCGAGACTCGATGAAAGAGAGAAAGCGGCCAGAAGAAGCAGTGAAATATAGCAACATCACTGATCTGTTCAGGGCTTTAAGTGCAGGTCAGTTTCATCTGTAAATACGCTATATAGTTATCTTTATTAACGTAGTTGAGTAGACTATTAAACTGTATCTGTTAGGCGATCAGTAGCACCCCATTATTATCATCATTCAGAATACTGTGCTAAAGGACATCAATATCGATAGAGACAGATATTCATTATTGTATAAGTAGGGAGGAAGCTAGAGCAGACAGCAGCACAAAAATAATAAGTCACAGCCTAATAATTCATAAGGGTATTAGAATTTTTCAACAAATATAATGTACTTATTTTGACATTTAGGCACTTTAGAAAATGTTTTAATACACTACCAGTCAAAAGGTTTTGATCAGTAAGACTTTTAATCTTTTTTTAAAGAAGTTTAAAATGTTTATTGAACAGCAAATTAGAATATTAGAATGATTTCTGAAGGATCATGTGACTCTGAAGACTGGAGTAATGATGCTGAAAATTCAGCTTTGATCACAGAAATAAAATAAATTTTAAAATATATTCAAATCGAAAGCAGTTATTTTAAATAGTAAAAATATTTCACAATATTACTGCTCTTGTTGTACTTTGGATGAAATAAACGCAGGCTTGGTGAGCAGAAGAGACTTCTTTAAAAAAAAAAAATTAAAAATCTGTTCAAACACTTTTGACTGGTAGTGTATATTTGTATGAATAGGGTATTTAAGTCATTTTAAGATAAATAACATTCTGTGCTAACAATTTGAAATGAGGTGGTTGTTTTCAACAAGGTGGACACAGTTTTGTTGATAACAGTAGACCTGCTAGTGCAGAAGTGACAGAAAAAAAGGGAGAGACATCGGGGAAAATGAAGAAAAAGGAAAGGGAAGTGAAAGTGCAGTGCAAGAGAGAACCTTTGATTATTTTCCACGGCCTTAGACTAAGGATTTAGATCTTTTTAATGTGATGGCCATACAAATAACGGGGTTGTCTGTGGTTTCAGAAATTGTTGTGGATGTATAGGCTGTATACAGGAAATAAGGGGCCAAAATTGCACCTTTTGGGGTACAACAGCTTGTCACTGGAACAGTACCCTTAAAAGGACATCTTTGTTCTTTTTTTACCCCTAATATAGCTAGGCCTACATATTAGTACCTTAAGGGTACAAATTACTAATCTAAGGTATTAATATGTACCAATTAGGGGTAAAAAAAAAAAAAAAAAAAAGGTACAAAGATGTCCTTTTAAAGGGATAGTTCACCCAAAAATGAAAATTCTGTCATCATTTACTCACCCTCAAGTAGGTCCAAACCTGTATGAATGTCTTTGTTCTGCTGAACACAAAGAAAGATATTCTGAAGAATGTGGGAAACAGAGCAGTTCTGGGGCACCATTGACTTCCATAGTATTTATTTTCCTACTATGGAAGTCAATGGTGCCCCAAAACAGCCTGGTTACAAACTTTCTTCAAAATATCTGCCTTTGTGTTCGGCAGAACAAAGACATTCATACAGGTTTGGACCTACTTGAGGGTGAGTAAATGATGAGATAATTTTCATGGACAGGTCTGGGACTGTGTAGAGCTGAGGTGTTTTCAGCCTTCTAGCCCCCTTCAGGAACTTGACTATTAAATCAACTGGAATATAGTAGTCCGCAATAGCTGCCACATATACCTTGAGTGTGGATGAGGTGCGGCCCGCATCTAGCAGCACTGGCTCCAGTGCAGATCCACTAAAGAGATCAGTCCTCCCTGATTCATCTGAACACCTGAGGGAGCAGAGCTACCAGGGGGAAGGCATAAAGGTGTGCATTTGGCCACTTGTGGGCTAGCATGTCTTTCTCCCTGGAAAAGCACACTGGGCACTTAGAGTTCTCTTCTGAAAACTTCTGCTTGCCTGAAGATGCTCCAAATCATCTGAACCGTCTGGGGGTGGAGACAGCAAAAACATGAATGACAAGAGTGATACTGTGGCACGCAGTTGTCTGTGAGACAAACTGTGTACATTTGTGTAATTTAGATTGTTTAGGTAATTAAAGTGCTAAAAGTGTTATGAATTTCAGTATTTATGCCTGTAAAATAAGATTCCAAATATGCAAAAACCTAAAATCTCATAATCCGTGAGTGAGAAACATTTATTTTGATGGAATCACGTCTTGTAGTATGCAGGGTGTTTATTTTGTGCTTTTATTTTTCGCAATTCGCCTCTTCAAAAATGCAGAAAAAGTGTCCAAAGACAGCTGGTAAATGTATCAGTAATAAGCTGAGATAAAAGTGAAATGATAAATTCATATTTAGAGTACCCACACATGCAAACACAAATGAATACATTTCTGTCCATGTATACTATATGATGCTAAAACAGCAGCAGATATTGTACTCTTAACAGAAATTACTTTCTAAGGCTACATATAAATTCAGCACATAATGGAATGGTGCAGTTAAAAATGTACTGTATTACAAATGAATGTCACAAACAGTATATACTGCATGATGCTAAAGCAGTAGCATATTGTATAATATTGTACAATAAAAATTACGTTCTAATAACTTCTGAATAGATAAGAGGAGTTCAAAGTCAAAGAGTGGCGGAGTTCAGTATATTGCTCGGTGTCCACTCAGCTCTACGGTTCCTCTGTAATCAGTTGTATAGGCACGGTGTTGGACAAGGGCTGATGGGATGCAGCAATGCCACAGTGATTCATCAGACTGATGCCGCAGCTGGTGCCAGCAGAAAAAGGCATCATTGTGGAAATTATAAGAGCCAAGCAGTCTGCCACATCTTTGTTCGGTGCGCATGCCAAAGCCGGAATATGTCCTAAAATGTCAAATCAGTAAAATGTGACAAAGAAACCAGCAAAGTAGCATTTTTTTTTTTTTACAATAAATAGATACTCATTGGCTCTTATTACTGGAAATAACACATTTGGAAAACAGCTGAGTTACTGTTACACTGCTGATAAAATGTAATTAAGTTATCTTTGTTACTTTCAGTTAGTTTCTCCTCAACACTGACACTGTATACACATTATTCTTCTAGTTTAAGTTATATCCTAAGAAGGCAATGTGACAAGTTTACATTAATCTTATCTGTAAACATTTTTCTGTCCACACTAAAAGTAAAAAATGCTGCTTGATATGCAAAATTGGATTTTGGGCCAATGGGACTCCACTGTTTGAGGGGCTAACTAAGTTAACTTGGCAATCCAGAAAACAAACAAAGTGACTAACAGAATGTAGTTGCTTGTCGCAGTTGAGACAAAAGCTTACATTAACATGAAAGAGAATTCAGTGCTTGTCACTTTAAAATGGCACACCATGTTAGGATATCATTGAAGAGATTATTTAACTAGCAGTTGGTTTGTGTCTCTTCACACACAAAATCTACAGTACCTTGTAGTGAATACTATTGATTAATGACTATCGGTAAAGTTAATTGTTTTGGCTCTCTCTTGGCAATATGATGGGCATGGAGAAACTCACCATCTTGATCAATGGCCAGAACCGTTGCACCTCGAGTAAGCAGCACCTCCACCACAGTGGCAAGACCATTTCTTGCTGCAATATGCAGAGGTCTAACGGTATGTAGATAGAAAAACTTGTGAAAACAACCAAATAATTGATGCATATACACCTATGCAGATGTGAATGCTCACGTTTGAAGTGCAGTGTTTGTGGTGTTGATGAGAGTCGGGTCGTCAATCTCCGCCAGAATGAGAAGAGCACACATTTCATGACTCTGTTGAGTTAAACGGGATGATCATTTATAATGGAAACTCATCGCACCCAGCATGCTGTATAATAGGACACTATGAGTGATGGGGTTATTACTCCTCTACAGGCGATATGAAGTGCTGAGTTCCCGTTGATGTCCAGCAGCGAGAGGTCTGCGCCGGCCTGGTGAAGCAAGGTATCTGCAACCAAAAAGGTCTGAGCTGATCACTAAGTCTACTCAATAAAGATTACACATGTACTACATCTTTTAAAACCGATGTTATATATTCAACAATTCTACATGATGTAAAGCTCTTTTGACAAAACAAGTTTTAACAATACAAACCCACAGCAGAAGTATGCCCATTCTCAGCAGCAACCATTAATGCAGAGCACCCTGTATAATCGACTGAGTTTACATCTGAGCCGCAGGTCAACGCCAAATGCAGCGCTGCGACATTTCCTGCATACGCAGATGCATGTAAGGGAGTCCTGCACATAAAATACACAATAAAAATAATAACAACAACAATAATAATAATTCTGAAATATTGGTGGCTTTTTGAAATCAGCTTTTAAAAAGGGAGCCTCTTATTTGTCCAAATTTGTTGTTTTGCTCGCGTGCTATGTTTGGAAAAATATTTTAAGTGGACAACAGACATACATACCTTCCTTTGCCATCTATGAGGTTCACGATTTTTGTTCCCATAGTTTCAACAAGCAGCCGAGCAGCACCATCATGACCAGCAATTCTGTGGCAAAAGGAAGAATAAATGGATCCTATCGTGGAAAGTGTACAGAAACATTTTGAAGATGAGGTGAGGTTCACTCACAGCGCACAGTGCAGTGGTGTGAAGGTGTTTCCTTCCTGAAGACTTGATGGCCTATATTCAAGTAAAGCTTCTAGACAGTCATTGTGCCCTTAAAAAATACAGAATGTTTCCTTATTTTTATGTTGCAAACAAGAGATTTGTAATTCATTAGTATAATTCTCAGCTGATGTTTCTGTACTGGAATGGAAAGGCATCTGACCATGGTAAGCAGCCCAGTGAGTAGGTGTGTAGGCACTGTAGTCCAGCAGAGAGTCGAGGGGGTCTGAGAGTGACGCTGCATCAAGTAAAGGACGCAACAGCCATGCGTGACCACAAGAGGCAGCCAAGTGCAAAGGGCTTCTGCCATAAACGTCCCTGCACAGAGCAAAGGCTCCATGCACCAGCAAAGCTGAGACACACTCTTCACTACCAGCTACTGCCTGAGACACACAGAGGAGACCGAAATTCAGTTTGCTGAATAATGCATTACACTTTTCAAGTACTTTTGGTAGTCCCACGTTTGATTTTATCATATCACTAAAGGAAACTACAAATTGCGCAATAAAAAGCAAGTCACGACTCAGGAAAAAGTAGAAAAACAATTCTGAAAGAATGTCTTGTTTGAGCAGCCATCTAAATTGAGACTTTTGGTCAGCATAATGTCCATATAATTTAATGACTAAAAATAATTTGGCACCTAAATCTTTAATTTTAGGATCTACTGTATTGATTCCCACATAATTTACATACAGTACACAGATAAAATATGACCCAAGAGATTGAGTCCAAAATTTAGCATAACACTCAGTGGCAGTTGTCTGGTCATTCTGGCTTAAATAAGAGTCAGCTGAATCTTCACACATTATATGTTCTGTCCAAGATTAACTGATTCTCTGAGGATGATGCAGTGGTCAGTCATTTGCACCTTCACATTCAAGAAAAACATGACTGATCACATCCTGATCAAAGGTACATAGATACATTTCTTTACACAAACAAAACTTATTTTAAGCTTCCATCCGCCTCCCAATGAGTTTTCAATCTGGTTTAGTCCTGCAGTTACCTGGGGCCTCATTTATAAAATATTGCACAGAAACCATCCTAAATTTGATCTTACGATCATCTCTCGAATATGCATATGTGTGATTCATAGAATGAACGTACGAACGGAAAACGCCGTTTACGCCTCTCTTTCAGATGTGAAATCTATGAATCTCAAATGATTTTGAACTTGCACGCAACTGAATGGTTTCAGCTCTGCCTTGTAAATGAATCCTAATTAATGTCACCAATCATCATAATTTAGAACAGTGAGCTGCAAGAACAGCTTACATTTTCAAAAACCTGCAGTACTCTGACAAGAAAAGTGTGTACGTCTGCTCAGACCCTGACGTGATGCTAAGCACTTTTCCATGTCAAAGACAGTTTTTACAAATATGAGCGTTGGCATGGATTTAAGCGTACGCACACTCTAAGATCAAATCTGAGTGTACACACGCTTTATAAATGAGGCCCAAGTCACCACCTATTTCACCTATTTGAACCAGTTCAGAGCAGGTTGAGACATTCCTGTGACCACCTGATATGTTTGCAAAGCGCTGTGGGTGTACAGTAGTACATAAAAAAACACAATATACTGCAAATGCTTCATTCATTCATTCATGCAACCTAATTATCAAAGACAACCTTTTTTTTGGTGGCGCATAAAAAGGACATGGATATTCTGGAGTATGTTTACCAAAGCAATGGCACAATTCAGCTGCTGGTGTATAGCCAAGAAATAATATACTACTGGCCAATGCGACAACAAAATAACTTTGTTATTATTATTATTATAAGAATGTATATTATATTATATTATAAAGCATAATTTAATCAAATAAATTTAAAAAAAAAATCTCTTCTGAGATCCGTTCAGTACCTGCTGACTGTACCCTCATTTTTATTATAAAGCTGCTTCTAACTTTGGCTGGTTACTCAACCGTAATGACAGAAGGCGAAGCAAATCCTTACCATGAATATGAATGAATGTTTCAGCTGTCATCACAGAATGGGAAGTGGCTTGTAAATCCAGTCTATTTACAGAGGTCAGTAGACTTATTTTTGTCTTCAGTTCAGTCAGTAGTTGCAAAGCACTCCTATAATAGGCTGTGGAGTCAGCAAGACTAGTTGAGCTATGGTCCTACTTTGGCATGTGTCAAATGTCACTAATTGTGAAAAAATATGCCCTGTTGATCCTGTAGATGAATTTAATCTAATCTACTTCCTACGTATGAACAGTACGGTACTGTAGGTTACACAGCAATAACAAACTACCTGTTCTTGATTTGCATGTCATGTAAAACCCTAGAACTGTATTCTTCCACCAACCTATTGAATGAAATAAGCTAAAATAACTGAATACAAGCAACAAGGCAAAACACATTTTAGAGGAGCAAAAGATTTTGTGATTTTTATTTATTTTTTCTTCATCTCATATATTATTTAGGAATTCAAAGAAGTTGCTCTCTGTGGGAAGAGAAATGAGGGGAACACGAATCTCTCAAAATAGATAAATAATGTGAGAAATAATTTGATATTTCACATTGCGAGAGCAACCTATTACATATGACTTCTGTAGCTGTGATATGTGGTCAGATGAGATTCAATCATGATTTGATCACAGAAAACACAGGCCAGTGTTTTTCAAATCCATTGCACAGCCCATGACTCCTATTATTAGGCCACATGTGTTGACCTGTCCTCACTACAGAGCTTAGATCTGCTGACATCTTTCCCACATTTAAACCCAAGTGTCCTAAGTTAAGTTTGGAGATGATTCTAATTCACAATGTGTTGCCAAATGTGAAACATAGAAGGGCTGTTAAAATGAAATGGATATCTCATAGGATTAGTTAGTTGCAATGACTGAAATCTGGGGTTGTACAGTATAAAGACCAAAGAATACGATGCCCTTTTGCAGACCTAGGTGTATTCAGTGCTGCCAACACACCTTAAATTTCCTTACAATATTGCCAAATTCCAGCACAATAATGTGCAAATATTCAGATACACAAACCAAACACATGCATACGTACTGTACGTGCAAAACATAAACTTACTGCGCGATGCAACGCAGTGCGGCTTCTTCTGTCTCCAGTGTCTGGATTACTTCCTCTCTCAAGCAGCATGTGGACACAGTCAATGTGACTGCCCAGTGTAGCCAACATCAATGGAGTCCTACAGATGCCAACAAACTATGCTTACAATAGCACTACTTCAAACAATTCAAAAAAGGAACAAAGAGAGAAAAATGGGGGAAACAATATATTAATGGATTCTCACAACATTCTGATCAAGCATATTTCTGAACGTTGAGCTTTGTCATCAAACAGGAAAATGAGACTTGAATGTGCAGTTTTAAATGCTTGGCATTGCACGTTGATATGTGAGGCTTGCATGCAGCTGCTCGGGCATGGAAACCCATTCCATGAAGCTCCCGGCGGACAGCTTTTGCCAGTGGAAGTCTAAATCTGCAGAGCATTGGGGTCTTCTTTGCACCATACGCCTCAGCACTCTGTGATCTGTGACTTTACCTGGTCTTCTGCTTCATGGCTGAGTTGCTGCTGTCCCTAAATGCTTCCACTTTCCAATAATACCACTTAGACTGTGGAATATCTGGCAAGGATTAAATTTCCTGAACTGACATCATGCAAAGGTGGTATACAGTACCATGCCTAAAATTCACTGAGCTCTTCAAAATTAACCATTTTATTCACGTGTTTGTAAATCCAGACTGCATGGCTAGGTGCTTGATTTTACCTGTGGCAATGGGTGTGATTGAAACACCTGAATATATATATATATATATACATACAGTGGTGGCCAAAATTATTAGAACACTAGTATTTTCACAAGCTAATAAATGGTTTTAAGTCCATTATTTCTATCTTTTGCTGTAGTTTGTCTGTAGGAAATATCGGTTGACTTTTCCAAACATTAATTTTGCCATTAATTGTAATAATCCAGTGAGATTTTTATTTGCACAAGGAGTCTGACAACAGCCGGTGCTCCACACAGAGATCTGATCATCATCATCCAGTCTGTCTGGAATAACATGAAGAAACAGAACAAACTGAGACAGACTACATGCAGAAGAACTGTGGCCACGTCTCCAATATGCTTCAAGAAACCTTTCAGTGTGTGTGGGAAGGATTAAAGGAACAGACAGCAGTGCTCCTTTTACTGCACAGCACAACTTTTTCCTGTTTGGAGGACTCTTAACAGCACTCCAGTCATGAAAATCAACCCACCCGCAGATGACCAGGTGCTTACATCAGCTGAAGTAAATAGGACTCTGCAAAGAGTTAACCCACGCAGGGCTGATGGCCCAAATGGCATCCCTGCCTGAGCGCTGGAAGAATGCTTGATCTAGCTGATTGATGTCCTTATGGACATCTTTAACTATTCACTAGTACAGCCTGTTGTCCCAGCATGCTTCAAAACTGCCACCATCACCCCACACCAAAGACACACTACCCTGTAGCACTCACACCAATTGCCATGAAGTGCTTCGAGCAGCTAGTCATGACTCACATCAAGACCATCATCCCACCCACACTGGACCTTTTACAGTTTGCTTACAAACGCAACTGCAAATGCCATATTATGTGTCATACCCTCTCAGACACAAAGTCAGAATGCCATTCATTGACTTAAGTTCACCTTGTAACAGGATCCTGGACTTCATGATTAACAGAAATGAGTCTGAAACGAGGCCTGTGTTCTCAACCCTTTAAAGTTTATGTTACTCATTCGTGACTGTTGGCCAGTATCAGAACAACCACATTTTCAAGTTTGCTGATGACACAACAGTGGGCCTTATTACACACAACTGGTTATGTTATAATACGTATTTTGTTTGGATTGGATTGTTTTATTTTTGCAACTTCAGTATTGTAAACTTCAGCACTATCTGAAATAGTAAGTTATTACAAAAGTAATTAATACAATATTAATATAGTCATTTGAAAGCCCTAAATTGAGTGATAAATTTGTTGTAATGTTTAATATGAAAATAAATGTAATTTCATTATATTAAATATGTTATCTTATGTAACCCCTATCCATGACAGCTGTATTTGTAACTGTGGCATCTTGCACACTTTATACATGCAAACAATCATGCATATAAATCAACAAAACACAAGACTCGTGATTTACCACATTTACCTCAGTCAAACTTAAAGGGGTCATCAGATGCAAAATTCACTTTTACATGGTGTTTGAACATAAATGTGTGTTGGCAGTGTGTACACTAGAGGTCTTCACGGGTCCAGAAATTTGTCCGCTTGCAGTACATGTGTTTTTTTTTTCCGCTCACACTTTTCTCTTCCTAATTTTACAAGTTGCAAGTTACAAAACACATGCAAAGTGCTGACTGGCACTGATCACTGGCGGGTGCGGTGTTCTCCGATCGACTCGGGTATTACACACAATGTTAAACAGACCCAGGACCCGAAGTAATAGTTTGGGACCCGACCTGGACACGGCTGACCATTTAAAATATAGACCCGAACAGGTCCCGGGTCCTCCGTGAAGATCTCTAGTGTACGCAACCACCCTATAATGATAAAATCCACCCAGTGCTTTTTTTAAGTCCCTCAAAATAATAACCCCTTTCTCAGATCAAGTCATTCACAGATTCTAGCCTGATGTACGTCACACAGGCCAAGGCCTCTCCCACAATTATTTTAACGTAGACCTGCCCTGAGTGAGCTGTCATCAGTCCGCCATTGTTTTGACACTGGAGCAGGAGTAGACAAGAATGGCTCCTAAGCGATTGAGGCATTCGGTTGTTGGATGTAATAATGAACATAGCAGTCGTCATTTACTCCCGACATCTGAGCCGCTGAAGACACAGTGGATTACATTTGTTTTTGAAGGGAATACGCCTCCCCGATCTACCTAAATGTGCTTATGTTCACGCGAATCATTCGTGATCCATCTTCACCTCCAGAAGAAGTGAGTATAAGGTTTTCATTTATGAATCTTTGCAAATCGCCTTTCCTAATAATATACTAGTTAGCAAATTCCACGGCTAAAGTTAACAGTCTCTCACAAGAACTCATCACCCCACGGAAGAGAGGGGCGGGGTGAGCAGAGCTCATTAGCATTTAAAGAGACATGCACTGAAACAGGTCGCTGTGAACAGAGCTGTTTTTGACTGGATAAAAAGGGTGTTGTTTTACACTACAATTGAGAAATTTTAACCAAAGTATGTTATAAACTCTTCATGAAGACCCTAAAGAATCATACCAACTTGTGGAAAATGGCCATCTGATGTCCCCTTTAAAGCAGGACTGGGGTGATGCTCACTGAACTTCCCTCTGCTATATTGTCATGCTATATAACTGAAATGGATGTTGAAATGGCACTCACTGTCCATGTATGTCCAAGAGGTCAATTATGTCATTTTTTTCGTCTCTTTGTAACATCATGAGCAGGCAGTCAGTTTGACCATTGGCAGCTATGAGGATAAATCAATGGGTTAAAATAAAAAGTTAAAAATGTACCAATTCATAGTTTGGCCCTTCCACAGCTCTGCAATGAAAAATGTTTTGAAAACTAGTTTCAATTACACAGTAGTACATCATTCCCGATAATACACAAGAGCCTTGGTAAGACTGTAGCACAAAATATAGCACAAATGTATAATATTATTGTGCTATATTAGTAGAGTTCCTTTACTGATTGAACTAACTTTTCAGTCATTACACTTTACAAATTCGTTGTTCCTTTACATGTTAACATCTTTACACACCTGAAGCATGTAGTGGTGTCCATCTGTGGATGTGCTCCCTAATGGCATTCGAGGCCCCTTGAAGCAGCAGCAGCTCCACACAGGGGCCGTGACCTCTCAGAGCAGCCATATACAGAGCTGTATGACCCCTGGGATCCTGTATGTCTACATTAACCAGTGTTTCGGACAGCACCTGAAGAGCTTCACTGTGACCATTATACGCCTGATAGAAACAATTAATCAGGGTTGGGCAAAATTCATATCTTGTTTTACTATCAATTCATGAGTAATTTGAATAGAATTGGCTTTTCCACACAGAATGTTGAATTGGTTTTTGAATTGAAATGATAGAGAGAAGAATTTACTGGATTACTTCAACTGGCAATGGCTTATTTTTTATGTTTCAAGCAAGGCTCAAAATATGTCTTTGCGAATTTCCCTTTGCTAATTAACAAAAAATACATTTGTAGCAGTTCCATGAATTTCAATTCATTTTTTAATTCTACTTTTAATTTGTAATAGCGACTGCATCAGAGAAAAAGAGCGAAAAGATATATGACTAGAGACGGAGTACTCACCGCTAAGTGAAAAGGGCTCACAGGAACACAACTCTCCACATCTTCCACACATTTGAAAGACATTTCTATGAGCTAATAAGAGAAGTTTATTGCCAGTTCACTCAAAGTGACATACAGTAAAAGTAAGGAGAGCACAACAGTTTCTCAAAACGCATTTGCTTCGTTGACAATACATAAGTTTCCATCCAGGTTTTTGCGCTGTTTTGTTATCGACAAAGAGAATATGTGTAAAAAAAAGTCTACAGCCTGTTTCCATCCAACTGGCCTAAAATAGTGTGCGTGATGACGTCATCCCTAAAAAAAAACGAATTGTCGCATAAGTTTTGGTGTATTGATCTGTTTCCATACATAACTTCACCAATTGCGTAAATTAGGCCAGTAGCCTGTTCTTCATCCATTTGAAACAAAATTTAATATAGCCTATTATTAAATTGTATAGGCCTACATAAAATGATTTTTATTAACAAGTGTGAGTTTTTTTTGTTTGTTTTTTTGTTCTTTGTTGTAGACTATTTAGATACTTGATCATCAAGCAATAATCATAAACAGGTGCAGTTGTATTATTATTATTTTTCTGATTAACTTTTATTGGGAAATATGAATGTTCATTTTTGGTTATTTAATTTCTCCTAACTGACAACCGACGGTCGTTTATCATCAGTTCTGCTGTAACCCTACAATATTTTGCATTTCTGAATGATTTCCAGATGATTTCCAATGATTCTGTTATGTGATTGCAATCTCATGCTAATCTATTTCTATAATTTCAAACTTTTGTCCCTTTTGCTCATTCTGTATTATATGTAATGCTGCACCTAGATGTCCACTATCTCTCATTAGAGTGTTAAGTAGAGTTGACTGGTAGAGTTAGGGTTAGAATAAGTTGACATGTACTTGCAAAGTTACTGATAGTCGGTGGAATGTCTGACCATCACAATAAGGTGTTGGCAGATATTAGACAGTCAGTCTATTAATACTATGAGTGTTAGTTGGCACATACAGTATTGGAACAGTGAAGACAAAATTGTTCTGTTGGCTGTGGAGTCAAGACATTTACAAATACGATTAAAAGATGAATATGAGACAAAACTACAGAACGTGACATTTTATTATTAGCTGTTTCAACACATACATGTTTGGTCAAATAAAAAGGACAGCACTTTTAGAGTTCATCCCACCATTTGATGCGAGCATAAGTATTGAGACAGTTGAACATAAGGCAGATATAAAAGATTAAAAGCTATTATTTAGTTGCAGATCCCTTGCGCACTATCACAGCCTTTAGTCTCCTCTTCTTCTGGTGAAATTCATGTTCAATCGAATTTAAATCTGGAGATTGACTTGGGCTTTTTTTTTTGCCCTGCTTTCTGGTAGGAATGGCGTCACATGGTTACTAGTCCAAAAAAGATATTTGCCCCGATAAATTCCTTGACTGAACTAGCAGGTGTTTTGGGTCATTGACCTGATGCAGTATGAAGCACTTCCCAATGAATCTGGTGGCATTTTCTTGAATATCGGTAGGCAAGATGGTTTTGTACACTTCCAAATTCATTCTGCTACTGTCATCATACATTGAGTCATCAGTAAAGTCGAGAGGCCGGTTCCAGAGACAGCATGCATGCCCATGCCATGACACACCTCCACCATGCTTTACAGATGAGGCTGTACTCTTGGGATCATTGTAGTTCCCTTTTTTTCTCCACATTTTTGCTTTCCCATCACTTCGATAAAGGTTCATCTTTGTCTCATCGGTCCATAAACACAGTTCCAAAACTCTTCTGGCTCACCTTTGTGCTTTTTTGCAAACTCTAATCTTGCCTTTCTATTTTTGGAGCTGGTCAGAGGTTTGTATCTTGCTGTGTAGCATCTGTAATTCTGTGTCAAAGTCTCCTGAGGACAGTAGATTGTCAGAGCA
The DNA here is from genome assembly GCA_036784905.1 of Acrossocheilus fasciatus. Classification (NCBI taxonomy): domain Eukaryota; kingdom Metazoa; phylum Chordata; class Actinopteri; order Cypriniformes; family Cyprinidae; genus Acrossocheilus; species Acrossocheilus fasciatus. Next base: position 6,303,057 of record CM071948.1, read on the forward strand.
TCACACCAGCTTTCTGGAAGTTGTTGGTGATTTTACAGACACATATTTTAGGGTTCATTTTCACAGCTTTTATGATTTGTCTGTCATCAACTTCTGTTGTTTTCTCAGCCGATCAGGTAGTTGTTGGTTGCTGGTGTCGCTGGTGGTTTCCAAACTCTTGATTTCTCCATGCCCTTTGTTTTTGCTTTAGCTCTAATTGACTTCCTCTTTTCTTTTAGAATCCAAGTTGCTTGCTTTTCTCTCAAAGTCAGCTCCCTCGTCTTCATCCTGGTTTGTGTGTGTCATCATCAAATGCAAGATTCAGAATGCAGAAGTAATGGATATAACTGATACGATGCATTCCCTGCTTTTAATATCTGAAGAATTAATGCAACAGGACACAGCTAATCACTTAGAAAGACCTGCGAGGCAACTGTTCCAATACTTGTGCTCACATCAGATAGGGGGATAAAACTCTAAAAGTGCTGAACTTCTGAGCTGGTAAAACATCTATGTGTTGAATCACCCAATAATATAATGTGACATTCTGTAGTTTTGTCTCATATTCATCTTTTAATCATATTTGTAAATGTATTGACTCCACAGCCAACAGAGCAGTTTTGTCTTCACTGTTCCAATACTTTTGGAGGGCCCTGTAGGTGCAGCAAAACTTATAGTCAACAGAATGTTCGAAGGAGACCATCAAAATAAAGTGTTACTGCTACTTTTTGTGAAATGTTTTACTTAAAATGTGTGCTTGTGCTATATTTATTTAAAATAAAAGCCACTTTATTTAAAGTCGGCATGGAATGGAAATTAATATGTATTTTCTAATTGCATTTTGCTGATCTCTACTGTGAACGATTCATCCATGCAGATCTGATGTATGCTGAACTTCTTATACGGGTAATATTATTCAATTTTTTCCACTAGACAGAACTGGGAGGTGTGAAAACATCAACCTACATATCGAACTAAAAGCCACACAAAATTCTACTCACATGTCCTATAATTCACATAACATGTAGTATACCATGAAAAGAGTTTTCTTACCAATTTTAGGTTGTGTCTGTCACCACAGGCAGCTGCGTAGTGAACTGGACTGAAGCCTTTACTGTCACGCAGTGTTGGATCAGCACCGCTATGCAAAAGAAACTCCAGACACCTGTAAGATCGTGTAACACAATAGTCATATACTATTAAGCTTATTAACAGTTAGTCATTTTATTTTCAAATCCCAAACGATGCTTTACCACTGAGCTTCTTCATCAGTCTCACTGTCAGGACAGTTCTGTTCAGCTCTATTGGGAGGAAAACATACACAAAGGTAAGTCATATTTGAAATTAGTTGAATAAATAAATATGAATTTGTACTGGTATATACATCTCACATTAAATCGTTAACGTTAATAAAATAGCCCACTGATTCTACCCACTTCAGCCACAGTCCTGTGTTTATTGAACAAAAGAGTAGGTGAGTCAAGGACCAAAATTAAGGGTCAGTATGACTAAGAGAGCAACCAGTGTGAAATCGCAGAGGGAGAGCAGTATCTGGGCACATGCACATGTCTATAACCACCAGGCTAGAGGAAAACTAGAGAATGGCAGCAGAGCTGAACAGGACTGGGCAAGACACAAAAGACAAGATGGAAATAAAAAGCAGAGAGGATCGACATGAAGAAAAGACAGGTGACAGATTTTAAAATGTACTTATTATTAGCACATATACAAAGTTCTCACAGATCTGCTCCGTCATCACACGGTATGGAGTGCATAGGGCTGACAGAACACAATGTGGAAAAATGCAGGGGTCTGAATACTTTCCAAATCAGCTGTACGTAGGGTAGTGATATAAATGTTATACCTGTGTGAGGTTTGGGCAGCAGCTGCGTAGTGCAGTGGACTGCATCCATTCACATCCAGTTCATTAACATCAGCTCCAGCTTTCACCAGAACCACTGTACACAGATATGAGCCGTTCACTGATGTATAGTGCAAAGGAGACCTGTGAACAATTAAATGAAAGATTTTGCACTCTTGCTTGGTCACTAAGCCAATGTCAGTAACTTTATGGCACTGTCCATTTTAAAAAGAAAGTTTTTGTTTACATAAAATGTGTGCACTGTGTATATTTATTACGTATATATATGACACACATGCATGAAAATATTTAAGAAAGATATATTGTGTTTACATATTTAATATATTTGCATACAATATAAATTATATGAATATAAATATATACATGCAAATATTTTCTAAGTATATACTGTATGTGTGTACTTAAATATACATAATAAATATACACAGTACACTCACATATATTACGTAAACAAAAACTTTTATTTTGGATGCGATTAATCATTTGACAGTTTGTATTAAAGCATATTAGACACATTAGACACTCTTTGAAAAATCCTTTAAACATGAGGTGTTTTGTCCATTTTGTGAGTGCATTTAGCCATTACAAAATATAATTTGAAGCATTTTCACTATTGGTTTTTATGAATCTGTGTGAATCGTATGTGCATAAGATTCACACTGTGAATATATAACAGAATTTTATTGATTAATAAAGATTTTACCTTCCAAAGTTGTCCTTTTTATTCAGAGCAGCACCACTGTTTAACAGCCATTTAAGACAGTCAACATTTCTGTCAGTGAACCAATTGAAAAACAAAGGATGAATAACTAAATTGTATATTGAAAAAACATAATTTACAAACTATAAGCACATAAGTGGTAGACATTTAACATACCCGCCTGAAGCAGCTACATGCAAACATGTCCTTCCCAGGCTGTCCATGGTGTTTATATCAAACCCTGCCAATGCAGTAAATGTTTGTTAGACAAACATACATTTCTAGACGGTTGACATAAATCTGGTTTAATGTCAAAGCAATGGGATGGCGCTTATGCATTGTAAATCATTTTGGATATAAGCATCTGCCATCTGCCATACGTATATGATTTTTACCTGAGGAGAGTATCTTTTGACAACAGTCTGAAAATCCATAAAACACCGCCAAGTGCAATGGAGTCATGCCATTAATGCCTCGCCTATATGGTGGACAGTTATTGTAAAAGCATAATACAATTTAAATAAGCATTTGTATTTGTTAAGCATATTCTCAACTGAAGATATGTCATGACTGAAACCATCACATTCGTGCTGTAGCCAATAATAACTTTCAATTCATTCAAAGGCTCATTCTATAGAAATATAGCAACATAATGTTTATTTTTTTTCTTTATAAACGCTTAAATTTAACATATTAAAAACTGACTAAGCCAGACTAAACTGCATGAATCCACATACATGCAAACTACAATAAATGGAAGTGGACACAAACTCTAAAGTGTCTGTTCTGCTGCAGTAGTCTCTGTGTTTGAATGGGTTTGTAAAGACACACCTGGCCACATCTGCACCGTTATTTAAGAGTATAGTGATGAGCAACTCATGACCGTGTTTAGCAGCAGAGTGAAGAGGAGCATTACCAAACTTATCAACACACTCCACCTCTGCACCTGCAAGAGAAAAAACATAAAAGACTGTTATTACAAGATTGGCAATGCCTTTAACCTTACAACACAACCTTTGTCAAACAAACTGCAGACTAGTAACCATGTGACGCCATTTCTACTAGAAAGCATGATAGCAGCTTTCAGTTGCTTTTTTTTAGCAGCACAAACTTAAAGACTTTATGAAATCAGTGACAGAGCCAGAGAGGTGCCACTCCAAAATACATCTCATTTTACCTCTTGCATGTATTTTGACGTGCAGTGATGGTGTGGCACACTGTTAACAAACATTAACGTTGAATATTAATATAAACTTTTTAACAAAAAAATGTAATTATGTTTGTCCCAAATTATTATTAATGCACATAATGACTAGTATAGACATTTTTCACTAATATGTTTGTCTTTCTGTGGATAAAATAAAGTCTGTGCTTCATATTAGAGATGTGCTGTATAATAATATAAAAACGTTTTGGGCTGTTTTCACAGCTAAATTAATCGAAACAACTTTTTTTGCCAGTATTGTGATTAGTTTCCATGTTTTGGAGTGCTATATTAAGAATGCAATGCATCTGGTGCAGCATGGCACTTCTCATCTGGTGTGCATCATAAGATTTAGAACATGTTTTATGAAAACTGAGTGTAAATTAACATTAGACCTTTTGATCCATTAACAGAGAGTTAATCAGAAAGGAGATTACATTATGTTTACAAAAGTGATGGTAATGCAGTGCAGTCACGGTGTCATTGGTGACAGTATAAGAATGTTTAGTTAATGTGAGTTAACAATATGAAGTAACCCTTAACAAGGCCTTAAACAACATTGCTATACTAGTCCACCAGAGTCAAGTAAAGTCATTTCTAATCGTACAGAGCTTTTTACAGTGTACTTTGTAGCTCAGTAGCTCAACAGGAAAATACTGCTGTAAAATCTGGTCTAACTAGTATTAAGCTCTTGACATTTGTGCTTTGAGCGTGGCTTTACCATTTTGAATGAGTATCTGGGAACGGGTGAAGTGTCCGTGAATGGCAGCCATATGCAAAGGACTCTTCCCGGCTTTATTCTGAAATCAAAACAAGAAAGGTCAGAGAAAAACACTGCGATAATCGACTGCTCATTTCAAGTTGTCTACTGACCGGAATGTTAACATCTGCCCCGTTATTGACCAGCAGCTCCAGACACAAGGCTCCATCAGCGGAGGCAGCAGACAGGTGCAGCGGGGTGCAGCCACGCACGTTTGATCGGTTAACACTGGCACCACAGTTCACCAGCTCACTAGCTACAGCCCTTTGCCCAGCGTAACAAACCATGTGGAGAGCACCGTTACCAGAGCCATCTGCTTCATCAATCTAACAGACAAAATGAAAGACAAAACAAAAATCACAATGGATTCTGTCTCTGGTGCACAATTCATGAGTGCACATTACTCAAAAAAAAATGTGTAGCTTATTGTGGGAAAAAAATGGGTTTTAAAAATGCAACTAGTCCTTGAACAAACTAGCCCTAAAAAAAACATAAACATGAACAATGAACTTGACTATTAACAATGACCTGGTACTACTTCAATACATGATTCCCAACATGGCAAACAAGAGGGCTTAAATACAAGACCCCTAGCAAAACAGAACTGATAATGTCTCTGCCGGTGGGTGCAACCATTTGGGACAAAAATGCTCATTCACAATTAAATTAAATCTATAACGGCTGTCATGAATAAAGTGAAAATGAAATTAAAAGTGGCCACTGCAGCATTACGTTTAGATCAGCTCTTGTTGCATTAGATTTCTTTTTACACATTTGTTTTTTTTACAGGATTGAGCATTATAACCAATCACACACGATTCTGCTGAGCTTATGAATGCAATGGCCAATCAGAGGCGTCCAGATTAGTCATCATAATTTACTCGCTGTTTGAATAAACGTGAAAATGAAAGCGTTATTTTTAGTAACGTACAATGTTTTTATTAAATTTCAGTTGTATTAAAATTATTATATGACATGACACCCATATCTGGTACTTGCCTAAAAAGACGGGTTTATGATAACAGATATTGGGCTACCCTCCACTTATGATTCAAGTTATTTGTGTCTTGCGAAGACATGTCATCAGATATTTGGCAGTCGTGACATTTACAAACAGGAAAAATGTGTAATGGATACCTTGCTGGATATTCACAACAGAGTCCATTCAACATGCTTCTGTTTTCCAAATAAAACCAGGACACGATGCGAGACCACAGGGAGTTTCCCGAATCTTAATCGGGACAAGATTAATCTTAATCGCCCATGTGACAAGACAATGACCCGATGAAAAAATGACACATAAACAAGGAGGAAACAGAGATCTAGCACTAATATAGGATCCCTCACCTCTGCTCCATGTATCAGCAGGTACTTGACCACTTCAGTGTGTCCACCAAGAGCAGCCGCATGTAGAGGAGTAAACCCCTGCTTATCCCTGCAGGACACATCAGCACTGCACGCTACTAAGAGCTTGACGACCTCCACATGCCCTGAACAACAGACACAACCAGATAACACACTAGTGAAATGAAATATATTCTGATCAGACGTCTATATGTCACTCTGAACCACAAAACCAGACATAAGGGTCAATTTTTTGAAATTGAGATCTATACATCATCTGAAAGCTGAATAAATAAGCTTTCCATTGATGTATGGTAAGGATCGGACAATATTTGGCTGAGATACAACTATTTGAATATCTGAGGGTGTAAAAAAAATCGAAATATTGAGAAAATCGCATTTAAAGCTGTGCAAATGAAGTCCTTAGCTATGCATATTACAATTTTCAAAAATCATGTTTTGATATATTTACGGTAGGAAATTTACAAAATATCTTCATGGAACATGATCTTTACTTAATATCCTAATGATTTTTGACATAAAAGAAAAATCAATACTTTTGACCCGTGCAATGTATTTTTGGCTATAGCTACAAATATACCTGTGCTACTTATGACTGGTTTTGTGCTCCAGGGTCACATATAATAAACATATTAATTGAGGCAGAGGACCAGATACCTAGATAAGCAGCCAAATGGATAGGCTGCCTGTCCTTTACGTCTCTGGCACTCACGTTGGCCCCTTTATTTAGGAGCAGGTTCACTGTCTAAGAACATTATTAATTAGTTTTCAAGAAACTTTCTTAACATGCACACCTCAACTATAATGTTTAAGGAATAAAGTGTTTCAGATAAATCCTCTATGAAATGTCCACTACATTCAGTGTCAGCTCTTGCCGAACCTCTGCGTGTCCACTGTGGACTGCGTGATGTAAAGCGGTTCTCCCAAAGCGATCTGCTGCATTCAGACTGCTCATGTAAGGAATCAGAATATCGACACACTTCGTGGCTCTGTTGGCTGCAGCTACATGCAGCGCCGTCTGACAGAACCTGTCCTGCGCGTTCACCTCGGCTCCATTTCTCAGCAGCAGCCCAACAGACCCCTGCATTTAAAATGATACAAAATGAGAGACAAAAACACAATAAAATTGATTTTTTAAAATCCTCTCTTACTTCATTCTGTGAGGCAGCTGCCCGATGCAGAGGAGTCAGCCACTCCTGGTCTTTAGCGTTAACATCAGCACCTGAGACCACAATATCACAGGCAATCACAGACAAAATACAGTGTTAAAGACTAAATATTGTAACATTTTAGTATAGGGAGCAGTTTTTACTATTAACTAGTTGCTTATTAGCATGCCTATTATTAACATATTGGCTGTTTATTAGTACTTATAAAGTACATATTCTGCATGACCATATTCTACATCCCTAATCCTACCAAATACATAAACTTAGCAACTACCGCACTAACTATTAATAAGCAGCAAATTAGGAGTTTATTGATGCAAATATCATTGTTAATAGTTAGTTAATGGTGAGAACTGGACCTTAAAATAAAGCGTGATCCAAAATATTCTACAATGAATGTTTAGTTTAAAATGAACTTCAGTCACTTATACACTTAGAATAATTACTTTCTTATGATTACTTTCTCTTGTACTCACCAAGGCTGTATTTATTTGATCAAATGTAGTAAAAAGAGTAGCACTGTGGAAATATTATTACAATTTAAGAGACATTTTCTATTGATCCTAATACGATGGTGAATTTTCAGCATTACTCCAGTCTTCATTGTCATATGATCCTTCAGAAATCATGCTAATATGCTGATTTGCTGTTCAAGAATTATTTGAGAATTGATATTATAAATGTTGAAACAAGTTGTGCTGCTTCATATTTTTGGGTAAACCGTGACAAACTGCCATTCAAAAAAAATTGTGGTAAGTACAATTTGAAAAAAATAAATAAATAACGATAAAAATAATACCTTTATTCTGCAAGGACACATTAAATTAATCAGAAAATAAATGCTATAAAAAGCTGCAAAAACAGTTTATTAGTTTATTCCTTAAAAACCATTATAAATAATTGAGCACAAATAACAACTGATAATAAGTGAACAATTGATGAACAATGATTTCTGAAGAATCATGTGAATAATGGCTGCTGAAAATACAGCTTTACACCAATACATAGAAATAAAATAAATTTTAAAACATTCAAATAATTCAGATTATTTCGATTATCAAATTATTTCATTATTTTAAATTGTACTAATAATTCACAATAAATCATTTTTATTGTATTTGTGACTGAATAAATGCAGCCCTGGTGAAATTATTCAAAAATTGACTGGTAGTGTAACTTCTGAAATAAAGCACAGTTGGATGATTATCTTTGTATACTCCATTAACACTCATGCTGGCCAGTCATGTAAACCCTGATCTCACCTGAACTGATGAGGAGGTCCATGATATAAACACCACCAACATAAGATGCAGCATGCAATGCAGTGCGGCACTCTTGGTCCTGCAACAACAAATGACCTCACGCTGTAATTTCCAAGAAAAATGAGTGTACTCACTCTACAATTTCAATAAAAAGTATTTCATGATTTTAGTTATCAGGTATGTGAATGTACGCTCTCTTACAAAGAAATAAAAGGAGTAAAGGAATTTTTAAGAACCAAAACGTTTCTTCAAATAAGACTATTTCTTCAAGACAAAACCCGCGTACCAATTCATTGACTTCTTCATTTTGCTCCAACAAAAACTCCACCATTTCAGCATTCTGGCTAAATACTGCCTGGACAAGGAGTGACTAAAAGAGACAAAGACAGAATCAGGATCAGTATAATCACACTTTAGAGAATTCTGGCTCAAAAACATTGCCCTGGCTTTGAGTATCTGAAATATAATGGAAGTCAAAATTTGAACTTTTTATGGTCCCCCTAAACTTGTATCTTGTATTCCATACTACTGAAGCCATCAACAGTTTGGTTACCCATATTCTTCAAAATATCTCCTTTAGTGTTCAGCAGAAGAAAGAAATTCAGGTTTGGAACAACTTGAGGGTGAGTAAACCATTTATGGGAGAAATATCCCTTCAGGCCTTTGGTCAGTTTCATTTTTGTCTGTTTGTCTGTTCGTTCATTTAAAATAGTGAATCAAAAACAAATGTTTTGTAAACTATAAATAAAAAGCTTTTGCCCAGGGTGTCCGCGGGTCCTTAAAAAGTCTTAAACTCAGATTCGATGGGTCTTAAATGTTTTTGGTCACATTACTGCTAAAAATATCTTCACTCTGACGGACCTAATGACCGTTTACAGTCATTGGACAAAACCAAAGATTTTTTTTCTTTTCTCCCCCTAAAGTGCAAAGTATGCATTTTCCCCCCAACATTTCTTATTTGTATATTCATAAATGTATTTAAAACATTAATCTCATAACATTATTTACTGCAGCTGTAATTTTGCAGTGTAAATTATTTAATCTGACTGCTAACATTATTACAATTTATCGATAAATTGTAATAATTTGACATGAAAGGTGATGCATACATTTAAGAAGTTTTTTAAAAAAAAATAAGCCTTTATAAAGGTAAATAAAAACATGCAGATTTAATATAGAAAATATTGCTTCAGAATAACTGTTTACACCACCAAAAAGCTTGGTGATTTTTGGGGATATTTTGTAGTAAAAAAATATCATTTATGACAGCGATGATGTTTTATTTATTTTTTTGTTTACATTAAACACATTAACTATTGCATATGTAATATAATGTGTATTTCCATTATAAGTTTAGGTCTTAAATTTCATATAAGTTGGTATTAAAAAGGTCTTAAATTTCATATCTGTAGAAACCCTGTTGCCATTTTAGGAGGTAGTATAGTTACATTTTAGTTAATTTTATCATTTGTATCAGTGTTAAGTAAACACAGGCCAACAACAAGTCTTAAATAAACATACTCAAAATATCTGCAGTGTTGAAAATGTAGCATTTCTCCCCAATGCAAGGATACACACATAACTTACCTACTATATTGCACATGATTACAATCCACTACTAAAGTCAGCTAATGACCGACATGTGGTTTCTCACCGACAGGATCTGGGTATGACTAGTTTTACAGTGACAGTTTTCCTCTGGCTGTGTATAAGGGAAGTATATTAAACATCTAACTGAAACATACCAGAGACATCAAGCCTGTCCTTCCATGCTGCTGAGAAAACTCAAGCGAAAAGCAGTTCTGGACGCTTACCTGCTCGCTTATCTTTAATACTCCCATCTCCACAGATTAGCCAGGTCGGAGTTTATTCATTAGGATATGATAACGAAGTAATGATTCTATGTTTTTAGGCCGTTAATAATGAACGGTAACTAGTGAGCGGATTCACTAACGTTAGTGCAACTGCGCTGTAATATGAAGCTGCTGGTTTACAGCGCCATCTACTGTAAAATAGAAATTATACACCATATAATAGAAATTATATAATTATACAAATTAGGATTTTTATAATGGTAGCCTATATACATTTTCTTATTCTTGGTATTTTTATATCAATGTGGTACAAGACTACCCTATTTAAATCAATGTGATAAATGGTTTAGGTCAAAAGTAATCTCAATAGTAGTCTGATTCTATTACCTAAAATGTAATGGATTACGTTACTGACTACAATTTTTGTCATGTAATTTGAAATCAGTAACTGACTACAGTTTGTAAGGAATCTACAGCGCCTAGCTCTGACAGATATGTTAACATTTATTGTCCATAAATGTTATCAGTAATGTTCTGCTTAAATTCACTACTCATCATTAAAGATATCCAGAATGTATGGCATGTTTGATATCTAAAACTAAGATATTACTTGTCATCATTTTACTATTGTAGATGTTTTGCATGTTAAATTTATTCATACAGATTAGAAACATAATTTCAGATACAGAAGTCACACTGTTGTTATGTATATAATGCATCAATGTGAATACATTTAGCGGTTTCAGGGCTCGGCAATATATGATACATGTTGATATATGATGATATGCTGTATGTTGATGATATAAATTATCGGGTAACACTTTATTTTGATCCCTTTTAAGCATTCTGTTGACAATAAGACACTTTGCACCTACATGTCAACAAACTACCATTATAGTATTAGTAGACTGACTGTTTAATATTTACTAACACCTTATTGTGATGGTCTCCCAGCAGACATTCTAATGACTATCAGTAACTTTGCAAGTACATGTCAACTTTACTTTAACCCTAACCCTATCAGTCTACTATGGACATGTAGGTGCAGTGTTACTTCTATTCAACAGAATAGATTGAAATGGTGTGTCTGTTGGTTCCCCCTCCCTGTTGTTTGTTTGTGTGGATGTTGTTTTGTTAATTTAAAAAAAGCAATTAACGCTGAATTTTGCCTGCTTTCCGACACTAGTCATGTCAACTGTTCTATCAGTACATAAGCCAGGGAAGAGCAGAAGGCAGGAGATGAAGTTATGATAAATGAGCAGTTTATTGAATAATCTCGGTTGCATCTTTCCTGATGCTCAATCTGACTTTTGCTTAACAAAAACGAAAGACAAATAACATAAAATGAACATAAGAAGTAAATTAAAGGAGTTAAAGAATAGAGAAAGACAACCAAGTTATAATAGGAAAGATTTAAAAACAAACAAAACGTATCATGAAGTTGTATGGGCTCTGCAAGCAAACTAAAACAATGCATTTCACATCCCTCTGAGGACAATGTACAAACATAAGTGAAAGACTGCATTCACCTAAAAAACTGAGCCAAAAATACTTCCAATGCAGAAAAAAAAAAAAAAAACATTTCAAACAATATATCAAAATATTCACATGTAAAAGATTTGAGTATTTTGATGCTCATCCATAAATGACTACAAAAGAGATTGTAAAAGATGTCCTTTTTAATGACAGTAGCAATTACAATTGTACATTTCTTTGTTTGGTAAGACTAGTTTTGCATCATACATCTTTATGCTTGAAGTTTCGTCCCTAAACGTTTAGCAAAATTGAGCTCAAGTTCTTACATGATGCTTACATCCTAGGACTCCAAAATTTAGGAAAATATGAAATATGTAGATTTTTACCCATTGACAGTTATAAGGCTCCATTGTGTAAATTGGGATTTCCTTAGCACACAGATTCACGCGTGACCATTGTATATTGCAATAATAAAACAAAAAACTACAAATACAACATGGTCCTCAATGGATACATAAACAAACGAATGTTGACAAATCTGGAAGCAATAACCAATGCAAAAATGTGAGAGAAGAAAACAAGTGAATACATAAAAGTGGGTTAACGGATGTTCACTTCCATTCAAAATGGTGGTAACCTAATTGGTTAAGACCTAAGGACTAGTAATCTGATCAGATTCATGACCTGAAAAAACATCAAGACACAACATCACCACTAGAACCGGGAACTCCAGAGGCACTCTATCTGTGCTTATAATAAATATACCGCAAGTTATCTCCTAAACTAAAAACTAAGTGCATCCAAGGACATTTAAATATAAAAGTATGCCATTGGAGAGACTCACAGAGATCTCATTTTTAGCTGTAGAAAGTCAGCTTTAATTTATGACAATGAACAGTTTTGATGGTAACGCCATTAATACGGTTGAACATGTCAACAGTTAACCCATAGGGTCAAGTACATATGTAATGCTTTGCCTAACATCACGTAAGTAGATCTCTGTATGTTTAGTGTCCTCAACAAGTAAGAGAATCGGTCTGTTTACTGAAGTTGAACAGGTGAATGCATTGTTTTCCACTGGTAAAGCCGTCATGATGCGCTTGGCTCATGTTATAACTCGTCATGAGGTATCTTCAGGGCATGATCACAGAGATCTGTGGAAGGAGTTAAAATAAACTATTACATATGCCAGTGTAACGGAAAAAAGAACTGGTGACACAGTTCCACGTGTCCTTCTGAATAATTTTCCAATATTGTACAGGTGTTAGCTACGCTTGAAAAGGTGGTCGTCAATGTTTTTAACAGGTAAATGCATGTAGCTTGTGACTACGGTGAAATAAAAGAACTTATCTAGAGACAAATACATATGAAGTTCATAGATAGGTTTGAAATGAAAGCATTACCTGTCCTTTTACTGCAGAGCTTGTCTTTAACGTTGTCCGTCTCATGAGCAAAGAATTCAATAAGTTCATCCTCATGCTGCTCAACGATTGTTTCACACTGTGAAAAAACACACATAAAAAAAGACTATTTCTAAAGCCGATCATGTTTTTCCAAACAGCAGTTCATAAATAGTGTACAATTATTGCATCGAATCAGCAGAGAATTGCATCATAAATGCAAATTCAATTAAAGGTTTGACTTAAAAATAAAGAAAAAAAAAAAAAGCATTCTCACAGCAAACTTTAAACTAGAGCTGACTCTGGAGTCAAAGGCCACATCAGAAAGGTCCAAGGCAGTGTCATCACGGGACGTATGTCTCACGTATGTCTTCCGATTGGTGGCAGGGTCAACCCGTTCACCGTAATCGTTCATCTTCTCACAAACCTCTTCCATTAGTTCCAGCAGATGACTCTCAGAGCGGGAAAAAGGAACCTGAGCACATAAACAAATGCATCTGTAAGTTGGTGTCAAAAACAAACAAACACAAAATGATGCCATTATGAAACTCAAATATGTCACCTCTCTTACTGACTGACTGCCATCAGGATTAATCCTAAATGAACCGGTCTGGATCATTTTCTTGGGATCTATTTGCGATATGGCCCAATCCATTTCATCAACTAATGCCCTGCAGGCTAGGGAGAAAAAAACATGTGCATGATGCAATTCAGAAGTACTCCTTAAATCACAAAGCACAGCCATTTATTAAAACAGTTTGAAGATGCATTTATGAAGGTGTGTAACATTCCTGATGTTTCTTTGTCCTGCAAGACAACTAACCCACAGTAAATTATAAAATGTTTGGAAAAAGTTGAAATACCTCCACATTTGATGTCTTGACCCTGTCTGGCTCCTTGGACTAACAGTAGGTGCAAAGACATCAATGCACAGACGACAACAATGTAAAAATGTTTTTCCATCCCCACCTACAAAAACAAATACAACTTAATGTAAGGTTACTGCATACAATTGTATTTTATTGCAGCCTTCGATAGCTGGAATAAGACACAGAACGGCCGGTTAACAGGACTTACCTTTCACGAAATACATTCAAGCAATAAAATAATGCAATGTGTTAATATATTCATTAATCGAAGTGAATCGCACGCATATTTTAAGGCAGAGCGTGAACTTACAAACCTTTTGCTTTAAATGCACCGCACACACGCGTTCACGAACTGATGACGTGCACACAGGGGTAATTGTAGTTTAGGAGCTGACCTGAGATCTGCCTCCAGCTCGAGCCTTGTTTTTCTTCTTGAGATGTGTTGGCTGTCTTTGGTGCATTACCGCCGCCAGCCGAACTGGAGTGTGGAGCAGTGAAGTGCGCCCTCTACAAATAGAGGGACCCTTGATAAACATGACCGAAACATACTGTGGGGGGAAAAATCTAACCTTTAATTAAAGATTTTTTTCTCATATATGTGTGTGCCACAGTTATCGGCAGCCTTAAAGGAATACTCCACCCCAAAATGAAAATTTTGACATTAATCACTTACCCCCATGTCGTTCCAAACCCGTATAAGCTTCGTTCATCTTCGGAACACAATTTAAGATATTTTGGATGAAAACCGGGAGGCTTGTGACTGTCCCATTGACTGCCAAGTAAATAGCACTGTCGAGGCCCAGAAAAGTATGAAAGATATCGCCAAAATAGTCCATCTGCCATCAGTGGTTCAATCTGAATGTTATGAAGCGACGAGAATATTTTTATACGCAAAGAAAATAAAAATAACGACTTTATTCAACAATTTGTCTCATCTGCGCCAGCGTAGCGTCATTCTGGAGAATATCCACTGGACGCAAACTGCTTACCCTGCTAAAAAAAAAAAAAACAATAGAAAAGCCCAATAGAAACCATCACAGAAATTCCAATGGTTTCCATTAAAATACCATTATAAACCATTAGCTTTTTTCCAGTAAAACCATTACAAAATTCCTTTTTGTAGTGTGTTTTGGGCATTTTTCCAATATCAGTAGACACCATTATAGATTCCATTTAAACCAGTACAATTCCCATTATAACCATTAAAACCATTACATTTTCTATTGTGCTTTGGGCAGGGTTCTGTTATTTTTTCAGCAGGGTACGCTGTGCTGTTTCAGCCGCACCACATGGATAAGCTGTTTTCATTCAAATCAAAGCGTAATAATATATGAATATGAACGTGACAGTCACAAGTCTCCCGGTTTTCATCCAAAATATCTTAAATTGTGTTCTGAAGACGAACAAAGCTTTTACTGGTTTGGAACGACATGGGGGTAAGTGATTAATGACAAAATTTTCATTTTGGGGTGGAGTAACCCTTGATATGTCTGTAAAATACATCATATAGCATATATATTGCCATACCCCTGCTGAAAATACCAACAGAACCCTGCCCAAAACACAATAGAAAATCTAATGGTTTCAATGGTTATAATGGGAATTGTATTGGTTTAATGAAAACTATAATGGTGTCTACTGGTATGTGATGGATTCTATTGGTGGGATGTTAAATCCTATTGAAAAAAAATGTAATGGTTTTACTGGAAAAACCTAATGGTTTATAATGGTATTTTAATGGAAACCATTAGAATTTCTGTGATGTTTTTATTGGGCTTCTATTGTTTTTGGGTTTTTTTTTAGCAGGGACGGCTATATATATATATATATATATGTTATACAGATGCTTAAATATAATTTTTTATCTTTGTGGACCCTGAAGGTTAAGAAATGTACCCAAGATACTAATAAAACTAAAGGAATGTTTATTATTGGAAAATAACTCATGAAATAGTTCTCTGAATTTAAATCGAGATTTACCATGGACTGACAGCTCAACCATACAGTAGAGTTTTATATAAAACATAAATTTAAAAAAAAAAAAAAGGGCTTGAGGCTATTTATTAGATGTCTACTAAAAAGAATTTTAAGTTAAATTATTTTTTCATTAGCTCCTTTTAGGCCTGAAAGTTAAAGGGTTAACTAATGAGCCGGTAAAACTTATAGCAAGGATATCTGACAGCACTTCTCCATAAAACAATCTCTGTGTCTGCTACCCAGTGTCCCAGACAAGGGCGCCCACTTCTGACGGGCTTCAAAAAGAATGAACATATTGTTGTTATAGAGAAAGTGAAATTTGAGAGAACTCACCATCAGGTGCAAAATGCTGACAGACATGGTTTGCGACAAGCTGTTCTGACTAAATTTAACCTTAACAAAAAGGCCTTGTGTTGGAAGGCAGGGTTTAGCCATAGACTAACATGGTTGTCCAAAGAAATGCTGCTAAAAGTGGGGAGGGACACGGAAAGCATATCAGCCCATGCTGAGTATTGAGTGAATAGCTCATCTACACACAGATGATGCTGATGAACCTGGACCTTTGCTATATCCAAACTCTTCTCCACTGCAAGAACAGGTCTAACTGATCTGGAATCCAGATCCATGCCCCGAAAATGTACTGAATGATGAGGAAAAGGCAACTCTTCCACAGATAAACTCTCAGCCTTATAGGGTCTGACTTCTGCTGAGATGTGGACATCGACTCAGAGTGGAGGCAGATGAAGGCAAGCTTGTAGAAGCAAGGTTTAAGCAGACCAAATGATTGGAGAAGTCCTGCATGCATGCGTCACCAGAAAGAAGTTGTTGTTTTCTCCAGAAGGTCCAGTTATGACATTTTGATTAAACATTATGAGGTCAAAACTTTTTTTTTTTTTTTAAATTAGCTAAATAGACTATGCACAAATGAATATTTCACAACAAGGTCTACAACATGCTTTTATTAAACGTGTAAGGTGAATTTTCATTTCATTCTTGGTTTGTGTGTATAAAAATATTGCAAAATGTTGAGCTTAACAACTAGTTTAGCCTACTGAGGCCATCTTGCGCATGTAAAATTGTGCACCCTATCATTTTCTGTGGGTTTCTCTTGATGATTATATAACAAAGTTTCTGCACTTGGTATTTCTGCAGAAAGTTATTTCAGAAATGGTAACTGTGTGAGCAAATAAATGAATGAAAGGCATGTATCTATAAATTCGATTCAGACTTTTCTTCACGCTGTCATTGGTGAAAATGAAGAGGAGACAAAAACATGCCAAATAGTCAGATGTAGGCCTATAGCTGCTGGAATGTTAACTAGTGATAAACAGTTTCTCGTATTTATATTAAATTAAATTACATTACAAGTAGTACACACTATACTTTAAATAATATATAAACAATACTGTAGACAGACACTATTTTGCCCCACACTACGACGTAAAACTACAACTTGAATTGCAGACGTGGTAAAAGCTAATAATGCTCTGTTTCTGTGCTGGGTCACTTTAAAAAAAAAATACCCAGGAGGAGGTTCCTGTTTGAGTTCCTGTTTTTGATTTCCTGGCACATATTGCTTGTTTTAGTACATTTTTCGCGGCATCATCATTATCATCATCCTCAGAATCAGAGAGTGGCAGACGTAAATATATCTTCAGTTGTGTCGGGTTGATCACGGATGTTTGGATTTAGTAAGCATGTATATTATATAGACTGCTATAAGTTCTTCCTCTCTATGCTTTCATTCTGTGGCCACCGCAATGCACTGTAGAAACCTATTGCGATGACAGTACAGAGCGACAGAAGCTGAATGTTTCAAGGAGAAAATAACGCGTTTGTCAGGATCGCTATTATAGTGATATTGAATCAGTTTCCGAGGACGTACGCAGAGTTGTTTGCAACATATTTTTTCTTGAATGTCTAATCAGTGATACAAACAATGGCTTCAAATGCTACTGTGTAACTTGTGGTTTCGGTCGACACCTGTGGTTTAAGTGTTGTTGCGGATGAACTGCGCGACACAGTGTGCCAATGATACCTAGCTATCTATCTACTGAAACTGTCCAGCAAGGAAAATAGCCACCTCTGAAAATGCAAAAGTGAAAGAAAGAAAGAGAGAAAGAACGATTGATAAGTTGTTCTCACCTGACAATTTATTCATGTCAAATCAAGAGGGATTCAGAGGTTATTTTACAGTAGCCAATTACAACCAACCTGGTCTCCCCTACATTTATTGATGGTAAAATAAACAGAAATATTTATGTGACACCCAGAAACCTGCAATCTGTATGTTTAGGCTATATTTTGTACATTTTCATGACAATTTTTTTTTTTTTACTGTTAAAAATTAGCCGAAAAAAATAATAGGCTTTTTAATGGCAGGTTTCATGGAGTCACACACTAATCAATGAAATTTGATATTGTACTTTTTCTTGCTAATAATTATGAAAATTTCTTTCTCTATTTTTTAGTGAATAGTTTTCCTCATTTCTATGTATTTTTTTTATCTTCCTGTACAGAAGTCCTCAAGACTGCAAGCTCAAAGACTTTAAAGTAAATTTCATTCTTAATTTAATCCACTGATAACCGCTCTTAGATGGAGGAGGCGTATGCAGCACTGTATCAGGAGTTTATCCGTCTCCAGTCACTTTGCTTAAAACAAGCAGCAATAATACAACATCTCTCTGACACAATACAACGACAACAAGGTCAGAAGACTCTTGCAAATAAACTACTGCTAATTACGTCATTATTAATGTCACCGTGTATTAAATGAGTGATATGTGATATATTAATGTTCACTTTCAGGTTTGGCCACGGCTCCAACTAGGAACTTTGAAAAGCCGTATCAGTGCCCAGAGGAAAAGTCAGGACACCGACCCCATCCTGCAGAACGCCATGAGCAAGAACCTCTAAGAGATTTCAATGCACCACTCATACTGGGCTCTCAAAGTATAGTATTCTCCCTGTGTCTGTTAAAATGATCACTTCTAAAGTCTACCATTGACTGAAGGCCCATTTACACCAAGGACGATAACTATAACTATCCACCTTGTTCTTCACGTAAAAATGGGCCATTTGTAAATTCATGCAAACAGTGTAATGCAAACAGTTTAATAGTTTATTGCACATTGTTATTCTCCTTATTTCTTTATACTGCGTCTAATGAACCGGAAGTCTCGCCCATAGGCTTACTTCTGCATTTAAGAATAAGTTGGATATAGTTTTAAAAATCATTCTAAATTTAAAAGAATAGCATATTCCACATCACAAGTATAAAGATAATAGCACAGGGGACTGATATCGTTGGAATAACTTCCAAAATTATTATGTTTCCAATTTATAAGTAATAAAAAAGTTGACAGCCAATCAGAATCCACCCTTCTTAGCTCAAGCATTTAAAGACAACAGAACTGCAGTATGTGCTTATAATAAACAATGTTATTGTGCGAAGGTGTGGATGCTAATGTAGTTGTCCTTATAGCCCAGCCAACAATGACTTGTCGGTCAGCCAGAATTGTTTGGGTGGCATGCCACTATAAGCTTTTGCTGCGGCGGGACTTTCAGACTTTCAAAATCCTTCATCACTTAAATTAAGATATAATAATTTTAAAGCACAGCCACCACAAAATCAGACTTTAGCACCTGTTTTTACTTTGAGATCAATCTGAGGTTAATTACAGATTAAAAATCATAGCAAGATCTAGTTTAATAGCTTTGATACTGTTTTTGAAATCAAATCTTTGCATAGCTATGACAGGAAACACTGGCAGTTAACAACACTTTGAAATAAAAACAGTTAATTAAAAAAAAGCATATACATAAACCCAAATAGGAATTAGGACAGTTATCAAATAAACACGTGTCCTATTCTTTGTCCTAAACTCCTGAAACATTGGTGTCTCATATTTTAGAGCACTCCGTGCAATTTTGGAAAGAAATCAATCAAAACTGTATGTGTGAGACCCTTTGTAATCGTTAACATTTTCATAAGTAACTGTAATTTAATTACACATTTTTTTCTCAGTAACTGTAACTTTAACCTTTATTTTGTAATTAAATTATGTAACTGTGTTACATGTAACTAGTTACTCCCCAACACTGGTGGCAAGCAGATAGTCGGTCCAGTTATCTTTATAGTTGTTTTTCTTGATGTGAACAGGCCTTAAAGGGATAGTTCACCCAAAAATGAAAATTCTGTCATTCTGTCACACTAATAGAATTTTTCCATTCAAAATCAAACTTTCTCACTTTTGTCTGCAATTCTGAATCATTCAACCTCAAGCATCAAATCAAGGTTTCTGCTATGCATATGTTTGTTTTTCAGCTGGTAATGATCTTCGTCATATTGATAGAGGACTAGACAAACTGCGTCTTAACCTGGACATGCCAGATCAGAAACAGGATAACCACGATAAAGCAGTTTTCCACGATCCAGTAAAGACGGCAGAAAGCAGTGCCTGGGATGACCTGAGGAGAGTTGAGCAACATTATTATGCAAACCAGACTTCGCAAAGACTGCGGGTTCGTATCAGTCCGACCCTAGCCCATGCCCCCCTCCCAAAACAGCTTATACTACTGTTTCAGTTATTAAAATAGTTCAGTTTTGTATGTAATGGCAAAGTGATTATATTTCGTTTCGTTTTTTTATTAAGTTAGTTTAGAAAAATGTTTGGAGGATTTTTTATTTCGTTAAATAGGCTGTAAGTTTTTGTTTTTTAAAGTAACGACCAAGCGGCCAGCGGCAGACAGAGAGCTGATTATAACCTCTGTTTGATCAATTTAGCCTTCTCAAATCATCAACACTTGCCTAAAATAAAATCTATAGATATTAAACAGTTCAAGCATATAACAATGTTTAAAGGTTAAACCTAGATAAATGTGCGCTGCATCCAATAGTTTGTGCGGAGAGTGGAAGCTAAAGTGCGCTTTGCAGGACATGAAGGCGCCAGTGCACTCCCTTGCATTTTTTTTTCAGTGGAAACAACTTAAAATACGCCTTCATTTTTGCTCATAAAGATAAGAGTAATACATCATTTGGAACTGTAACTCCCAATATCAACAATAAGTCGTGCTTTTATAAAATAAAGAATACAAACATGATGCGCTTTCTGCCGCCTCAGTCTTGAACAGGAGCGCTTCACAAAAATGAACTGAAACTCTGCGAATACCTGCCTCACAGACAAACTAGAAAACACTAGTTTTAGTAAATAATTCAAATATCTCCTTACTATTTCCCCCAGACTCCTGTGTTTAGTTAGCACTGGTTCACTTCAGTTTCTTTTCTTTAAGCTCCCAGCTTGAAAGACTTAATTTTTTTTGTGTCTAGTCCTGCTTGTGATCACACCTCCTGCACATCTTCCACAATATAAGCAAACTCTGACATGTGTGAGAAGGCTGTTTCTCTGTCCCACAGAGGCCCTGGTCATCCTCGTTTCTGGACAGTGAGTTGATCAGTCAAGCCGGAGGGCTGTTCATGTCTGGAGTCACGCTGCAGTCGCAGGTGTGTGAGTTCTGTCACGCTGTGTTTCCTGGACACACAAGCACCCGCGGAGAGTTTCTGCGTCACCTCACTACACACATGACCTGAAGGAAAGCAGTGCTGGGAATCAAATTCATCAAAAAATGAAGATGAGATGATAAGTGAACACACCGAAAATGTCAGTAATGGACTATCATATGTTTGATTTTGAGGTTTGGTCAGTGATGATCTAGATTTTTTTTTAATTAAATTGTAACGCACACAAAGTTGTAGTGTTGTTGTTCTCACTTTATCATATTAAGTACATACTTAATATGATAAAGTGAGAACAACAACAAAAAATGTTATGCATGCATATGTATTTGTTGTTTCATTTTATCAGGTTATGATTCATCGTCTAGTTTGATCTTGTAATTATTTGGTTCCATCACAAAAAGTGTTTTGTACCAGTAGAAATGGTATGAACATAACATTATTTTTAGAATGATTTACTGTTTTTAACCAAATGCTGAATTCTCATTACCATAAAGCACAAGATATGAGTATAGCGCTGTCTAGCAATTAAATAGTAAATACACTAGAAAATGTTACAGTGTAGAAAATCAATGGATCATACCACCTGGTAGCATGAATGCTGTAAAACCTCATTAGTTTATCCGTGGTTATGTTTAAATGAAATCATATGCTATGATAATCGACAGCAAGGCATCGGCGGATTAAGACATTTTTACAATGTTATTTTTTAGTGTTCACAAAAAACTGGTTTGTTGCCTTGAAAAAGGCAACCTTCAAGGAACTCCAGTACACAAGGACATGCTCTTACACAACACTTACAGTGTACCTGTTTCAGTTTCTTGAAAAAGCTAGCCTAAAGGGATAGTTAACTCAAAAATCTGTCTTTCAAACCTGTATGATTTCCTCTTCCTTTTTGCAAAACACTTGAATTTTTTGTCACAGTGGTCCGAAACAACTCCTTTGACTTTCATTTCATATGGACAAAAATGCTGCACAGTATCTATCCTCTTTTGTGCTTCACAGAATAAAGAAATATAGAGTCCCACAGTCTTTGAATGACATGATCTTTGGTTCATTTTTGGTTATCCCTTTAATTATAGGCCTTCACAAGCATATTACTCAAATGAAATCAATTTATTTATTAGAGATTAATTGATTGATTGAGTGAATTTGCCACCAGTGGCACCAAACAGGCAACTGAAACAATAACTCTTTTTTTTCAGACAGTTTTTCTTTTTTTACTTTTTCCCAAACACTTCCCCATCTGCGAGATTGACGATGACGATGATGATGATGATGATGATGGCAGAGTAGGGCAAGTGAATCAGAGGCATCGTCTGTCTTGGTTTGTTGAGATGAGACTAGGGTGAGTGTGGGTGGTGGAACCGTGTGTCAGAAATGAGACAGAAACATCAAAATTGTCCATACATTTTCATGTACAATACTATAAGTACCTTAAACAAAAGCAGTGGATGAATAAAAGTTGTTGTTGTAATACACAACGTTTCTATTTTTACACTGTTAGCAAAATAAAAGTAACAATCTAGAGAAATAAACATGAGAAACATTACAATATAATTTATTGAGAAATTCAAAAATAAATAATCTATCATTAAAGAGGCCACAGATCTATTTCTAACATTAGCGCTGTGATGCACAATTCATACTTACTATTCTCATTAGCCATTCAACCTTTAAACGGTGAGAATATTATTTTTTCCCCCATGATTCATTTGAATCATTTACATTTTGTAACCTATGAAAACTCATTTGTGCATTTAGAGTTGATATATTCATATTTACTGCATCAGTATGTTACTAGTGTAAGGGTTCTTAATATAGTCAATTTCAGGATTTCACATGTTAATATAATCCAAAACTTGTAAACGTGTTTTGCTCGCTGTACATAATAAAGTGTTTGAGCAGTTTGCTTATTCTAGCATTGTGATTGGTTGGATTAAATAAACATGTTCCTCCAAAACTTTTGTTAGAACTCCCATCAAAACAAGAAACTGAGAAAATGGAATGAAAAAATTAAATCCCAATGTCTCACAGCTCCGCTTAGAACGAGAAGCATGTCATCTAATAAATTAAGGTTTAGGTAATGCAATTTCATTCTAGAATTTGCTCGACACAAAATTAGCACCATTGAAGCTTTTTACTGACATTATAACCTGACAGAGAATATGGAATGTATTTGTAACACTTGTTGCTTGCACTAAGCTGTATGTGCTTCAAATTTCTTTTGCAAAGCCACAAGAATTTCCGTCAACTGCCTTTAAATGTTCTAACAGAACATGATAAGGTGCATACAAGTTTTAAAAGTTTTATAGAACAGGACAATTCAACATAGCGAACCGAACACCACGGCTGCATTCAGACATGATATCCAACCTGAGTTCAACATGGAGACTTGCAGATTGTCAGTTATGGATCGTCTTTGGTGTTTGCTGGACTGGTGCTTCTGTTACTCGATGCTCTCCTCTCTGATACTTTCTCCTCCATCTCTAAGAGAATATAAACAAAGTTTTTGGATTTTTAAAAAAATTTTTTAATAATAAAGTGTGTCAGGAACACAATACAGTACTTTACAGTATCAAATGTCTATTGTTGTTTATTTTCATGTCTCTGAGCTTAAAAATCTTTTCATTTGAACAAATTTGGCGACATGTAGCATTCCTTCGCTTGCTCACCAATGGATGCTCTGCAGTGAATGGGTGCCGTCAGAATGAGAGTCCAATCAGCTGATAAAAACATCACAATAATCCACACCACTCCAGTCCACGTCTTGTGAACTGAAAAGCTGCGTGTTTGTAAGAAACAAATTCATTATTAAGACATTAAGTAAAACCATCGATTTTCTATGTGTAATATTGCTTTCTGCAGTAAAAAAAAGTAATCTCATCTGAATCAGAAGTATCAGTAATAGATCAAGCACCGTTTACAAGTGAAAACAGTCTAAAATCATCCTAAACAAATAAGTTGGTGGATTTTGATGTGAAAAAAGGGCATGGACAAGTTATGGCCTGTTACTTATGGATTATGGACTCATATTTTAACCAGAAACGATGATTTAAAGTTAAACGTCCTAACAATGGATTTGTTTGAACTTTTCACTTCACAACCCGTTAACTGCTGGAGTGGCGTGGATTACTGTGATGTTTCTATCAGCTGTTTGGACTCTCATTCTGACGGCACCCATTCACTGCAGAGCATCCATTGATCCATTGCAATTTCTTCTCAAAAGTGTGTTCCTATGAAGAAACAAACTCATCTACATCTTGGCCTGAGGGTGAACTATTCCTCTAAATACGTTCTGCTCATTAATGCACAAAGTTATCAATAGACTAGAATTTTTAACGGGGAGAATCAGCATTTGCATTATTGGGTTTCCCACTGCATTTGTGAACATCACAATTCCCACACTTCGGCAGACATTAATAATACATTACAGCAATGCGATAAAACATGTTAAAACTCGCATTATTATGTGA
This sequence comes from Acrossocheilus fasciatus, assembly GCA_036784905.1. Taxonomy (NCBI): domain Eukaryota; kingdom Metazoa; phylum Chordata; class Actinopteri; order Cypriniformes; family Cyprinidae; genus Acrossocheilus; species Acrossocheilus fasciatus. Next base: position 6,327,905 of record CM071948.1, read on the forward strand.
GGGCAGAACAATGCTGAGGAATGATGCTGTGTAACTGCAGAATGACTGACAGCGCAATGAAATGAGGAACTTACATTTTCGCTTGAAAGAGACAACACAAAAAAATACAAAGAAAGACTGATTAAAGCTCATTGTTGGCCATTCCACTGAACTGAAGCACTAGTGTTTGCTCATTAAGAGCGGCTGCATCCTTTCACTGCCCACATGGTTTATTTTTACTCCGTCTCTCTGAGTCAAAGCGACGCCCTTCTCACTCCCTCCTACTCATTCACCCCCTCTTTCTCTCCATCCATCCATCCGCCCTCTTCTCACACATTTTCATAAGCTTTGACGTCAGACAGGGAAGGGGGGCTCCAGTTTATCACCCACACAGCACTTCCTGTGGCCCCCACCACCCATACGCATTTTCTCTTCTCATTTCTCTTTTATTCTGCGGTCCCCAATGACGACGTCTGACTGAGATGTTTGCCTCTGAAAGAGCTTCTCGAATCTGATGATCTCTGATTCATTCCATCCATAAAGACTAGATCAGCTAACCAGATAAGTAAAATAAATCAGTTGTCACTGTTCTTATATATTCCTCAGAGACACATAAGGTGTGCTAGTCTCTGCACTATCATCACTATCAACCCTGCAGCCTTTAAAGGAAATTTTCTGTCATGATTTATTTACCTTCAAGTTGTTTCAAATGTTTTTTTTAATTTTTTTTTATTTTAGTTCAATGAAAGTCAATGGGGTCCATTGTTTTTGGAACCCAAATATCTTCTTTTGTTACGTAGAAGAAAGACAGTCACACAGCAACAACATGAGGATAAATTATGACAGAACTGAACTGTCCCCTTCTTAAGAGAATAGAGAGGTTCTTTAGAGAGGTTGACCTCTTTAACATGAAAAATACCTAGGAGGTTTTTAACTTGACTGTACCCAAACAATTAAAATCATACAATGTCATAATTCTGTCAATTGTGAAACACACTTATGACCCTTTCTACAGTACAATAATCTCTTTAAAAAAAAAAGTCAAATTTTAAATAAATCTTTAAATAGCCAAGTGTGTTACCAGTTCTGACGTAGCATTTTGCACTGTATGTTACTAAGCAGCAAAAATACACACTTCTTATAAATTACACAGAAAAAAGTTACACTTTATTTAAAGGTGACGTTGTTTCGGTGTAATTACACAAATAAGTGCAGAGTAATATTACTAAATTCTTAGGGTTAGGTTATTCTAAGTTTAGTTTAGGGTTAGTTACATGTACTTATGCATCATTGCCTGTCATTACCATAGTATGTACATGTAACTACTCACCTTAAAATAAAGTGTTACACAAAAAATGTCCTTGTGTGGATAAACAAAATCTCTTTTTTTTCTGACCCTAACCTATTTGTGGTAGGTGCATGAGAAGTGTGCGTGTTATAAAACATCTAGTATTCACCTGAAATCTGTCTCTTTTCTGACCCTAGGCTGACTTTGCTTGCGTGGTCACGTGACACCATTCTAGCCAATCTGAGGCCCTCATCCATGAGAGTTTGTTGCATGAGCTGGCGACTCCAGTTGATGAGGCCAGTGGTGTCGGTGAGGGGGTGAGGGGATGAGGAGGGGTGCAACTGAGGGCTGATATCTATCAAGACACACAGAATTAGACAAACATGCCTCTCAATCAAATCTTACGGTTTCTTTCAGCAATGACGTTTTTCCCTGACATGAGTATGAATGGACACAAATTTGCTTTGCTATCTTCTATGCTTGATCTTTACATCATCTCAGAGAGGGAAAATAACCCACTGTGCTCACTTTTTGCTTGTGAAGTGATCCTTCATGGCTATGACCATTATGGCACTTGCAATAAATGCAACATAGAATGTGGGACAGTGATGGTTTGAGGTTACATGCCCAAGATTTACTGACATACACTGGACATTCATAAATATATCAATGTTTAAAATAAAAGCAATGAAAATAAGGAATCTTACCTTGTGTTAAACTATCTAGACTTTCTCCAGAGAGGCTGTTGTCATCCGCTGTAGATCTGTTGTCACTGTTGGCTACTGGATCCTTAGACAGTCTGTCAGAATCTGTGACCTGAAAGAAGCAGTACTTCTAATGAAAACGTTACTCCTTTTGTCAATAGTAGCTGGTTTGTTACACTATAATGACAGATATGAGTGCAATAGTACTAGAAAAGGAGTTCACAGCTTGACATCCAATGTAAGCTCCAGCGTAACTCAATCCATCGACTTACGTCTTTATTTTAATCCTATAAGGGATCCTGTTCATTTTTTGTCATTTTGTAGCTACTGTATATAGTCAAGTCGCTATAAATAAAGTGTAAGCATCTGCCCAAACTTCACCTGAGCATAATCCTCAACGTCCTGTTTACCATTTATACAGATGTATGTATAGATACATATCTTGATGTACTTACATCAAGCTTGATTCTCTTCTGAGCAGAACAGTCAACAGAGGCAGTACAATCATCTGAGTATGTCCTGAGATGATAATACAACAAACCCAGCTCAAATTCTGATCAAATAAGTTTAGATGTAAAAAAAAGTCACAGTATTGAAGGGCAAGTATGTAAAAAAACGACACACAAGAGGCGGCAGGGCTAGCTTTCACACATGTATTTGTGAAAATGCCTATATCTCAGTAACTCCATGAGTTGAAAGATTATCAGATCAATTTATTTGAAATATTTTTTTAGAAATGTAGCACATCTGTTACCAGGCATAAAGGTCTGGTCACACAAATAAGAACCTTGGTCCAGAAGAACCACTCTGCACTACTACCTCCAATAAATTATTCTCTACACAAGGGCTTTGGACCAGTTTTTTGTCTTGAATACATTATAGATTTTGCTCAGCTAAAAGTCTTGGTTTTGAATGTACTACATAATCAATTATATATAATCAATTCCACTATCATCATGTTTTTGCTTGAGCTGTTGAATAAACAGATTGAACTCAATAAAACCAAAGAACTGTATTGTAAATGTCTGATCTTCAAATTTGGGGTCTCTTTCTCAAACAGTCTCACACCACAAACAGTTCAAATTTGCATTTATATTTTTTGACTATATCCTTGGCCAACAAACATAAATGATAGTTTTGTAATAGTCTCTCTACATGGACATATGGACATGGCGCTGATGACACATACCAGGTTTCATCATGATTTGCCTATGCATTGTGGTAAACTGAGCAGTCTCATTGCATGTCTTCTTTGTCTGACACACCCATTTTTGGAAAGACTCTTTTAGGCCAAACAATTTTAGATTTCATCGCCAATAGGTGGCGCTGTCTCCAAACTGCTCAGGTACTCTCAGGTCTTGGTTGTGATAAACCAAATTTCATTGCGAAACTTATGTTGTTTTTGGTGTGCTTTCTGTTGAATGAGTGTTTTGGCTCATGAAAAACCTTTGAAGATGATATGAGCCAAGTTTGGTGAAGATCGAATTAAAATTCTTGGAGGGGTTAAAAAAAAAAAAGTCTGATTTTCAGAAAGGTTGGGCAGAAAATAAAAACATGGTTTGCTTTTGTCTTGGCATAAGCCTAGGTATAAGAAGAAAAAATAATTTCTGTGGATTTACTATTTGTGTGATTTATTCCACAAATATTGTTTTTCAAACTCTTCCCAAGTTAAAACATTAGTATTGTGATATTTAAAAAGGAATATGAACTTGTTTTCTTTGCATTATTCAAGGTCTGAAAGCACTGTATCGTTAATATTTTGACACAAAGTCATTTTCAGCAAATGAATGCTATAAAAGTCATGTTAATTAGTATTATTGAATAAAACAAAAATGTTCAATTTACTTAACTCAATTTACTTTAAACGGACAATTTTGTAGTGGTCTCTTAATTTTTCCACTGCTGCATTTACTGTGTATATGTGCATATTTTAAATATGCCTGTAAATGCCTAACAATACCTGTAACCACCTCAAATGGATGCAAAATCTGAAACAATTTCAAAATCAAGATGAAAGTAGTTCCTGACCTGTTATGTTTAAATGTTGACGTGTAGGCACATTCTCTCGCCACTTGTCGTGCTAAAGAGAACAGTTCAACTCTACGCAACAACAGAGCATTGTCACGAATGCAGAATTGAGCTGCAGCCTCATTGATGAGCATCTGAAAGTGGAAATATTAAAATTAAACTGGATCATCTGAGCTCTATGAAACTATGAAATGCATTAAACAACCTCTGTAATGTATATAGTAGCCTAAATATTTACAACTGCTATTTTAAAATTACAGTATTACAGTAAAATTACAGTATTAAATATTGCTGTGAAATCTAGGAGTTGCAGTTAGTTCTGTAAAGTTTATCATAAAAAGTTCTTGTCAAAACACATGCAAAGACTTGTGGGATAATAAAATAAATCCTCTGGAAATGAACTGGAGGAATTGCTGGATTCATCTAATCCAGTGCTGTTTTTTTAAAGGTTTATAAAATGGGCTGTAATCAAAAGATTGTAGAATCAAATCTTGCTTTCCTGTGCAAAAGTCATCACCACAATGCTAAGATGTTGTGGGTGGTTGCCATGCAAAGCTGTTGCTTAACTTTTCTGTGTTTTATGCAGTTGCTAGAGTGTTATGAGACGTTGCTTTGGGATGGAAATGGTCCCATTTCATTGTCTACAATAAAAATTGTAACTCTAATTGCTTATTAAAGTAATAGCACACCTCTCCTTACTTTGAGTTTTGTATACTATATTGTTCACTGTTTAATATATTGTAACAGTAGTCATTTTAGACTGAGCAAACACCACTAAATGCACAATGTCTACAGCAGATTAGCTCAGTTAGAATTTAGAAAATTTAGACAATTTTAGAGATACAGGAAGATACTTTAGTTTAGTTGTGTTTATTACAACTAAACTTGAGAAAAAACATATTTTTATAACATCTGTGCAATTTGTTCAAAATGTTGTCTTTAACAAACCTCATGATGGGTGAGCTGTTTCCCTTCCCTCCTCTTGGAGTCAAAGCGGCCGTAGATCAGGCTATATTTGCGAATCTCTTCCTCTTTGCTCTTGTCTTGAGGTTCCAGGTTGAAAATGTGTCCCACCGTCTTGGCCATTTTCTTATTGAGTCTCAAAAGCGTCTTCACCTCGGTTTGATCTGCTTGCGGCATGGTTCTTAGAAGCCTATCAACACTTTCCTCCACGGCTTTAATGGTCTCTGGGTCCAGCTGACCTCCGGGCCACGGAGAGGTCATAGTGGAGGAGGATGAAGAAGAAGTTGGCGTAGGAGGACCAAGAAGACGCGAGTGGCAAGCAAAAGGCAGAGGGGTAATGGGCTGTTCTTCATCTAACTCAGCGGCTCCATACATTTCAGGACTGAGCCAGTGGGGATCCATGGGGGACAGTTTTTCTCTGTACAGATGGTCTGGAGGTACAGGAGAGGCCTGTGAGCAGGGGCTCTTTGGACTGTTATCCCTGAGCGGCGTAAGGCAAGATCCTACTTCCTCTCTTTCACACGGAGAGCCTGGCTGACCGTTGCTTAAAGATTTTCTGCCACCAATAACCCCTGAGCCAGCAGCGCCGGCGCTGTCGATCCTAAGGAGAGGGATTCCACAAGGGGCCACATTGGTGGCCAGAGGTTGGTTGAACAGCGCTGGGTTTGCCGCCCAGTCGCGCAGAGCCTTCTGCAGACGTCGCACATGCAGGGGTTTTGTGGCCATGCCAACTAGTGCCATGATCTCGAGAAATTCCTCTTCGCCAGCCTCACACAGCTGTTGGACATCATCACCTCCCTGCTGGATGAAGGTGTCATAGTACATCAGCAGGTTGGCCCTTTGTAAAACTCGGTAGAGCTGCAGCTCGCCCAGCGTCCGTGGTAGTGACATCCTGATGCTTGGCTACAACGGGATTTCCAAAAGGTTGTCATTAGTATCATTTAAAACACACACAGACACACACACATTATATAAATACACACACACACACACACACACACACACACACACACACACACACATATATATATATATATATATATATATATAGTCAACAAGTGAATCAAAACCATTCATTAAGTTGTCCTAAAACCAAAATGTGCTCTTGTCTTAGGACAACTTTGGTGACATTTTTTTGATCCACCTCATGTTGAGTACTGTATATATATATATATATATGACCCTGGAGCACAAAACCAGTCATAAGTAGCATAGGTATATTTGTAGCAACAATCAACAATACATTGTATAGGTCAAAATTATTGATTTTTCATTTATGCCAAAAATCATTAGGATATTAAGTAAAGATCATGTTCCATGAAGATATTTTGTAAATTTCCTACCGTAAATATATCAAAACTTAATTTTTGATTAGTAACATGCATAGCCAAGAACTTCATTTGGACAACTTTAAAGGCGATTTTCTCAATATTTTTATTTTTTTGCACCCTCAGATTCCAGATTTTAATAGTTGTATCTCAGACAAATATTGTCATATCATAACAAACCATAGTTATTCAGCTTTCAGATGATGTATAAATCTCAATTTCAAAAAATGTGACTTTCTCTTATGACTGGTTTTGTTATATATAACAAATATATAAATGCTATATATATGTAATATATATTGTTCATATATATATATATATATACATACAGTATGTGAATGTATGTATTTATGTATACAGGGCATATGAAGTTCTAAACAAGTAAGAAAACATGATATCTTACAATAAAAACATAATGAATAAATGTCAAACAGCCGACACATTTTGTGCACTGTTTAGCTCTATTTTAGTTCATGACTGAATAATATTCATGAACACATTTCAAGATGATTGTGCCATTCACCTCACTGCTGCACAGGTCTGCTCAGCAGCAATAGAAAGTGTTTCTATTAATAATAAATCACAGTAGTTTCTGAACAGACTTTAAAATAACTGCTCCATGAATAAGCTTAATTTAAAATGTTTGTTTAGTGGCAAACGGTGCTGATGTAATATGCTGTGGCTGTTGTTTTCTAATAAAGAGTATGTATTTATTCATAATAAATAAGCAAAAGGTAAAAGCGAGGTAATACATCTCTATCCCAAAAAGTTTTTTTTTAAACTATAAATACACTAGTCAACATTTGAAGTGGATCAAAACCTTTCATCAAAGTTGTCCTAAAACCTAAAATGCATTCTTGTCTTAGGACAACTTTGATGAACTTTTTTGATCCGCTTCAAATGCTGACTACTGTATATATATATATACAGCCCTATATCTTAACACTACATGATTCTTTTTCTTTTGCGGTTTTATGAACATTACATCGGAAATTACCAAACAGCCTTATTTTAAAAACCTATTTTTACTCTTGTGAAAGGTTTTTAAATGAGTAATAAATGAAGTATGAGATATTAGTATGGGATAACGTACAGTGAGCCAGTCAACTTGGATGCCCAACACAAAGCAGAATACAAGAAATATCGACTTCAAATAATGACTTCAAGTGAAGGAAGAGTGGAAATGTTGACTCCACTATTTCTTGTTGAGTTGCTAAAAGGGAGCTTCAGAGGGGTTGCAAATAAAATGAGACAGGTAATGCAAAGCCGTTAATGTGTGCACAGCAGAAGCATAACTATATGGTGAGAAAACTTCTGGGTCTGAATTGTTCTGAATAGACTCCAACATTTTAGTTGACGTGAGGATCCACCAACAAAATCACCATTTACTCAGCATCTGTACAAAACACTATTAAAACTGTACACTTCCTAAGAAATAAGTCACTCTTTGTATCCAGAACATTTGGTTCACACAGAACACATTTTTATGTTTCACATCCAGTGGAACACAAAAACATGTTCTGATAAGAAAGAAGCGTAACATCAAAAACGTGTCTTGAGACCCTGCCTTCTTTTCCATTCATCAGTGCTGTGTCTCTGCAGTTGGATACTATTGTTTAGTGTCTCATGGTTTTAAAAGCAAAAACACGTTTCAGTGAACAGTTCTTGAAAGAACCACTGCATGCGTGTATTAAGAACGTTTTAATAATCTAAACAACCTTGAAAGTACTGTTTGTACTAAAGATTCTATGGATGTTAAAGGTTCTTCATGGATCCATTAATGGCAGTAAAGCACCATTTTTTAAGGTTCTTCTATGGCACTGCTGCAAAAACACCTTTTGGAATATATATTTTTAAAGACTGTATCCAAGAGCCAAGTTGAGGTGCAGTCCAATGACCTCCTCCTGCAGTGTAATATGAAGCCTCTTAATCTGCAATAATGGTTGTTTACTCAACCTCTCATTTCTTCCACTTTTCTCTCTCTCTCTCTCTCTCTTTTAAACATAATAGCTGGAGACAGATTTGCATGTGAAAGTTGCATCCTCCTTTAATAATCGGATGATGAATATATAGCATCTAAAAGTCTAAAAGTTTCAGGTAGTCCTACAGAAAAAGAGGGAACAGCTTAATGTTTTATCTATATTAGGCTCCAAAAAAAAAAAAAAACTCTTAGCCCTAAATTGCATGTTTTGTGCATGCCATAAGCTACAGCAAAAAAACATTTTGCAGTCACTGTAGCTGTAAAATGTTTTATTTTTAAAACACTCACATACCTTTTTTTCAGCTTGCATGTTATTAAATTTCAGAAATAACGAGCTAGTTTATCAACGAAATTCCCTTCATATGCTCATGAGGTGTTGCTGAGTTAAATATAACCCGCAGTAGTAGCTTTCCTCTGATCATTTATAATGAAGATAGTAGCTAATTGCTCAATGTCGATGACTCGTCAGTAGTTGTGTAGGCTACTCACCTCGAGAGGTTTAAAGACAGAATCCAGGACAGGATCCAGCAGAACACTTGAGCTTCCAAACGACCGATTCTATCAGATTCGGGAACTCAACTCAAAATCAGTCAAACTTTTCCGTCTATTAAAAGACTTGTATCTTTACGCCTCTTAATTTATTTTTGTTTTCTGTGCTTGTTAGACCTTATTCTACAGATGTGCGACTGGACTAAAATGTTCTTGAAACTCTGGTGTTGTCTCGGCTATGCTCTGCTGTGCTGGCAGTAGCGGTGAGTTAATGACGCTCCTTTCGCTGCCTGTGTGGGCGCGAGAAACGCGTGGGCGGACTGCGGCACGCCATCTGACCGAATAAGAGCCTTCCTCTCCGGTCTGAGCGCGTCTCGCGTCAGGGTGTGGATGGACGGGGAATTCTGTCCATTTCACTGTTTAAGCTCAGATCTGTATATCGTGAAAGCCAGCCGTTTAGGCGCTAAACAGCACGACGGAGCTCCGCTATAAAGAGTAGCAGATTTAATGCATGAACAAGCATGAGTGCGGTATAATCGCTTGTGTGGAAGAGCGCCGGAGATCACCGAGTCTGTGGGCGGTGATCGAGCTCAGTGACGCGGCTTGAGCAGCGGGATTCCCCGGCACCTCAGACTCTGACTGGTTGATGCGCTCATTTAAAGCACAGCGTGGACTGTGTGTGTGTGTGTGTGTGTGTGTGTGTGTGTTTAAAGGCTGCCTTAGTCTTTTTTTCGTACACCATTCTTTTTTTATTCTTTTCGTATGGTGTGTTATTTATGTATTCATTACCCTATGTTTTAATTTTAAATAGAACTTTACAGAATATTCATAGAATACGAATAAAATGGTTTTATTTTTGCGTTATTTTGTATATTTAGGACACATAAACTGTTAGCCTTAGCAAGACGAATGAAGTCTAGTCTCCTGCTCTTAATCCTTTTAATGTCAGTTAAACATGTGGCATATGATTCAGCTCAGCTGATTTATTTTACCTCTTTGTCTATTAAAAATAGAACAATAGAACATATTTGTGCATATTTTATATAAAATATTATAATATTTTATTTATAATATTTATATATTAAAAATATATATTTTGTGCATATATATATATTTTATTGTGCATTTGGATTTGAATGTCACAAATTAAAAACTATTCACTCTAATTCTTCAGTTAACACAGCTGGCATTTGATACAGTGTTCATATGTCGAACAGTTTTAAGATCACTTAGCAAAAGTCAGGTCAGTCACTGAAACAACAATGCCCCCTTGAGGAACAAAATTACACACGAATGATAAAGACACTATCTATTCTTTGGTAACACTTAAGAATACTATTCCGTCGTTAATGAATAACTACACAGGAATAAGTGACTAATGCACTATTAACATTGCAGTAATTATTATTAACTAACAAGAAACTCTGATTAACGATTTATTAAGTAATAGCGCTAAGTTGAAACTGGTAGTTCACTATTAGCTAATCAATAACTACTATTTTTGTCATATATCCTGAGAACTCCTAATAACTACTTCATACAGGTTCATAATTAATGTGAATTATACATAATGTATAATTCATTCTAAAATGAAGATCATGGTAACCCACTAGTAATGATTTAAGTGTTAACAAATCTAGCAAGTCATTACTAGTGGGTTACCATGACCTTTACTTTAGAATGAATTATACATTATGCATTATTCATATTAATTATCAACCTGTATACAGTAGCTCTGAGTAGTTCTTGGGGAGGTATGTGAAAAAATAATAGTTATTGATTAGCTAATAGTGAACTACCACATTGGACTAAGCACTATTACTTACTAATTCATTAATCAGAGTTGCTTTTCAGTTACTAGTAGTTACTATGGAAGTAGAATAAGGAACAGTATTCCAAAGTGTTACCATTCTTTTAATATTCATATATATTCATTTACTCATTACTTTTCATTTCACATACTTTTTTTCTTTTATTGTGTGGGACAATGCTGTGAAGCAGTCATTTTACATGCCTGTAACATCACTTGATGAAGACCGAAAGGCTGAGCATCAAGAAAGATGCATTAGTCAATAAACTCATTGAATCAAACTCTTCTTACTTTGACTTTATGTTTCCTGTCTTTTAGTCTGAAGGAGGAGTTGACATAGTTAGGATATCAGAAAAAAATTGACCATCAAAGTCACTGATTTTGACTATCAAATAAAACTTGGATTTCAGGCAGAACTCTGTAAATAGGTTTTGATTTCCAGGCAAAATGTGTAGCCTATGTTCTGACAGGATCTGGTAAAACAACTAGATTCAAGGTCTTCTTTCCATATTAGTTCAAGAAGGTTGCAATCCAAAATTATTTCTTTATTTTTGTGAATTAGCCAAATTATTTTAAAACGTTATGAATGACATAATTTCTCCTTACCTGTGATTTTTGCTCCACACATGTGTTTTAGCATCCTCTTCAATCATGTAAAATTACAAGGATGTTTTCCAGACCGAAACATAGAGGTAAGAATTTCACTTCAGCCTCTCTCTTTCACACTGAATAACTTCTAGTCCTTTCAAGACTGTAAACGTGAACACTGATATTTCTTTAATCTGCTCTCTGTAAAGTGAGATACTTCATAACATGATCTCATTCAAGGTTATCATGCAATTTAGAGAAATGTGAGAGGTGGTGCAGTAGAATCCCAGCGTCTAAGAAGGGAAACAACAGTCATATTCAATAAATAAATGAAAACAAATTTAAACAAATTTGGATATTTATAAGCTGACATGTTTTGAAAAATGAAGCACTTTAAGAAATATGCAAAATGAATATAATAGTATTTATTGGGTGCAGTTGGGTACAGTTATTAGCTATAAGCATCAGCATATTCATAAGCTCTGCTATAATAAAATAATTGAACAATGTTGTAGTGATGAATTATTTTTTAATTTTAATTGTTATTAAACTGTGGGCTGTTGTTCTGCTAGCAAACTTTGCACTGTAGCTAGAAGGTTTTTACATGGCCTTGAATAAAATGAGGAGCTAAAATGAAATATTCATGTAAAATGGCTTTTTAAGGCATTTTAACATTTGCTGTAAGTGGTTGCTGTTGGTTTTAGGCTACATTAATGCATTATGGATGAGTGTTTCAACGGTAACTGAACTGGAACAAATGCACTTGTATTTATGACCAATTGTGGGAAATAAAAGCTATTTGTAGACATTATTGATCATAATTTTATTTTTAGGCAAGGCAAGTTTATTTATATAGCACGTTTCATACACAATGGTATAGTCAAAGTGCTTTAGGAAGTAAAATAATCATAAAAAATATAACCACAACAATAAAATCAAGGAATTTAAAAACTTTTAAAATGATTTTAAAATTGATTTAAAATGATGAATTAAAACAGTTAAGAAAAGAAAATGATTAAACAAAATACAGTGCAGTCAGTTCGGACGTAGCGCAGTGTTCATTCAACAAATGCACAGCTAAACAGATGAGTTTTGAGTCTGGATTTAAATGTGGCTAATGTTTTAGCACATCTGATCTCTTCTGGATAACAGCTCAAAGCAGACTCCTGTTGTTTTGTGTGAACCCTTGGTATTAACTGACTCGATCCTAATGATCTGAGTGGTCTGTTAGGTTTATATTCAGTGAGCATATCTGCAATGTATTAAGGTCCTAGGCCATTGAGTGATTTATAAACGAGTAAAAGTACTTTAAAATAATCCTAAATATAACTGAAAGCTTTTAATATAATAATATAACTGTACTTTTAAATACAACATTGAATTGCTGAACATTTACACATTTTGAACAATTACAATTTAAGTTTTTTCTTTAGTAAAACTACACATTCTGAACAATTACAGTTTTAAGCAGTGTATTAGCAGTTAGTTAGTATGCTACACTCTAAGAAAAGTCTGTACAATCTACTATGTTAATATGAAGGAATTTTCCGTATTGATTTTTCACAGGTTTTTTACCTTACGCGTTGTATTTTGTGTGGTCGGGTTACAGGGTTACAGTGGATCATAAACAATGCAATTTAAAATGACTAGTTCCTTTTCCATTTTTCTAGATATTTTTCTTACAGTGTACTAACTGATCAATAGTCGCAGGTACAAGGTGTAACAAATTAATAATTATTAAATTATTATTATTATTAAATTGAACGAATGCAAACAGCAGCTAACTTAATTCATGTGGTGCGTGTACTGCTAGGCATCTTTGGTTTCCTCTTGTGTAATTTAGATGGAAAATGTGTGCTATTTATCGTTTATCAAAAGTTGCTAAAAGTTGCCAAATAAATTTTAAAAACAGATAAATTTGGTGCTAAGTGCTTTTGGAAGTAAATGTTGCTAGGGCAGTCTGAAAATTTGCAAAATTTAGCAACAAAATTGCTAAATTGGCAACACTGTATAATCCAGTTAACAGAAGGCAGGAAAGGGTTATTTAAACGGAAGTGACGTCTCGGCGCTTGTGCTGTACTCGGAAGTGAACAAGAATGAAGAGAGAAGGGCAGTGAAAGCAGCTAAAGATAGGTGAGAAGATAGGCTGAGCTGCTTCAAACTCATCTTACACCCGAGATAAACTTTCCTGTCTGTACACTGTTCTTTTAGAGAAGCAATGCAGCAACGCTCGCTGTGGGTGCTCTTCTGTTAGCATGCCTGCTAAAGCAAAACAGCATCGTAAAGGAAGAGATTAAACCAATATAAAGATTATTAAACATTAACATTTACGGCAACAAGCGCCGTCTGTTAAAACCTCAGTGAGCAGCATTTGAGGAGTCGATGCTTATGCACTTTATCAGGACTGAGTGTTCAGTAAGTTACAGACATGTGATGTTTGCATGTTTACATTTCATTCTCTGGTACTTCCCTCATGGGTGTGATATGCTTTTATTGCTCAAAAAAGCTTCGTGACAAGGAATGAATGTTATGAATGTTAACTGTGGGACTTGACATGTAGGTCAGCTGACTTGCTGACACTAAAGTGAAAGGGCTTTTGATTGGAGTCACTCCTCAAACTGCTAAATTACCTCTTTAAATTCTATAAACAACAATTTGTTAATTCCACAAATTGTAAATGCATTGTTTGGTTGTAAAAACACACAAGCCAGTAGGTTTCATGTGTATATTTGTATATGTAACACAAAATATACCTGTATTGATTATCCACAAATCTGAATATTGAAGGCAGCAGCAAATGAAGAATCTTCCATTAAATTTTCTCTGTATTATATTACAAAATATCTTCACGTTTCAAGCCACGAATCGAAACTCTGAGATTATCAAAAACATAGAATCGGGGGGAAAAAAACAAGTCCGGTAACTGCTCTGTGAACATGCTCATCATGATGCTTTGCATGTGATGTTCTCGAATCACAATGGTGCAATATCAAATTTTTGATTGATTTACAATTTTTGATTATAGGGTAAAAACAGTGCTATATCAAGTGCATCTCTTCAGGAATATCAGCTTAATTCCACTTCAGAATAATTAGAAATTAGTTTTTGCCCTATGGTTGTATTGATATTTGTGTTGGTTAGGTCCTTGTATATAGTATATAAAGTGTTTTTATTTTATTTATTTATTTTTTTGTAGTGTAGAATTCGAAACGTATGGTTTCAAATATAAGGACTAGGTTCAGATGAGCTATTTAGTGTACATTGCTAAAGTTTCTTCTTCTTCTCATTTGCAGGGGTTCAGAATGCCGCCGTGATTTGGAAATGTCTCTTCTCGTCTGCCATGCTGGACTTGCTGAAGACCCCATATTGTGTTTCTTTTGTAAATATGAGACTGTTGTTAAATACAGTGCATGCATGTCTAAGTTTGCTGCCACCCTGAAGCTCATGATGGATATCCTCATGACTGTTTTAAGCGTGAGGGAGTGACCCTTTGGATATTTGAGCAATATGGAAGAAGACATGGCTGTACAATGGGATACAGTGGAGCCGCCCATTGTTTCTCTAGCCAGTCCGTGTTATGGAAATGACAGCCATGTGTTATCATCTCAAGCACCTGACTGTGAACATGAGACGCTTGATGATTTTGATTGTGAATTCCCTGATGAAGACTTTGATTTGGAAGTAGATGAGAATGAAGAGCAAAATACCAAAACTGAATATCTGAATGATGATCAGGTGCAAGATGGGATTTCCGAGAAGGACAAGGAGAAAAGTGAAAGAGGAGGAAAATTTGAGTTGGAGAGTGAGTTTAGAGGCAATGGGGAGTCTAGGTCCCGCAATGCTGGAACCGGTAGGAAAGGAAAGTCCAAAAAGAGTGGACCAGGGCAGGGGCCTTGCGATCAAACACCATCGTGGACATCTCCATCTTCCATGTCTCATAAATCCTTCCTTGCATCCTCTGGTCCCAGCAGACACAAGCAGGTGAAACGGCGAAATCACCATCTGCACAATCACAGCCGCGTACGAAGGAAAAACGGGATGCAGCTGGTCGTGGTGTGTCGGGATTTCCTGGCAGATTTCGTCAGCCCCTGGTGCATTTCCTGCATCCATATTGTCGTGGAGCTCATCATCTCTTTGACCCACCGCTGTGGGGTTGCTGTTGAATCATCTGCACTTGCACTATATGACTTTGGAGCACACATGCTTTCCAAAGTCACAGATATTCCAGGCATGACGCATGATTTGAGGCGAATCCTGGACTGGAGCTGGTGTTCCAGTGTAGCTGTAATGGAGAGCATTGGCAGGTCTGCTCGATGGGTTCGACATGCTCTACTTTCTTGTTGGAGATTTGTTTGTGCTGCTCTAAGCGCTGGCTCTCAGATGTTGAGGTGTATTGTGGGAAGGCTGGCTGGAGAGCGAGGCAGGAAATGGTGGCTTGCTCTTCAGAGCAGCAGGGTTTGGAGGAAAGTGTCAGATCTGAGCACAAGGATTCATGGGTGTTTCTTTAAAAAAGGCATCGTGAATGAAAACTCGAATCCAGAGTCTCCCAATAGGGGGGCAGACAAGTGGCAACCTGGCGAAGAACTGCAGAGACTGCTGGCGCTGGCCAAGGTATTGATGTGTGTGTGTGTGCTCGTAGAGATGGAAGCATGAATATCTGATAATATAAAAATTATTTTAAATCAGAACTATATATTGATGTCTTTGAAAATTGAAAATGATTCTATTTTGATTTGGGAGAAAACTGTATCCTGATCCGAATGATCTTATGTTCTAAAACTCGTTTGCAGCATCTGAGCAGAACTTGTGGCTTTCTAAGCATGTAGTATATATTTGTTTTTAAAGTATTTACAAGTATACATCTCTAAGTTTATACTTTCTTAGTATAAAAAGTGTTTTCTGTGTAAAAACTATATATATGTGTGTGTGTGTATATGCATGTACGTGTGTATATACAGATATACAGACATGCATACAGACAGACACACACACACACACACGTCTGGTTTGCTATCCTTGTGGGGACTCTCCATAGGCGTAATGCTTTTTCTACTCTACAGGCATTTTTAGATTTTTAAAAAAAATTAATTCTGTGCGATTTATTAGCTTGTTTACCCGTGACACGAGTCCCCATGAGTCTGTATGTATTCAGGTTTAAGTCCCCACCTGAATAGAAAAACAGATGCACGCACGCACACACACAGATGGATATATATATATACATACACACACACACACACACAAAAGCTTTAAGTAAAGTTAATGTTAGTGTTTCCAACATTTTTCTTTTTCAGTAATCTTTTACACTCGGATGTACATCACAATATGGAAAAAAGATCTTTCGCTACTTCCTTTTCATCATGAGTTTTAGTACTTTCCGATTAGTAATGGATGATGTACAGTCAGCTTTGTGATCCATGTGAGGGTTTACTTTATTATTAAAGCCTGACTGACTGTACTTTATCCCGCTTACACAGTTACTGACCAAACAAGTGTATTCATTGACACAAAATACTGATTTGAATATTTTATTATTTTAGAAGAGAGTGCAGAATGATAGGATAGACCTGAAACTAGCACAGCGGAGTAGGAAATGTGCTTGAATATACCAAAAAAAATTGACCGATCACAATCAAATACCCGGAGAGCTACATGATGATATTGCATTCATGCCATTTTAGACTGACACCCAATTATGACGGCACTCTGACGTTCAGCTCTGAACTGTTTTTGTTCTCAGACACGGAGTGCTGCTTGTTGTTATCGATATACTTAAGCATTATATTATTCACTTCTGTGTGAACAAAGCAATCTAAAGGCTAGCATCATATTTCATGAACTGACATATCAAGCAGAAATATGTAGAGGTAGCTACAAAACTACCTTGTTACATAGTGATTTGATGTTGGAACTGTATAGAGACAGGTAACGAATCTTTGAAACTGAAGTGCACCTTAACTACTGTATATTATCAACTCTTTCTCTGGTACAGATCCCTGAAGAGGAGTTGGACCCATTTAATGTCCTGGGAGTGGATATTCATGCCACTGAATCAGAACTCAAGAGAGCTTATAGACAGCTCGCAGTACAGGTGAGATGACAAAATCATTGGCCTGAAACATGGGATGAGGTATGGATTGTATTGATTTGTCCAGGTTTAATGTATTGTTTATGTACAGGTTCATCCAGACAAAAACAAGCACCCAGGTGCTGGCGAGGCCTTCAAGGTGTTAAGAGCAGCGTGGGACATCGTCAGTAACCCAGAGACTCGGCGAGAGTATGAGTTGTGAGTGCTGCTAGATAAGAGCTAGTAGATTGATCTACATCCTAATCTACATTTGCATTCTTATTCTAATGCAAAACCATTTTGTTCTCTTAAAGGCTTGTGCTGTGCTAAAAATCCTATCCCTAATTTGGTGTTCCCAGTCAAAAATAACCAGCCTTTTATAAATAGCTTGGAAATCTCTCATTATGCTATATTATCATTTAATCTTTAAAAAAAAAAAAAAAAAAAAAAACTTTCCCGGTCAAAATGACTGTAACACAACTTGAAAGTTAATGTAATGTGGAAAACAACAACAAAAAGAATAGTTATATATGTTATATTGCATTTTATGCTGAACTTAATTTCAATCAATACTACAAGAGTTTTTAGAAAGGTGACCTGGACCTGTTTCATATAACTGAAAGCAATTTTATATCTGGGTTCTGTGTCTGCAGGAAGCGTATGGCAGCTACGGAGCTTTCAAAGTCCATGAATGAGTTTCTGACCAAACTGCAGGATGACCTAAAAGAAGCCATGAATACAATGATGTGCACTAAATGTGAGGGCAAGCACAAGTGCGTATTACAGATCATCATTTCATCTCGTCATTTCATACAGATTGTTTTGTGTTCTATGCTGCGTTTCTACGTTCAGCTGAGCATGGCCTCTTCCACAGGCGCTTCGAGATCGACCGCGAGCCTGGTGAGGCCCGATTCTGTTCTGAATGTAGTAAGTGGCACAGCGCCGAGGAAGGAGACCTGTGGGCTGAATCCAGTATGCTGGGACTGCGCATCACATACTTCGCCTTCATGGATGGCAAAGTCTTTGACATCACTGGTAGTTCATTCGCATTCCCGCTCTCGGACCGTTGCTGTGTTCATATGTTGTATGCATATTTTCAGATCGATATGTTCAGACACATCTCTATGTTCACACAGAGTGGGCAGGCTGTCAGCGTATAAGCATCTCTCCAGACACGCATCGCGTGCCATATCACATCTCTTTTGGCTCTAAAGGTAGCAGCGGAACCAGCCGCCACAGGTAACCACTCTTTCCTAAGGCTAATAATACACGTGCCACTTTTTCAGCAATGTTGCCATCAACCGGCAACCAGGTGAGACAGAGGGCCCAAAACCCATCTGAAGTATTTTGTAACCCATTCTCAGTGAAAGTTCTGTATATCATCAGCCTAAGACCCTGTTTACATGAGTGCGTGATCCTCGTCTACACTGGCGTTTTCACTGTGTTTCAGAAATGATCTCCGTTTACACTACACGACCGAAAACACATGACCACTCTTGTAGATTTCCTATTTAGATGGCGGGCGTTTTATGTGCTTTGAGTGGTCGAATAGGGCATCTACTAGGGATGTTCATTTTAACCGTTTAACCGTCCGTTAAGAATTTTGACCAATTAATACAATCAGTTAAACGGTTTAAAGTCACTTATTTTATTTATTTATTTCAGTAATTTATCAAGTTATTTTAAAAGGGTTAATGCATGTTTAAAATAAGCTATGCGTATAAAAACAAACAAACAAAAAAAAAAGTTGCATTTTATTATTTCATTCAGAAATAGGCCATTTTAGTTCCCCTCACTCCACAAGAAATCCTTTTAATTAACAGTAGGCTATTTAGAAAAGAACATTAAAAATATAAGAAGCTATAGCGACAAACCAAAACGAATTAAGGCTAAAACGAAACTGAAACCAATGTTTGGTCTCTCGTTTGACACAAAATCAAATGTTTCCGTATTCGCGATGTATCTGAATGCCAAAATATTATTTACCTTTTATGTATAGGCCTACTTCACTCGCATTCCAATATGCACGTAAAACAAAATGTTTTGCATAACTTCACGGCGGTACGGTGATAACGCTTAACGGCACAGATTTTACTACATATTTAAACTGATCAGTTTTTTGTTTTTGTTTTTTTCCCCTTATATGTTTGACTGATTGTGGTTGTTTTGTTTGTTTTTTTTTCTTCTTTTTTCTTTTTTTCCCCTTATATGTTTGACTGATTGTGGTTGTTTTTTTGTTTTTTTTTCCCCTTATATGTTTGACTGATTGTGGTTGTTTGTTTGTTTTTTTTTCTTCTTTTTTCCCTTATATGTTTGACTGATTGTGGTTGTTTGTGTGTTTTTTTTTTTTTTTTTTTTTTTTTTTTTTTAATACTGATAATGAACAGGCTGCATTGTCAAGGTAGAATGCTAAACTGGAGATATCTTGTTATTTTTTTATTTTTTTATTTTTTTTTTTTATTTTTTTTTTTTCCTTCTAACAGTGGAAGCAACTACTCCTTTTAGTCATGAAGATAATCGGAATTGTAAAAGGTTAGGGTTGTTTGCTGCTTTTTGCGCATGTAAAATTAATCCCCGGAAAACAAATGTTAGTATTTTTAACGGGTCACAGACACTTATTCTTTCTAATTAAATTTTAGTTCTAATTTAAAATAATCTTGTCGGTTAATAATCGGTTAACGAGCGTCGGTTGTCGGTTAGGAAAAATAACCGAAATGAACATCCCTAGCCTCTACCTATACATATCTATGAGTACAACTATGAGAATGATTTTCACTTTATTTTTATAGCACAATTAAAACATGTTGACCAATGTGCTTTAACATAATTTGTACAATAACATAAACCACACCACTCTAAGACACATAACACCAACAGTCAATGGTTAAAAGCAAAATAAAAACAAATTTCAAGCTGTAATTTAAACACATATACATTAAAGTCACCTTTATTTATATAGCGCTTTTAACGATAAAGATTGTGTCAAAGCAACTTTCCGATATCAAAATAGGAAAATAACTGTCAATAAGCTAATTTTGAACACAAAAATATGTGGGTTGAAATTACCCCAAACACAATAGACACAAAAGTCTTTGACATCATGAGAAACGCATTCAGTCAGGTGTAACCAGATGGGAAATATTTTTTTATATGTAAATGTTTTAATAATATATCTCATAATGTAAGTGGTATATGTTGCCCACATTTGTAGCATTTACATTTACAAAAACTTGCACATGCTTTTATTTATTTATTTTTTTTAACTAGACTTGTGCACTTTTTATTTAATTTTTTTGTGATTCATCAATGTACAAAACCAGTTGAATGGTGTCTGTATTTGGGTTGAAAATATAGAAGATGTAGAGTTCACGTCAACATTTCAGTTTGGTGTTAATATACCAAAAACACTGCAGAAATACAGCCTCAGATCCAGATAGGCATCAAGTTTGATGATATGTTTTACAAAAACAGCATGAGATATCAAAAAGCTCTTAGTAACAGAGGCAGAGACCCAAATTTGCTGCGGTTTATGTTCAGGCTGTCCTCTATCTGTGTGGCATATTTCATAACTTTCCCACATGAAGTTCTATGGGCTGCCATAGACTCGAGAGCAGAAGACGACGACTAACAAAAACACAAGGTGCCCGTTCAACTTTTGGTGCTTGGCTCTTAATTAACGGCCTGTGTGTTACTGTAATGACAGTCTTCATGTTAAACTGTGTCCTCCAGATCCCCCCCAGATCACGCACCAGGTGGTGGCTCACCTGCAGACCTGCAGGACTTCTTCAGCCGCTTCTTCCAGGGTGGAGCTCCCAGTGACATGACTGCTAATGGAGGATTCTTCCCAACGGGAAACCCGCCGCCTCATCCCTCCGGAGCAGCTGCAGGGACTTCAACAATGTTTTCAGGATCTTCTCCACAAACAGGGTTCTTTAGCCCAGGGGCTCAACGGAGCGACCCCAGCGAACAATGGACTGACGGAGGAAAGCCCCCACGTCGGCGCAAGAAAGTCCGCAAGCCATTCCAGCGCTGAGCAATTCAATGTTGTGCAGAGATGGAGCGCTGTCTGTTGCCATGTTTTGACATGATATTGGCCAACTAGTGCAACAAAACGAGGACAAAATCTTTTGACCTCTGTTGAGCATTTCAGTGTTGGCGCTTTGAAGCTTCCTGATACAGAATGAAATGGCAACTTCAAATTGCGTAGAGGGGCAAGCAAAGATGGATGCAAGAAGATCTTTGCTTTTCATGTTTGAAGCCCTTTTTTGTTTGTTTTTTATCTCCTTTTTTTTTTTTTTTTAACTTTTTTTTGACACAAATTAACCTACATTCAAGCATTTGAAATAACGTTCTTTCAAGAAACAGAAGGACTCATGAATCATGAGTAGATTTTCTGGTGCATCTGAAGAATAGTTGACCCAACGTTAAAAATTGTCACTATTTACTCACCCGCATGTTGTTCCAAACATTTACGCCTTTTTAATTTTGCTTATCGTAGCTTTTTTTTCCATTACAGTGGAAGTATAGAAAATATCCTAACATTATAAAAGCAGACCATGTGACTTGTACTTGTCAAGTCTTCTGAAGACATCAGATAGCTTTGTGCAACAACCAAAGACCCAAATTTAGCAATTCACTGATTATGTTCTTCTCCAGCTTGGCTATTAAATCTGGCCCAGGTTTGATGTGATGGATACATGATAAACAATGTTATTTAGTATTCAGGGGAGGGGAGCATTAGCAGCGCATAAGTGTTTTATTTTTTTTATTTTGTATTTGACAGATATGGTTACTGTGAACTGCATGAGATTCTTACATTTTACCACAAGAAGAAAAAAAAACAGTGGCAGAGTTTGAAACGACATGAGGGTAATAATGGCATTTTTATTTTTGGGTGACGTTTAAAAAAAAAAAAAGTTTCTGGTTTTATCAGGCTTGAAATAGTGAATCTGATGGAAAATTTACATGATGTGGCTGAATGTTTTGTAGTGTATTAACGCGTAAGGATTAATGTATAAGTCACATACAGACCTCAGGGATGACTTTTTTTTTTTTTTTTCTCATCTGCTACTAGTAAGAGAACGGGGAAAAGATGTAGCTGAAATTTCCCGATGTTCCTGGGATTATCGTATAGAGCTCATGCAATCCAGAGGAAGCATTTTACCAGTTACTCAAGCAGTTCATAATAAAACCAGATTTTTTTTTTCTTCCGTTGTTTAAATCACTTGTTTAGGAGAGAATTACTTCAAATATGTACAAACATTTTATAGTACAAAAAAAATACACAATTCTGGCTTAATATTCCTCAAATTGATCATCAATCGTTCATGTGATCTGAATGGAGCTTCAGAAAATTAAAGAATCTAGCGGGATTTTCACATCAAATGCTCTGCCTGCTCACTGGAGCTCTTGACTGATTTGGCTAATGTTTTTGTTCATGTAGTGCATCTCTAGAGCTGGAACGGCCTCCAATGTGCATTGTATTTTAGAGTGAGGGAAAGAAATTATTAAAAATTTGAGTTAAAGCACAAATGTAAATGTGTATTTCTAGATGCATAGATTTGCATAGAAGTTTAAAAAATGGGTTTTGATGTGAAAATCCCAGAGCCTCCCTTTAAGAGGAAGTCTTCTTGTCACTTTTTTTAACACTCAGGAATCATTTTAAAAGAAAGTTGCTTCATTCATCCACTGGAGCCATCATTCCAGGCCAACAGATTCATTAGTGTCCAAACCTGACGTTTTTGGCTCATGACATTGTTTTTTCGTTATTTCACAGTAGACCCGATATACTTTAAGACGCAAGACTGTTTTCCCTGTACAGCCAGACATCATAAAACCGTACTAATACATGCGTGTTCAGTTTCATGTGTTCTCAAGTTCCGGAACTTCCTGTTCAGTTTGACTTTAACCTCCTGATAAATGCGCTTGTTTAACAACAGAAATTCCAAGAATGAAAAGATTTAAATTTACTCCAGAAATAAAATCAAATTGTTGTTTTGCTCGTTGTCAGTGATCCTTCAGTGGTTTCAGATGGAAGAAGCAGAAAGATAAAGGGTTTAATGTGGTTACTCAATCATTTAGAGACTGTGCATGGCAAAACAGCAGCACGTTCACCTCTGAAAAGGACTGGCCACGCTGTATCTATAGTTGACCCAAACTCAATGGTTCTTTCGATTACATCATCGTTATTGAATCATTAGGGTAAACTTAAGTTTTGTAAATGTTTACCTTCAGTCCGATTTTCAGACTATTCTAAAGTTGTTGTTTTTTCTTTACAGCAGAAGCTTTCTGTTGACGATGACAAGTGTTATTTAATTTCTGTTCACAGCTGATTATTGAAGTGGTATAAAAGAAATAAAAACAGACAGTTTATTATTGCACTAAACTTCCTCCTGATGTTAAGGTGTTACTGACCTTATGAACAAAATAATGGATCGCTTTAAATTGACTGGTGTCTAAACATCAACAAAAATGAGTGGGTCGTATGTTGCTTTTATTGTTTGGCGAATGCATTTGTAAATTTCATTATATATGTGACGATATTCCACTCGCTATTTCAAGAAAATATGATGGGTATTGTATTCATACACTGTACTTGAGAGTTTTAACAGTCTGGTCGAGGTGCTGCATCGACACAAATGTATTTAGGGATTACATGAAGGTTTATTCCAGAAAGATGTGATCTAAAAATGCTCTAGATCACTCTAAATTCAGACAATCATTATAATAGTGATAATGTGCAGGACACGTTTTCCATGATTTGGTATGTTGTTGCCTCTCACCCCAACACTCCTATATTAAAGATGATTTCCTCAAATGCTGTGCTCTTCAACATGTACAAGTGTAACATCTGTGGATTAACATAAAGTAAATGTTCACCACAGCAGCTGCTCAGTGGTTTCAGCCGTGGATGCTGCTCTAGAAATATTGTTTCCATTTCTATCACAGAATGTGTTCAGTTATAAGTTGACACAAATGTGTGACAGTGCAAAAGTCGTTAAAGGCCATATATACAACTCAAATTTTTTGATTCTGTCAAAATGTCAAAATACACCTTCTTAAGGGTAATATTCATTTGTTTTGCCAAAATGAGCTTATCATTGAAGCCGTATGGTTTGCACTACCATTGTGCAACACTTTAGTGACTGCAAGATGAAAAGAGTAAGATAAAATTAACACTTTTTTTTAGCACTGTTTTGCAGTGTGTATATACACACACACACACACACACACAGTGGTGTGAAAAAGTGTTGGCCCCCTTCCTGATTTTTTTTATTTTTTTGCATGTTTGTCACACTTTAATGTTTCAGATCATCAAACTAATTTAAATATTAATCAAAGATAACACAAGTAAACACAAATGCAGTTTTTAAATAAAGTTTTTTATTATGAAGGGAAAATGACATCCAAACCCACATGGCCCTGTGTGAAAAAGTGCTTGCCCCCTAAACCTAATAACTGGTTGTGCCACCCTTAGCAGCAACAACTGCAATCAAGTGTTTGCGATAACTGGCAATGAGTCTGTTACAGCGCTGTGGAGGAAGTTTGGCCCACTCTTCTTTGCAGAATTGTAATTCAGCCACATTGGAGGGTTTTCGAGCATGAACCGCCTTTTTAAGGTCATGCCACAGCATTTCAATAGGATTCAGGTCAGGACTTTGACTTGGCCACTCCAAAGTCTTTGTTTTTCTTGAGCCATTCAGAGGTGGACTTGCTGCTGTGTTTGAGATCATTGTCCTGCTGCATAACCCAAGTGCGCTTGAGCTTGAGGTCACAAACTGACGGCAGGACATTCTCCTTCAGGATTTTCTGATAGAGTGCAGAATTGATGGTCCCATCAATTATGGCAAATCGTCCAGGTCCTGAAGCTGCAAAGCAGCCCCAGACCATCACACTACCACCACCATGTTTGACTGTTGGTAGGATGTTCTTTTTATGAAATGCTGTTTTGGTTTTACACCAGATGTAACGGGACACACACCTTCCAAAAAGTTCCTTTTGTCACATCAGTCCATAGAATACTTGCCCAAAAGTCTTGGGGATAATCAAGATATTTTTTGGCAAATGTGAAACGAGCCTTTGTGTCCTTTTTGGTCAGCAATGGCTTCTGTCTTGGAACTCTCCCATCGATGCTGTTTTTGCCCAGTCTCTTTCTTATTGTTGAATCATGAACACTGACCTTAATTGAGGCAAGCGAGGCCTGCAGTTCTTTAGATGTTGTTCTGGGTTCTTTTATGACCTCCTGGAAGAGTCGTCTTTGTGCTCTTGGAGTAATTTTGGTAGGCCAGCCACTCCTGGGAAGGTTCACCAAGTTTTCTCCATTTGTGGATAATGGCTCTGACAGTGGTTCTCTGGAGTCCCAAAGCCTTAGAAATGGCTTTATAACCCTTTCCAGACTGATACATGTAAACTATTTCGTTTCTCATCTGTTTATGAATTTCTTTAGATCACGGCGTGATGTGTTGCTCTTTAAGCATGCTTCACTTTGTCAGACAGGTTCTATTTAAGTGATTTCTTGATTCAACAGGTCTGGCAGTAATCAGGCTTGGGTTTGGCTAGAGAAATTTAACTCAGCTTTCAAAAATAATGTGGTTAATCACAGTTCTTTCATTATTTAACAGGAGGGGGCCATTCATTTTTCACGTAGGGCCAGGTTGGTTTGGACAGCTTTTTTCCCTTAATAAATGAAATCATCAGTTAAAAACTGCATTTTGTATTTACTTGCATTATCTTTGTGTAATATTAAAATTTGTTTGATGATCTGAATCTTTTAAGTGTGACAAATATGCAAAAAAATAAAAAATCAGGAAGGGGGCCAACACTTTTTCACACCACTGTACACACACACACACACACACACACACTATTTAATGCCTTGTTCACGGTAGCTCATGGTTTAATGAAGGTAAATGTAAGATTTTTAAGACCAAATAAAGAATATTTAAGGAACACAATACATCAATGTTCTCAAAATGTACTTCCAACAGTTATCCATTACTTTTTTTTACATTTCATTTACAAATAAAAAATGGCTAAAGGCTTGAATAACTATTCCCAACAACTAGAATATGGGGTAACACTTTATTTTGATGGTCCCTTTTGAACATTCTTTTAACACTAAGTAATGTTGCAAGAATAAATATCTGCCAATGGGCCCAGAAAAAAATGCCCTTTAAAAATAATTTAAAGGGAAAATGAGTTTTCATACTCCATTAACAGATATTTGTTCTTGTGAGCATAAACTTGTTTAATTTTAATTTCTCAGAAAAGAAAGCTGTTTTATTTTGCATCTAAAGTAAATGGATGTTGATTAAGGATGTTTAGATATTTGGAATGGAAAACAAGAAAGAAAAAAAAAACACTAAAGAAGATATTCTTTTTTAAGGCCTCAATTTGTGGAAAGGCAAATTACACCCCACAGAAAGCCGTGAAATCGTTGTGAAGTTATAATGTGTGATTATTCTGGCTAGAGTTCAGTGTGGCTCTATAATGAGATCAGCTGTTGTACTTACCATTTAGGACCGCAAGCAGCTGTCAAATTAGCATTTATATAACCTCTGCAAGACTAATATCTTCATTACACTTAATTAAACTCCATTTTGATCTCTGTCACCTTTCATGAGTACATTATTGTGGATATCAAGCATTGAAGAACTATGCCCCTTTTCCAAAGAGGTTTTGTTCATGTGAAACTTATCCAGTATTTTCTATAAATTCACTTGGGTCACGTGACCTGTATGTGTACAGTGTGATGTGACACTTTGAATCCTTTTCTAGTCATTAGCACACTGGCACTGACGTGAAGCCAGGAGGGAATGAAACGAGGATCTTTTTAAACAGCTTTTGCACATAAAAGGGCATCCATGGTCATCTCTGCTCTTTAACACACTTTCCCCATCAGCCCCTTGGCTCTCAAAGTTTTTCCATTACAACAACAAATACCTTTCAAATAAAAAGACATTATTTAGTATTTCAGTAAATGAAGACTGTTACAGATTGTAACAACTATGATGAGCCAACAAGGGTTTCAGTATATAAAGATATTAAGGCTGCACATCTGCTTTTTTCATATTTTGATCCGCATTACCGGTCAAAAGCTGATAATTAAGATTTACTAATGTTTTTGAAAGAAGTCTCTGCTGAGCAAGGCTGCTTTTTTGCTCATCTTATTAAAAACACAGTAAAAGCAGTATGATTAAGAAATATTAGTTTAAAATAACTGTTTTCTATTGTTTGAATATTTTTTCAAATGTATTCCTGTGATGACAAAGTTGAATTTTCAGCATTATTGCTAGTCTTCAGTGTTACATGATACTTGTTGCTCAAGAAACATTTCTGATTATTAGCATTGCTGGCAATAGTTGTGCTATTTTTAAGAAAAAAAGAAATGCATTAAATTCATGAGTGACAGTGAAGACATTTATAAAGATTCTATTCATCATAAAAAAAGTTATAATTATTAAGCAGAATAAATTGTTTTCAACATTAATTGAATACCATTAATACACGAGCAGAAAAAGACTTATTTCTCAAACATTTAACCGATACTGTACTTTAACAGACCCAATTGAAGAATCTAAAAACTCCACAATCATTTTATTACAGCATTAAATATAGTCAGTACCTTAAAAGTTCATGCAGAATATTTTGGGTTTGAAAGATTTCTAAATGCCCGTAAAGGTTTAGAATGAGACAGAAAAGTACAGCTCAAGCCAGTCAGATGTCTTTCCTGTGAGAGACTCTCACGGCACCCATTTTCTTACGTTTCTATCATTCTTAGAATAAAGCATGGGGGGGGGGGCAATCGCCATAAAAGGGCCTGAATGTCCATGTAATATGCATGATAATCTAGATCATATGAAACCCTGAGAAGTTTCAGAGTCTGGGTTTTCTTTTATTTAAGGTGACCATCAGAAACTGTACAACGTGATATTATCTGTAACATTTACACAACATTACAATGAGAATGACGTGAAACAGTAATTGGTGTCCTTTTTGTCTTCCAAAAATAAAACTTACTGTTATATACATTTTAGATAAGCATTATAATACATATTTTCTCCTGAAAAGCTACAGCCTTAAATTAATATTTCAATATGCCACTAAATCTTAACTTAAATATAGCATCATAAGATTATGCATACAAAAATACAAAGATACACTTGGAAACACGAAGCTCTTGCATTTCAGTTTCATAACATTTTTATTAAATCTTTCCAGCAAGTGCCACCACAACTTTATCAATTACGCTGGAGTCCAAATAAGCGATTATTCCTCCTCGGTTCGCCCATCTGTCCACACCTTGACCTTCGTTGTACGGTTGATGGTAGGTGAGTCCAGAGTTGTGTCCCTTGTTTCCAGAGACATGGGCACGGATGCACTCGCTCAGGTCCGAGACGCCGCCACCCAGCGCCCGCAGGAGCGCATGAGGAGCGCACGAGTCCCACTTGAACGTGCTGCCCTCGGACAGCACATACACATCCACCAGACCCTGGACCACACACAGGATCTTGTATCCTGCACCGGACGCGTACATCAGCGAGCTGCGGGGAATGGCTGCTAGAGCGTCCTTCACAGCCGGCCTCTCGCTGGAGCTCAGCAGCACAGACAAATCATCTTTCTTTTGCAGACATGACGGCTTGCGATGCGTGAAGGAGCAAACATTCACATCTCCATACGAAACGCCCCAGAGGTGCTTTCCTTTCCATCTACAATCACGACAACATGAGGGCATTAAGAAATACAGCGACTTACATAAGCAACAGGTCAGGACAGATGCAATCTCTCACTGTTTGAACTGTGGACTGAATTTTTCTCATTTAGGGTCATTAGGGGTGGAAAGTAACTAATTACAAATACTTTCGTTACATTTTTTATTTTTTCTACTTACTCCACTACATTTATTTTTCACTAAAAGTACAAAGTGCAAAAAAGACAAAGGTGCTGATGGAGAAACAGGGTGAGATTGCGTTTGACGGGCAATTTTCAAACTGCTGGGGTGGAGCCCTGCGCTTCAGGCAAAAACAGATATTGCGTGCACTAACAATGACTATAGATATAAGAAGACAATTAACTCCTATTACTTATGAATGGAGAAACTGCAACGCTCAATCCACCTCATTCTTTAAAACAACAGGCGCGGCCATTTGTAAATTCTATGGGTCTGGCTTCCTGTCTCATCCGTGTCCAGTTATTTTTAGCTGTACCAAACAGCTTGTTTTGCTGCTTGATATTGAAAATTGGTGAGTCCTATCATATTATTTTAATGTATTATCTTAGCTATGAAAACACTGGTTTGTAGAGCAAACAGTTTTACCATTTACTGCACATTGTTATTCTTCTCGTTATTTCCCTAAAGAACTATGACGTCACTTTGAAGGCCAATCGGCTGTTAGCATCAAACTGGTTCCTTGACAAAAAGCCAATAGGATTTTTCCAAAGGCTTTTGAATTATCACAAAAAATAAGTTCTGTGTTCAACCATAGTTCATGATACTTACACGTTTTGTCCATCAAGATAATCTTCACAAAATAATATAACTTTTATGAATTTTGAAGCCTAAATACAAGCTAAATTTATAACTACACCACGGTTACTCGCTTTCAACGTCACCACCACCGAGCTCCCAACAACTTTTTCAAACTTATTTTTAGAAACATGTTCAGTAAAAAGGATTTACTCTGTGGATGAAATTTAATCCATGTTACATGAACCTTCAAAACTGGAATAAATACAAAACTAGAGCCAAACTAAAACTGAAATGAAACAATAATAAATAGTAAGCAGTGAATAAATTAAACAATCATAACCAAAGCACATATTTCTGTACATTTTGAAATAAGGTGCATTAAAAGTCAATAAATCCTTGATTAATATGAATATTTTAAAAAAAAATCATAAGTGGGGTGTAACTGGTGTGTTTTATGTCATAGAATAAACCAGAAGTGCTAAAATGCTAACTCGCTTCTGGGTTTTGTGCCTACAAAGTCACATCACTTATTTTTCTTTGCTTTCGCCCTTCTGAAAAACATTAACGTAATCTTACATGGACTTACTTTTCAAATTTGTATAAAACAATCACTCCCGGCAACAGGTACAGCTATGCTTGCTTAGCATCATCAAACATATGAGACTAATGTTTTGCTCCAAAATCACTATATAACAATTTGTTTTTGAAATAACTTGCTTCTGTGGTTCTGTGTTGCTTCTTTATCACAGAATGAGACAGAAACTATATTATTTTATAAATTCTATACTGTGTTGATTAGCCTTGCATTCCTATATATTATTCTGATGAAAATACATGAAACGGCTTAAAGAATTCAGAAATAAATCGCAAATATGTGTTTATTGTCTTCATGTTTAATCAGTCAAAACATCTCTATCTGCATGTTATTCAACTGTAGTGATATCTGATGCATTTGTACATATACGGGATTTCCTGGAATGTCAAAATGAGTTAAATACTTCTATTAATCTCACTTGTGAAACATACATTACATGAGAGTGTTTAATGCGCCATAATGCTCACGTCGCCTCGTTTTGGGCAAAAATAGAAAAATAATACAAAAGTAGTTAGTAACGTAGTAATTTGTGTAGTTTTTCAACTACTTATTTACTCTTACTTGAGTCATATTTTTTTTTTAGATTTTGTTTTTTGCCTTCATTTAGATGAGACAGGAAACGAAGGGGGAGAGAGAAAGGGGCGGGATCAGGAAAGGTCCTCGAGTCGGGATTCGAACTCGGGACACCCATAGCGCAACATTGCTAATGTTTGTAAAGTAAACTCTTCAGAATCTGACAGTAGAAAAAGCCGTATGCCAGGCACAGTGTATTACACTAACATTTCCTTTGTTATATATGACTACATACTGTATGGCTTTCAGTTGCAATTATTGTTTTTTTTTTTTAATATTAAAACTATATTCTCAACATTTTTTTCAACAGTTTTCTTTTGAACAGTGCTATAGCAGCACTCTTACCTTTTACCCGTGGAGTCTTTGCGGTTGAACGGCTGGTTTATGACACCCATGACCGGTTGGCCAGTGGAACGCAAGTAAACCCCAATCAGAACCAGAGCACATGGGAGACCGAATGGACAAAAGCCTTCATCCGGCTCTTCTTCCTCTTTCCCTTCAATGTACTGACTTGTTCCATCTATTAAAAGAATATAGCCAAATACACTTGTTAATAATCTGAATAATTCACAGTAAAACTGGTAATTAAATAATTTTTAAATAATAATTAACTTAAAACTGGAAAGATGAAAGAATAACTGGTTGGTTTTTTTCATTGTCCAGAGTCAACAAATCTTTCCAGTTTTAAGTTAAGTTTCACAGCTCCCGTTTCACTTTAGCTTTTTTCACATGAAAAATAACTGGTTCTGCAACTAATGACACACAAAGACATACAACTGTACACTTATTATGTACAAACTCAGATATGTCAGCAAATATCTCCTCCACCCTTAATTCTTTGGTTTATTAAATTTTTATGCCATGCTATATTGAATGTGGAATAAATATAATATGTAATGTTGTTGGTTATATGCTGAACAGCTTAATGTGTGTTTAATGAGTAAGCCCACAATGACCCTGCAGACTTTACATTATCTGTGCTGATTTGAATGCTGCTGAGAACACAATCAAATTAGCCAAAATATTTCATAAGGATGTGAATGACAGTTTTTTTAGCCAAGTCACAATATGGCAAGCACCAACATTTCCATGCCATTTTTTTTGGGCTGATCTTAGTGCTGAATGTAAACAATACAAAAAAAATGCAACAATACCAGTTAGGGCACACATGTATCTCACTTTTTAACTGAACATCTTACAAATGACACTCACCTTGTATATTTGTTTAGTAATCTAGTGTACAATAAACCTGGTACTGTGAACTATGAAATGTTGACTCTTGAAAAAAAATCCAAATAAAGAGCATTTTTCATAAAGTCTGCTAAACGAATAAAATGTAAAAGTAAATAAAAGCCAAGTAAAAAGCTGGACAGAAAATAACAAATACATTACCGATGGGATCAATCCAGATGCCTACATCGGCTGGGCTGATTGACAGCTGCAGAGATTCAGCCGTCTCGTCTCTAATCAGAAGGTCCTGGTGGATCACCTTGGTCAGGAGAGACGCCGCGTTTTGATCACCATCCAGAACTTTAGCCAACAGAGCAGTTGTGTCCTCTTCCTGAGCGCATACTGTCACAGTAACACTCTCCCCTGAAAGAAATACAAACACAACTCCAGTCAAATGGTGCCATTTATTTGATGAGAGTGTTCATGGCCATCAGAGATGCATAAACATATAATATGAGAAGCAAAAGCATACCTGCAAACTCCTGGCTGAAAAAAATATTCTGAAAATGTATGGAATGATAAACCACACATTTCAGCCTAATAAATAATTTACTGTGCACAAAGCAATGCTTGGCTTATATATTTTCTTTATTAGGCGTTGAAAGAGGAAAGATGAAAAAAAAAAATGCCATCAAAACTTTTCTGAAGACAGTTAGTTCTCTTCAGATAAATATTCATATAACCATCTCCCAAATAAAACCTCCTTGGATTTACATGGATCACGTGAATGGCCAATTTCAATGTCAGAAGAACGAATTTTAGCAAATTCAACGAGTTTGCAGGTATGAAAAACAGTGGAAGCCTTAATTACACATTATTCCCTGGCATCTCCTGAACACCCCAAAACAAACACAAGCATTTCAAATCTCATGCTAAGTATTTCTCAGCTCCTCTAATATAATCATAAAATACTCCATAATGATAACTTACTATATTTATTGTAATCTATTTCCATTTCTATTTATTATAATCATGCAACCATTTGCCTACCAGGTACCACAGCCACAACCTAACCACTGGCTTTATCCCATCTGATTTAAAATTTTTTTGCATAACCCCAATTCAAATAATGACATATTCATCCCCTCAACCCAGGATAAAGACTGCTTGAACTCAAACTGCCAGCATCTTCGCTGTCTTCATGTTTCATCTTGATCTGTCTGCTTCATTTCACACAATCACCCACCGCTGCTATAAACTGAGAAGCGCATCTCTAATTGGTGCTTTTAGACTGCCTATCCTATTTGATAATTGGACCCAGTGAGTGAGTGCTGTGGTCATGTAGTGAGCAAGGCCTTAAAAACCCCTGTGGAAAAAAACCCCATAAAGCCATTAATTCAAATTTAATGTAAACAGGGTCTGTCACTGCAGTTGCAAAAGATTGCTTTTCTACATCTTGCATCCTAAAAGAGAGTCCCACAGGGCTCTGTACTTGGCCCATCCTATGTTCTCAAAAACAGAATGCTCGGCTCCTTTAAGAAATTATAGTTTCTTACACCATTGCTTCAAGGACAGCCCAGCTCAGCATAACGTACTTCAACTATAATAAAATGATCTGAATATGCTTTAACCAATAAACTGTTTTAACGTTTCCATAATTTTATCTGATTTTACTTTTCCATGTGATCATCAAAAACAACATTTGCCATGCAAAGAAACATGCATTTATGTTGTCACATGATTTACAGCTTTCCATATTTTAGTGACGTTAAAAGTCAAATAACAAGTGCCACAAGAGTGGTGAAAATTTGAATACAATTGCATACTGAAATCCTTTCAAATGCAGCACAGAATCAAAGCTGTTCTCAGGTTAACTTACCAAGTCCATTCTCAAACTTGTTTGACTCCTCTCCATGAATAAATCCAATCAATTCTGGAAACTATAAAGCAAAAATTAAATTTTTAGCCATCAAGATGACAACAGAACCAGACAAACTTGACTAAGATGAATTTTAATTCCAGTGAAAGCTTTAAATACAAGTACCTGGGCACAAACATCATGGCGAATCATTTCTTGTATCAACACATCAGCAAGTGTCTTAAAGTCCTGGACAAATTTCTTGTTTTTGTCAGCTCCTGTCTTTTCTTGTACCAAAAGTTCAAAAAGTGGTGCTTCCTGTCGACAGACCCGTGCCACATCGGCGGCTTTTTCTGCCACGCTCAGGAGCAACCGCAGCAACTCTGCCATACCTGAGGCCTGTGAATCACACATAATAAACAAGCTTGGTTCTATATATTGGATAGGCAATGTTACAGTTTTATAAGTAGGTCAGTAACATTTCAGCGCACTTAGTAACTAAAAGGGTCAAGTGAAAATCAGGTCAAGTTGCAAAAATATTAGTAACCTAAAAAAAGACTCTCATTAACTAAGTGGGACACAAAACTTTAAGATCAAAGCACCATGATGAATGCCAGAAGAAAAATAAAAAGATTTTTCTGCAAATCACAGCTTGATAATGAAATGCCTCAAAGAGGTCTACATAAACACATTAGAGTCTTGAGTATCAAGATGATATAAAGCAAAAAGCTTTGATACAAGTCATAACCCTGAAAACAAATGTTATGTGAATTTGGAAGTAGTGAGTGTATTTGTATCAATGTACAAATGCATACTGCTTGTTAAACTTTGGACTCAGATACAGTGAATAGTGCAAATGCATGCAAATAGACACACAAATGTACATCAATGGACGTCCTCTAAATTACAGAGGGATAATGTCTACTTAAAATTATATTTTGATTATTTATTTTGCTAAGGATACAGCTTTGATGAATGTTACAAAGTTCACATCATCTCTGTGGTTTAGACCCGACACCAAAGGTACAAAAGACACACAGTGGCAAAATACATAAACATTTATAGGCTACATGAAGCACAGATACAGACACGCATGCTTTCCTTATTAGAAGACAGACCTAACAAACAAAGGCAAGACATGATAATTACAGCTCATACCATTGAAATAATTCTGCAGTGTTTAGGTGTCCTTGAGTTGAAGTTGAGCGCTTCCTGTATGTCACGGTTGTGTACTGGTCCTCTGTCTGAAAGCGCGCACACTCTTCATCTCTGCTGCGTGACGCCAGCGTATTTAACTCAGATGTTTTAAGTAACGGAAACGCCTCGGAAATGAGAGCATTTCCCCCTCTCATTGCGTCAAAGTAGTAGGCGGAGTTTGTCCATGAATACCGCCCTCTGCTGGATTCAAACATACATTTCAGATAAATAAAAATGAAATCAAGTTTTAATATACCAAGTCAAACAAAAGGTTGGACATCTGCTGCTCTCCACTTACTTTTGCCTGACTTTTGGACATGACCTGGTTTTAGATTGGCTAACTAAAAAAAAAAAAAACTTTTATGAGTGATTTTGATATCAGATGGATATTTAATAAAGCAAGAGAATCCAACAAAATCAATGTGTGGTAAAATACTTAATAGTAATTGTAGTACATAAAGGAATGTCTGCCTAAAGTGAAGACAGATCTGTATGAGGTTCTTAAGAAGCTTATCATAGACACTCATAATTGGGTGATGCTTGAGCAACTGGAAAAAAGCCATTACTGTGTAGAAAAACAATCTGAAAATGATGGTTTCTAACTGATGACGAAGAATTGACAGAGCAGCCATCAAGTGCTAGACATTGTTCTAGGTTATCACATGTTGATGTTTTTGGTCTGATAATTAACACTTCTGTTTTTTTTTTTTAGAATGTAGCAGTAAGAAATTAGTAGTTATCCATTTTTTATGTCAACTATGCATTCCGTTAGTTTTACAAATTGGTATGTTTCGCTGGGCCTTGAAGAAATATAGAGATGAGTATCATCAGCATATCAGTGAAAGCTAACACCATGTTTCCTGATGATGATATCTCCTAAGGGTAACATGTAAAGCGTGAAAAGCAATGGTCCTCGTACTGAGCCTTGAGGTACTCCATACTGCCCTTTTGACCGGTATGATACCTCTTTATTCACTGCTACGCACTGATGAGAGTCAGATAAGTAAGATTTGAACCATGCCAAAGCACTTCCACTAATGTCAACAAAGTTTTCTAGTCTATTCAAAAGAATGTTGTGGTCAATAGTGTCGAACACAGCGCTAAGATATAGTAGGACTAATAGAGAGATACAACTACTATCGGATGATAAGAGCAACTCATTTGTAACTCTAATGAGAGCAGTCTCATTACTATGATACAGTCTAAATCCCGACTGGAAAACCTCATAGATTATATTTTTCTCTAAAAAGGAGCATAGTTGTGATGATGCTACCTTTTCTAGTATCTTTGACTGAGAAGGGAGATTCGAGATCCATCTGTAATTAACTAATTCTTTAAGGTCAAGTTGTATTTTTTTAATGACAGGCTTGATAACAGCCAGTTTGAAGGTTTTTGGGACATATCCTGATGATGATGACAATTTAGTAATATTCAGTAGAGAATCTATGACTTCTGGAAGGACCTCTTTTAGTAGCTTAGATGGTATAGGGTCTAACATACATGTTGTTGGTTTAGATGATTTATACAATTATACAATTCTTCCTATAGCACGGGATGAGTGGAATTGTTTCTCAGCGGACTTTCTGATGCGATACAGTAGCTGACGCATTAACAGCTTTAGCTATATATACATGAGACTAGATAATGATCTGAGATATCATCAGTCTGCTGCAGAATTTCAATGCCATTAACATGTGACAGTATCTAGAGTATGATTTTGACAATAAGTAGGTCCTGACACATATTGTCTAATCCCAAAAGAGTTCAGAATGTCTATAAATACTGATCCCAATCCATCTTTTTAATTATCAACATGGATATTAAAATCACCAACAATTAAGAATTTATCTGCAGTCAGCACTAACTCAGATAGAAAATCAACAAATTCTTTGATAAGGTCTGTATGGTGCCCTGCATGGTGGCCTGTATACATTGCCAGTACAAACATCACAGGGTATTTATCATTCATGCTTACCACTCTAGATTATGTTATATGAAGCACCATTACTTCAAACAAATTATGTTTCAAACCTGACCTCTGAGAAATACTGAAAATATTACTATAAATTGTAGCAGCACCTCCCCCTTTACCTTTTGGACGTGGCTCATGTCAGGGTTCCTACGCAGTTTGGAAAAGTATGGAATTTGATTTAAGTAATTTCCAGGTCTTGAAATGTATTTGCATTTCCAGACTTTTGGCCCTGTTTAGTTTTTTATAACAGAAAATTAAGAATTTAATGAAAATAAGCTTATCATACAAGAAGTGTGTTTTCATGGCAGGTGTTTAGTAATTCTTTAGGTGATTGTCAAATACTTTTTCATTATCCAAAATGTTTTGCATTTTGGGTTTCTTCTCATGATATCCTTAGCACTGTATGACATAGCCTCAATGACCTTTGCAAAAATAAAAAAAATATTCAGACTTTTATGTGTGCATGAGAAACCATTAAACTTAGCATATAGGACAATGCACACTGAGCCACCTATTGTGCCATCAGCCCATTTTGCGGTGTGGTGTCTAACAAAAGCCACATTTTGAACACTTTTTCTACAATACCAGTCTTATTTTAATAGACCCTTGAACTTGGCAAATAGGACAATGCACACATCAGCCCATTTCATGTCATGGTTTTTCCGCCACCGCAAAGAATATGCTAAATTGGACGTTAGGACTTGATAATAGAGGTATTACCATAAGGAAAGCCAAATTTTGAGCAGGTAGATCTCTATTAATTCATATGCATCCATGCTCTCGCTTTATTCATAGTGAGATGGCAGTGATGCACAAAGGAAATAGGTTATATAAAACTAGAAATTGTAATGCATAAGCATGCAAAAAATTCCCATGCGCATGTGAATAGTTTCTCGAGGGCACAAAAATGTTTCTTGTGTGCACGCAAAAGTCTGTATTTTTTTACTATTATATTTTTTATTTTAGGGGCTCTGTATGTTGACACTTTAATAAAATACAAATATTTACAGATGACTGTACTATGTACCACATATAAAGCTGAAAATAGTGCTGTATGAACCATTTACGTTAAATATGGCCCAAAAATCTAGTTCGGAGTGGTTCGGAAATTTGAGTCTGGAAAAGAATAGAATTTTGAAATGGAAAATGTGTAGGAACCCTTTCATGGGTATAAAAGTAATCTTGGGGGGGGGGGGGGGGTAGACTCATTTAAAGTACTGTAATCATCTGGTTTTAGCCAGGTTTCTGTCAAACAGAGCACATCTAGGTTATGATCAGTGATCATAAGAGTGGCACCACCCTCGGAGGCATGAAGACAATCTCTTTTCAACAGGTCAGGTCAGCCCCAAAAATACGTCCGATTGTCTATGAAACCCATGTTATTCTGCAGGCACCACTTAGACATCCAGCCATTGAGTGACGATGGTCTGCTATGTATCTCATCCCCCCGGTAAGCATGGAGCGGACTACAGTGTCTGACATTGTACCTGCAAGTTCACACACCTCTTTAATGTTATTATTAGGACCACCACAAACTCTCAGCCTTACCATTTGGTGCCACTCCTGAATTTTGGACCAGAGAGATTTGCAGTTTGTGATTTGTTATAGTTTGCGTACATTTGATTGGTGTTTTTTTTTTTTTTTTTTTTAAACCATTTTTAGATCATGACTTGGATTTTGTTTGCCATCAACTTTGTCAAATATTTGTCAAAGGGAAGTAGGGGGGTGTTTATTTTGTCAATATATTTTTGTCACTTTGTTTTTAGTTTGTATTCCCATTGATTTCCTTTTGTTTCCAGTAAATTTAAAGGTTAATAAGAGGATTGTATTAATTGGTCATTTTGTCTCATTTTGTCTCATGTCTGAGTTTTGTCTCATTCTGTGTGTCTGGCGGTCTGGGAACATAGCAAATGTGTGCGCTACTGGCAGCCTTTTATTGGCACTTGCTTCTTGTGCCCCTGCTGGCCACATGCATGACACAGAAACAGAGGTCTGTCTTTATCTTGTTTCTCTGCGGTTTGTTGCCATTTGCTATTATTGTTAGCTTTAACTTGGCATATGTATTAAAGGGTCCTATAATGCTTTTTTAATTATTATTTTCAACTTCCATTAGTGTGTAATGTTTGTGCATGAAAAATCAGCAAATATACACAGCACAAAGTCCACTACAAAGGGAGATATTCTCTGTATCAGGGGTGTAGAAAACAAGGTTAACTTACCTTCACATACAGCCTGATCTCTCCGTTGTTTAATCAAAAACTTGCTTATTCAAAGCATGCCGGTTTAAAAATCACACCTGGGAATAAGTTCAGTCAACCCACAGTTTTGATTTTGATCCAAATTCAAACAGTCACCCTGGAAACAGATGGAAAAACTTTTGATGAGGGAAAAACAATTATTAAAAATAGTAAATGATGTTTATCTGAAAGTGTAACAATGCAAACAGGTTTTCTGTAAGGGGTGTGTTTAAGGGGATAGACACTATCGTTGGGTAATTAAAGTAATAGAAGTCTATGGAAAGTCCCCACAATTCACAGAAACAACCGTGTGTGTGAGTATGTGTTTAATTGATTTAATGAATTGTAATACTTATAGTAGCTGTAATGCAAAAAATGAGAATTAGATTTAATTGCTTTCAATTTACATGCCAAGCCTTGTCTAAAACACACAAGCACTCTATATTAATAAAAGAACACAAATTTTACAGACCTTCATATTTAGTTATATTTGATTACATGAAAATATTTGCAATTAGTTTGTAAAAGCTGGTTATATATTTGGGCTGCGTTTTCATTGCATTCACAAGGTTTTGACCAGCAGGCGGTGTTTTGAGCGCTTCGAAACCGCACATCGTTTTGAGAAACAGTTGGTTTATTTGATTTAGTTTCGAAAAGCTTCCGTTTCTCCCATCACTAAAATTTAGGATATAAAAATACCATACATTTACCCTATCACAACAAATGCAGTCACGTTTGTTGTGCTCTGACGACATTTCCTGTCTAACCCGGAAACGCTTCAAACTGAACAGAAGCCACCAGTTAGCTTATCCCGATTTAGCCTTATCGCTTTATTTTGTTAATCAAATAAACGAATAAAATATTACGTTATTTTTGAATTTGATCAGAGTCAGAGCGCAAAGATACTCATTCTAAGGTAAAACCTGCATCGCCTGAGTTCTCGATTTTAATGTAACTGATAACTTAAATATGTTGTGGTGGTGTCACGGTTGACACAGTAATTGTCGCTATTAGAGCTGATAAAGTAATTAAATCATAATAATATACATCTAATGTAGAATTACCCGATATATTAGAGTATATTATTGCACTGGTTTTAACGTTGTTGCGTCTGCACTGCACATGTATTAATAGTTAATTAATATTATTATTGTTTAGGTCTGTGTTTATACTCTCTCCTCTGTCTGCCTCCAGTATTCATGATTCATCGGTTTTCTCAGTGTTAAACAGCTCATCAGGAGATTATGGAGAAAGGTAAGACAACAACCAGCGATTGCTGAATATACAGAATAGCAGAAGTTTTATTTCAAAAAGATTTTTGGTAACAATTTTCACTCAGAAAAATGTATTTTCTGTGACCTAAGCTATCCCTGCTGAAAAAAAAACAAACAATAGACACCAGCACAAGATTTGTAATGGTTTTACTGGTTATGATGTTTTTAATGGAAACTGTAATGGACCCTTTGGGTGTCTACTGGTAATTGGTCACCTTCTATATAGATCCTAATGGAATATGTCCCAAAACACTACAGAAAACCATTTAAAGGTTAAAAGTTAGCATTTGTAGTGGAAACCATTAGGGTTTTCAGTGATGGTTCTATAGTTTTTTTCAGCAGTGTTTAGAGTAATTCATGATGTGTTCTGATGGATAAGGTGTTGTGTTGC
Source organism: Acrossocheilus fasciatus (assembly GCA_036784905.1). NCBI lineage: Eukaryota > Metazoa > Chordata > Actinopteri > Cypriniformes > Cyprinidae > Acrossocheilus > Acrossocheilus fasciatus. The sequence continues at coordinate 6,368,866 of CM071948.1, forward strand.
AGATGTGAAGGCAGGCATCCCCTCTGGCGTGGCTGCAGATGCAGCGGCCGGACCTCTGGTGTCCCAGAGCCGATCCGAGGACGAGGAGTCCACTGCGGTGAAGAGGACAGCCGCTCAGGCTTTCAGCGGAGCCGGACTGATTCCCAAACGCAGAAGCTCCTCCAGGTGAAGAGTAGACATCTGTTACCATAGCAGGCCTGTGGTTCACTGTGGTCAGTTTACATGTGTCTAAAAGCTGTCAAATCATTGTATTTTAGATCAATAAAGAGAAAGAAGTTTGATGATGAACTGGTTGAAAGCAGCCTTGCGAAATCTACCAGTCGGGTCAAAGGTCAGCCAGTCATCGAGCCAATCAGATGCCCTGGGAATGACCTTGCATCTAGTGACAAGAAGAAGGTAATGAAGGTTATTGGATTTTATTTCACAAATCTCTGGAATATTTGATTGTGGTGAATCTTACCTATTATTTTCTGGCCAAGAACCACTGTATGATAGACCACTGAAAATGTGTGTTTGCGAGAGAGAGAGAGAGAGAGAGAGAGAGAGAGAGAGTGTAGAAGAATTACATACCCACCTGTCTATAGTTTAAAATATTTAAGATTTAGGTTTCTATTTGTAATTTATTGCTGTGATCAAAGCTTCAGAAATCATTCTTAATATACTGATTTGCTGCTCCTCAAGAAACAGTTGAAAACAGTTTTAAAAACATAATTTAAAAGTTTGGGATAAATATGATTTAAAAAAGGAAATTATTACTTTCATTCCACAAGAGTGCATTAAATTGATCAAAAGTGACAGTAAAGACATTTATAATGTCACAGCAGAAGATTTGTATTTCAATTAAATGCCGTTCATTTAGATTTTTCTTCATTTAAGAATCCTTAAAAAAAAAAAAAGCATAGTTATTTTTAACTGTTTTCAATATTGAAAAGAATGAGAACCATTATTAATAATTGAGGACAAATAATAAAAAATAATTTTAAAAAGCTGAGCTTCAAATCAGAATATTAGAATGATTTCTGAAGGACTGTGTGGAAATTCAGCTTTGCCATGACAGGAATGCATTTTAAAATATATTCAAATAAGAAACAGTTCGCAATTGATATTTCAAAATACTGCAGTTTTTACTGTATTTTTGACCAAGTAAATGCAGCCTTGATGAGCATTTGACACTTCTTTCAAAAGCATTTTAAAAATCCAATTGTAAACAGCAAACATTAAGCTACAAATTTTCTGCATAGCTAAAATACCCTCTGCTTTTAATATAAGATTAATCATTTTAGCTCATATATATTTCTTTTTATTCCTTTTCTATTCTACTTGCGTATGTGCAATACAGTCATTACATGTTTTATATACAGTGATGGTGTGTTTTTCTGGGTTTTAAAGTAAACGTGCATGGTGCTAGTAGATTTGTTTTACTGACATGTAACATCTGCATTTTAAGTGTGACATTAAACATTCTTTACCTTTAAGTCGATCTGCTACTCCATAACTTGTCTCTGAAACATAGGGTTTAAAGTCTGGCAGCTCTCTTACGCCTCCTCTTGCCATGGTGATCGCGCCTTCATCAATGACCAAACGAATGAAGAAAAACAAGCAGCCGTTACAGATCACCAAAGACCTGGGCCGCTGGAAACCCACTGATGACCTGCTGCTCATCAATGCTGTTTTACAGGTCAGCTGTCAGGTTTTAGCTTAATAGTTTAGAGAAGTTCTGCTGAGATGAATTGAGCTGACGTTACAGTTGAGGTCAAAAGTTTACATACACCTTGGAGAATCTGCAAAATGTTAATTATTTTACCAAAATAAGAGGGATTATACAAAATTTGTTATTGTTTATTTAGTACTGACCTGAATAAGATATTTCACATAAAAGATGTTTACATATAGTCCACAAGAGAAAATAATAGTTCAATAACCCCGTTCAAAAGTTTACATCCCCTTGATTGTTAATACTGTGTTGTTACCTGAATGAGCCACTGCTGTGTTTTTTTGTTTAGTGATAGTTGTTCATGAGTCCCTTGTTTGTCCTGAACAGTTAAACTGCCTGCTGTTCTTCAGAAAAATCCTTCAGGTACCACAAATTTGTTTTTTTAAGTTTGTTTTTTTGAACCCTTTCCAACAATGACTGTATGAGGACAACTGAGGGACTCATATGCAACTATTACAAAAGGTTGAAACGCTCACTGATGCTCCAGAATGAAAAACCATGCATTAAGAGCCAGGGGGTAAAAACTTTTTGAATTTGAATATCAGGGTAAATTTAACTTATTTTGTTTTCTGGGAAACATGTAAGTATCTTCTGTAGCTTATGAAGGGCAGTACTAAATGAAAAAAATACGATGGTTAGGCAAAATAAGAAAAATGTACACATCTTTTCAAAAGTTTTCACCCCCCCCCCCTGCTCCTAATGCATCGTTTTCCTTCAACTGTACTTTATGTTCAGACCACAGATCTTACATCAGTTCACCTGGGAGTGAAATTCAGCTGTCGCTTCACGCTGCGGGAGATTCAGGAGCGCTGGTACGCTCTGCTGTATGACCCTGTCATATCAAAGTGAGTTTCTAACCAAATCATTCTTCTCATATAGTTATAGTTCCTGTTTTAATCTGGTAGAAAAGTGAAATTAAAAAAATGCCATCACCCTCATGTCATTCCGAACCCCAAAGACTTATTGCTTCCCCAGAACACAAAACATTTCAAGAATGTATGCCATATTCATTTCATAATAGCGTCATAAAAGTTATACTCATTATATTATATATTCATACATTCAGTTCATGGTAATTGAACACCAGGGACAATATATCAACTGATATTATTATATATTAATATTATTTTGATGGTGCCGAGAAGCCCCAAGGCAACTATTTACCTCTTAATTAGTTACCTCTCTTAAACGGTTCTACCTAATTGATATTGATTTTCAGTTATGCTCATATATTCTGCAAATGAGCAGTTATTGAAAAAAGTGAAAGTGACATGACATGTGGTCAAGTATGGACTCAACATGCTCTGAATTTAACCCATCCTAAGTGCACACACACACACACAGCAGTGAACACACACATATAGTCTGCAACTGAGCGATTATTTAAAAGTTAGTGTTAGAATATGTTAATCCTAATAAAATGGATTCCATGAACCTCAAAATCTTAGTTCCAGTTTTTTTCTTAATCATGTTTTGTGAATTTGTTTCATTATAATAGGATTCTAGAACAAAACCATGGAGAAGTTGATATCTGAAATGTAAGTCTGTGTGTATTGATGCTTTTAAATCGATTCATATTTAAATGAAAAGCTCCTCAGATTTTCTTCTGTGGAAGGGTTTGAAATGACATGAGGGTTAGTAAAAAATGAGAGAATTTTAGTTTTTAGTTGAGTTGTTTTACTGTTACCTTAACATACGATCTGAGGGGATCATTTTCGAAGGGTTTTGTCTGTTCCTCAGGCTGGCGTGGCAGGCCATGAGACAGCTGCATCCAGAGGCTATCGCTGCTATTCAGAGTAAAGCTCTCTTCAGTCAGACAGAGGAAGCCCTGCTCGCTAAGATCGCCTCAGTGAGACATTCATTCTTGAACGAGATCAGCATTTTGATGACATTAGATTTGATTGTTTTTGTTTTAAATGTCATTGCTGTTCAGTTGATCCTTGCTTCGTGTTTGTGAGTAGAGCAGTCAGCCTAAGCTGGAGGTTTTTCAAGACTTGCTCAACAAGCACCCGAATGTGTTTTACCCATCACGCACTGCTAAGAATCTGATGGTCCACTGGCAGCTGCTCAAGCAGTACTATCTGCTGGAGGATCAGAGCGGTGAGATGCTCTCGTGTATCAGTTCAGTCTGGTGTTCCTGCATGCGGTGGTCATTATCATTTACACAACTCGTCTGATGTGTTTCTAGTTCAGCCTCTGCCTAAAGGAGAGCAAGTGCTGAACTTCTCTGATGCGGAGCAGGTGGTTGACGATGCCAAACTCAAGTAAGCAAACCATTTTTTCATCTCACCCGACGCTACACCATCATGTGTAATGGGTTAATTAACAAATAATACTTCACAGTAACACTTTGTCCTGCAGTGTGACTAATGAACATTTGGAAAAAATCTTTTATTTATATCAGTTTTTAATGCAGCAACAACAACAAAAAAAAAGCAGATCAAATTTAAATCTCACATGATATGTACTACGAATACAACAACCAAAAAATACACACACACACGCCATAACACGTACCCTTCTTTCCCGAACACACACACCAGATACAATAAATATAATCACCTAATACAAAACCGTTCATGATCCTATGCACCTAAAAAACATTAAAAATGAGGTGAATATGAGGGGAAACTGAAGGGTAAATTCTGTTAAGTTTAGCTTTTGTTCTGTAATGTATCACTTTAAATGACAAATGAAATTTTAAAAGTGAATTCAATAATATTTTTAGTCATACTGCAGCACACTGTTCGAATTGCCACTCACTATGTGTTCATCCACATTAGAAGACTGTTTATTGTGACAAAGCTTCTTTTCATGCATATATGTGACCCTGAAGCACAAAACCATTCGTAAGTAGCACAGGTATATTTGTAGCAATAGCCTAAAATACATTGAATGGGTCAAAATTATCAATTTTTCTTTTATGCCAAAAATCATTTGGGTATTAAGTAAAGGTCACATTCCATGAAGATATTTTGTAAACTTCCTACCGTAAATGCATCTAAACTTAATTTTTCATTAGTAATATGCATTGCTAAGGACTTCATTTGGACAGCTTTAAATGCGATTTTCTCAAAATTTAGATTTTTTTTTTTTGCACCCTCAGATTCCAGATATTCAAATATTTGTATCTTGGCCAAATATTGTCATATGATAACAAACCATACATCGTATTTATTCAGCTTTCAGATGATGTATAAATCTCAGTTTTGAAAAATTGACCCTTATGACTGGTTTTGTGGTCCAGGGTCACATGCATACTAGCGGTGTATTCTTAACTCATCTACATGTGTACTTGTGGTGTCGTCAGTAAGTAGTACACAGTTTTAATGCACTCCGCTTTGCTTTGAGTTATTGTCTGCTTCCATGTTTCATGCTCCAAAATCTTGTAATGCACACCGAGCCAGATTATCCTCTATAAATTTTTGGATTATTGCAGAAAATAATGACCAACAAAAATGTATGATTCTTACACATTTTGTTCATCAGAAGAAAAACAAAAAACACTGACTTCAGGATGATGGAACAGGAAGCGCTAAAATATTGTTTTCAGGTTACAGGCCTACAAAAATACGTCATCCCTGCAGCACTCTATATTCTGCTTCATAATGTGTTTCCTCATTACCAGCCTTTTGCGACAATTATATATGACTGATGACTGTCTGGTTCTGATCTTTTATCCTGTTCATCAGGGACAGCAGAGATGAAGTCTTAGAGCACGGTGAGTTATTTCATACAGCCTCTTGTTGTTTTAAATGTGCTTAAATATGTTTCAGTACTTTTTCCTGTGTCTGTCTATGAAACGTTATTGCATTTCTTGTAGAGCTGATGATTGCAGATAGACACCAGAAGCGTGAGATCAGACAGCTTGAGCAGGAACTTCCTCGCTGGCAGGTGTTAGTGGACAGCATCACAGGTCAGATTTATTCCACTGGCTTTTTGTGTAGTTATCAGAAGAATGTGATCGCTGAGTCTGATTGTGTGATGTGATTATTTCAGGCATGAATTCGCCAGACTTTGATAATCAGACTCTGGCAGCTTTACGTGGACGAATGGTCAGATATCTGATGAGATCTAGAGAGGTCAGTGAGCTTTTAATGTCATGCATGCACAGGAGTTGAATCTGAAAGTATGATGGTGGAGTCCCTCACTGAATGTACTCAAACCATAAATACACCGGCTTGGGAAATGTTACTAACCATTACCAGTACATGCCAAGTGTATAAAGAAGTTGTAGTCCTACATTTTTTAAAATCTTTTGGGGAAAAGGACAAACCACATGTACATAAAATTGCAATTGTAAAAAATGTTTGAAAGTCGCTGTATTAGAGAACAAAACATTGGCTGCACATAATTTTACAGTTTGTGCATTTACCCAAGAAAGTACTGCATGATAGAAGTGCATGGACTCAACATGGGTTCTGGTTTAGTATCTAGTTATTACCCAGGTATTATGATTAATATAACAAAGTAAATAGTGTTGAAAATGCAGATCAGGAAAGTGCTACCAAAATATCTTCTGCTTCTGCTGTACAAGCTTTTCTCAGAACCAAACCGTGATCTATCTGTTGTTTTAATAACCAGCAACTTGAAATGTGTTTGTGCTATTTAACAAAAAAATTAAAGGTACTTGCTTTAATATTTAGTTATTGAATACAATATGAGGCACAGTTGTTTTAAAGGAAGAGTTCACTCACAGTTGACCGATAACGAACTGTTTCAGATCACTCTGGGACGTGCTACTAAAGACAAGCAGATAGATGTAGATCTGTCGTTGGAGGGACCTGCATGGAAGATCTCCAGAAAGCAAGGTCAGACGGTTGAACATTCGTGATGCACATGGTGCTGTGTGATCAGTCCTGCTCCTTGATGCTAAGTTTAGCTTTGCATCACTAGACTTTATTACAGCATAACCCTTGAAGGCATTATGTGATTTACTGATTTTGAGTTATCTTCAGCACGTGTTAAACCGTGCACTTTCTCCTACCATCCGAGTGTGTCACGTCGCCGCTGGCTATCGGTTACAGCATCCCAATTATGTTTACTGCCGTTATCAGCGCAAATGTCACCCGAATCCGCTGCTTCAAACAAATCATTCGCTCGCACCTGTAATGTTCCCTGATATAAATATCTGCACCTGAACGTCACATTAATTATTCTAATTCTTTGTTTTAAGCATGATGATATGATCAGTGGATCGTTCCTTTTTAACAGCAGATTCAGTGACGCTAGAGCTTATCTGCGCATCTCTGATAGTAAAATAATACGTTGATCGTAAGCTGCTTTTAAATGAACATTTAAAAAGTTTGTCTTTGGCCAGATTAGCCTACATTTTCTTAATAAAATAAAGACAGGCTTTACTTCATTCAGACTTTATTGGGAATATCTGATGTTTATTAGTGTTTGGGCCACTTGGAGGAATCCTTTGGCAGAGACCACATTGAAGGGGCGTATATCTGGGCAGCACAGGTCCACACATGCATCTACGAGACTAGATTTAACTTCCAGTGGTATTTTTTCGCTGTCCCGACGGACGGGAGAACTTAAGGTGCTTGTCTGACTTGACTAGCCTTTCGGTTTAGCACACACATGATGGACCATATTCGAGGTATCAGTCTTGTGGCTGTCATATACATACAGCGCTTCACAGCCGTTGCATATTACATACCCAGCACTTGATTCATCCTCGCTAACCACTCCGCTAAAACGATCCCACACGGTACATTTCTTTCCTTCCTTTTGTTTTTAATTCTCTCCATTTAATTTTCTCTCAGATCTGTTTTGCCTCCATTTCTGCTTTAAGAAACACCCGCTGCGACCCACATATTTTTATAAATGAGAGTCTGCAAATCAGTGCCTGTCTGCGTGATGAAAAATATGCATTTAAAACACGCTCATGTTTTAGAGAATGTAGTTAATATTTGCATCATTAATGACTGATCTTATACAACCCTAACCCGTGACCCACCTGCAATTAATCAGAATGTATTTTTTTAGTTGTACAAGTTAACTAGTTGTTACTGGGCCACTAGTAAGTAAGATGGATGACTGATGCAACACTGCACAGCTCTGTGGATTTTAATTTAAACATTTGATGCTTTGAATTATCACCAGGATACAGGATGCAGTTTTAAAGTAATGAAATTATGTGTGTTTTCTAACTCCAGGGATCATTAAACTGAAAAATAATGGAGATTTCTTCATCGCTAATGAAGGCCGAAGACCCATTTACATTGATGGACGACCAGTTTTGTCTGGAAACAAGTGGAAACTCAACAACAACTCTGTGATGGAGGTGTGTACAAGCTTACATTTGAGTCATAAAATCATCGAATGATTTACCACATTTACACCGCATATTTTGTATATAGTATATAAATAAATGACTTTTGTATGTCTACATCTTATCAGTAAATAATATTTATGAAGGTTACGACCGTTTTATGATTTTGTTTTTTCAAATTTTTTTGCAATTAATTGCAAGAAAAATACATAAATTGTTCTTCCAAAAAATATATGCATTGAAATGAAATTCTATTCACACGCTAAATTTAAGTAATAATACTTTTAATTGACATTTCATTACCAGGGAATGCGATATGTGTTTGTTTTACGTTATGCCCGCTGTAAAATATTTTGTCAGCTACAACTACTCTTTGTGTGAAATCTCTGTAAATGCATTTATTTTTTAATCTGTCATGACTCTCCATGAAAAATCATGGAAATTCATTTGTCAAAGGGGGTAGGAATACTGAAATTTATTTATTGCCCCCGATTAATTTTTGTATACAGTTCTAGAATATTTATAGTATCAACTCCTAAATATCAGAGAGCAGTTTCTATCACGTTCTCCTCTATGTACAGACAGTGTATCAGCTACTATTATGATCAATCACCAAAAATAAAGTATTGTTAGGGATTCAGTTAAAGCTCAGTTATTATTGTGGAGGCCATTAGTATAATTTTGCAACTGAATCACATCCATATTTTTCAACGGCAAGAATAAAAATATCTAAATATCACTAAGAAAATTAGGAGAAGCCACTGAATATAATCATTTTTATATATGATAAATTACTTGTGCCTCGAGCAGATGAAGCACAGTAAATACAGTCATTGCTTTTTTTTGTTTTTTTTATGTTTAATCTTATTATATATTACTGACACTCTGTCCTCCAATTTGATACTGTTAAGTGCTTTGACACAATCTGTATTGGTAAAAGCGCTATATAAATAAAGGTGACTTGACTTGACTTGACTTGCTTTTGTTTGGGAACGCAGTCGTGTAAGACAATTATACAGAAACACTTACGACAGACTTTGGTTTAAGCATTTCAGAATGACCATAACAATATTTTAGATGCTGTGCAACAAGGTCAGTCAAGTTGCGTCATCTCATCGCTCAAAATCACATTACCTTTTTTTGATAGACATCAAGGAATTTATTCGGCAAATACGTTTCCATCTCCCATTATTCGCATTAACTCGTTTTTGCAAAGACCTCCTCAAGTGAGTGTGTAAACTTTTTTTTCAAATTATGAGGATTTTTTTATTTTCTAAATTTGGCATTTTCATCACTTGTTTCTGATGTGATGCTTCAAAATGTGCATAAAAACAGGAACGCGAAGGAAACAGCTGTTGTGCTGGTACCAAATCCAGTCGCTACTAAGGTTATTATAGTTTTGGGTATAGTTTTGATATATTTTGTTTTCTATATCAAATGATTTAGTTTAGTTTCATTAAAATAACACTACTGTAGGAAGGCTGGTATTGCTTCATTTTTATAAAATGTTTATTACACTAATAATGTGAAATTAACATACTGAAAATAGCTGTTTTGTGGACCAGTGTGTCATTACGTATTGTTTTTATAAGTCACAATGAACCAAATGTATTATGTATTACATAAAATGTCAGAATGTTGTGCCTTACCCTTAATCCTAATAATGTTATTTGTGACATGTTTGTTTTGGCCAGATTGCAGGTCTTCGCTTTGTGTTCCTGATCAATCAGGAGTTGATTTCTCTCATTAAAGCTGAAGCTGCCAAGATGAATCAGCCATGATACTGAGGTCACCAGTTCACGAGCGGTCAAACACCATTCAGAGCTGGACTGTCCTATCTTTACCTCTGAGTAGAGTCATTTACAGGAGACCTTTCAGCTCAAGATTATAGTGGCTCTTACAGCAACAACTGAGCCGTGATCTGTAAATCAGATTGGAGGAAAAAAATCATTTGGTGAAGAACTGGACATTTATATGCCTGTTATTTAAGGCACATTTGGACAGAAAGAACTGAATGTTTGAGAGTGTTTGAGAGTGTTTGTGTGTGTGTGTGTGATTGTAGATTTGCTTTTTTTTATTTGTATAAAAGACACTGTTACTGTTTTGACTTGTACATTTTTTGGTTGTTTATACTTAAAACCCAGTAACCTTGTATTGTCTCATCAAAGACAGTTTGCTAATATTCTGCCATGACAGAAATAGTGTAAATATATTCATAAAGACTGATTAAAACTGAAAGGTGTTTCAGTGATGTATCTGTGTATTGTAATGCATTGTGTGGTTCTTTATGTTAGTCACTGATTTTAGAGTCAGAGCGGCAAACTTTGCATGCATCACTTTGGCCCTTGATATCAACTAATGTTGCAAACCAAAAAAATAAAACTACATAAAAATACATATAAAGCAAAGGTTCAGATCTAATTATAGTGCACAATTACTAACTAAACCACAGGTCAATTATTATTATTTAATGTTTTAAGTCTCTTCTGCTCACCATAGTTGCATTAATTTGGTGAATAATTTATTAATACAGTCATACTGAGTTTTATTACAACTTAAAATTATTTTCTATTTGAACGTGACACTGAGGACTGGAGTAATGACTACTGAAAATTCAGCTTTGCATCACAGAAAGAAATTATATTTTAAAATATATTCAAACAGACAACAGTTAAATTGCAATAACATTTCAGAACGTTAATGTTTTTGCTGTTTTTATGTATCAAATAATTGCAGCCTTGGTGAGAATAAGAGACTTAAAAAAAAAAAACGTTTAAAAAATCCTAACTTTTGACCTGCACTATATGCTTTTTTCCCTCTCGCTGTACACAAAGTCAGTTTTACAGTGGCATTATTACAAGATAAGATATAACAAGGCATAGCAAATGTGAAATAAAATAACAAATGTGATACTATAATGAGCTAAATTATTTTTTTGAAGGTGACAATCGTGTTTGCATAACTGCAAATGAGTGTTAGTTTGAGGTCAAAAGCAGAAGTCCAACAAAGGACACCCCGCCTGACTACTTTGACATCAAAAATAATCACATGCGACTTGATCGATTCAAACATTGGGAGAAAGGCTACTAAATATATGTATATCATATAAATCTAATCCGGAAATCTTTTGTTTTGTGATGGTGTAAGCACAGTAAACGTGGTGCTTTTTTAAAGAATTTAAAAAAAAAAAATTTATATATATATATATATATATATATATATATATATATATATATATATATATATATATATATATATATTATAGCACATGAACAAATATAACAACAAGAGAAATACAATGTTGCATATAAGTGCCATCAGTACACAAGATTACAAGTAAAATAAAAAATAGCCAGAGGAAGAAAGGAAACATAAAACAGATGAAATCAGTAAACGTGATGATGCGGCAGGCTGCGTCCACGTCACACTCGTGCGTCTCGTGAGCTGTGTTCGAATCACGTTCCTCTTACTTCTGCAGCATCCAGTATGCTGCGCATAGTATGCAAATTTTCTGTATGCTTGGAATACCCGGATGACCAGAATCTGCCAAACATAACTCAAGTACACTGACAGCAGTACAGAAGCTGTGTTCCGCGGGAGTGAACTGGAGGCAGGGAATAGTAATTATATAAATGTAAGACTTGCTACAAACTATCGCTGTGCAATCTAAAAACAATATCATTAGTAGGACATAAATTGTACTTTAATCTCTACAGCACTTTTCCGATCAAGTCAAATGACGTCTCCTTTATGTCTGTAGCGCTTTATAGTCAACATTTGAAGTCGATCAACAAGGTTAATCAAAGTTATCCTAAGACGAGAAGGCATTTAGGTTTTAGGACAACTTTAATAAAAGGTTTTGACTTCAAATGTTGACTACTGTACATTGTTTCAAAGATATTAAATAATAATATTAATATTGCAGTAAAATAATATATAAATTAAATAGATAATATTAATATTTCAAATTATGCAAACAGAATTCAAATCCCCTGTCAAGCAGCTCTAAAAAGAAACGGAGTGTATTTACTCTAAGGACAAATAGACCAATTTGTTAGCAGAGGCTATTTAAATAAACTCCGCCCACAAATGCCTGGCTACGATAAACAGCACCGCAAAAAACACGTGTATTTCGGTAAAATCAGTGGCGCAGTGAGTAAAAGACGCGAGATGTGTGCTGCTGATGCGAACGATCCGAGTTCGAGTCCATCTTTTGTCAAATTCGTGCAACTCCTTTTCCCATCATATACCAGATCAGAAAGGCATTTATTTTCAATAAAAAATTAAGTAAATATTTGAAAAGTGGAAATTGAACGCCTCATTAATAATACAGTGTGCTTAGCTGTGGGTAAGGTTTTTGTCCCAATTAAGTGGCGTTCATCAAATAAAATGTATGATAATTTACACTCAATATGTTATTGCATATACTGTTTTATAATGTACTACAGTACTGAAGAATAAATGTCTGCCACCTAACTACTATATTTACACACCTGTTGCTAAAGAAAATGCTGCTATTTTAGTGTAAACAGAATTTATCATTATTTGCACTTAGTGTAACTAGAATATATCACTTTTTCCAATTAGTGTAACTGCCAAAAATATCATTGTTCAGTTAAAGACAGCTCAGTGTTGATTCAGTTCTGTCCAATAGCCTATGTAAAGTTCTTCAATTATGAAATGAGTTCAACTGGGCAATATAGCATTGTTTACTCATATGAAGCCTTATTAACATGACTTTGTAAAAAGAATGGTTAGCACATTTGTTTGTAAGGTAACAACATTGACAGCTGTGCTGAATTAATATTCAGTGTTTGTCATGTGACAATTAAGCATACTACTCTGAAACATTTGTTGCTTATTGTATACTGTTTCACACACTATTCTTTAAAAATTAGTAGTATGCACTGGGCTGTAAGCAGTAAGTATGCCATTTGGAACACAACCATAGTGATGGGAAGTTCGGATCCTTTTACTGACTCGGACAGTGCAGTCTCGTTCAGCAAAATGAACGAATCTTTTTTCGAGTCATTTTGTTCATTTTAGCAAAATATAATTAAAATGTTACGTTCTACTTCCCTATCTACTAATTATGCAAACGTTGATCACACTACAAACAATACAAAACTATAATGGTATAAGAAACAGAAAAAAAAAATCAATTCATTTTTTACCTGGGTCTTTAGTCTATGATTAGCTCACCTCACCTCTTATCTGACAAGTCTTCGGGTTTGAATCGTTCGTTCATCACGTGAGGAGTAGCCTCCTAAACTAAACCTATGCAGTCAGAGCCGGAAAGAGAATTGATTAGAGTTCATCTTGAGTCTAGTCGGTCGTTTTTGTCATGTACGTGACAGCATTGGACAGAGAAATTAGTTCATTTACAACCTTCCTTACAAACGCTGCATAGTTATTATTATTATTATTATTATTATTAATAATAATATTATTATTTACTCTTACAGTTACGTAATGCGTTTCTGGTCTCAAATTGTAGCTTTTTATTTCTTACAGTTTATAAATGTGTGAATTTCTGTCATGATGGTTCTTTTCCATAACACTGAATGTGGAGACAAAGGTAATAAACTAAAGAGTTGGTTGTTATTATTATTATTATTAAGTCTTTTTCCGGCTCTGACTGCATAGGTTTAGCTTATGAGGCTGTCACGTGATGAACGAACGACTCAAACCCGAAGACTCAGTGCAGAACCTATAGGATGTTGCGCATGCGCGACTGAACGAATCACTCCCCGAGACGACTCGTTCTTCCAGAGTCACATTAAAGATTCGTTCAAAATTAACGAATCGTTCAAGAACGACCCATCACTAGTTTCCAAGCGGCTCGCGCAGGATCTGTAGATCGACATCGCCCGTTCCTGCAGCTTAATTACAGATTAAAGTAAGGTCACATCTCTTCTAGCAGTTTATAGATCGGGAAGTGTTTGGAATTCAAAGCAACGCTGTGTTTGTGTCTCTCTCTCTCTGTGTGTGTGGTTTTGTATTTAAGTTGTGCAGCGATGGGCTGAATCGAAATTCACCGGTTTGCGTTTGTTTTTGTATGTGACACATGACTATTTTTTAGGCTGCTGTATACAAACGATTCGATCATTTTCTAATTTAATACGGGGGCTAATTATTTCATTGTCATATCAATAATGGTGCATTTGTGTTTGTTACATATAAACCATTCCTTGATTACAAAAGCGTTCTTCTCTCTTTGATTGCAAACTACTGCACATGTGGCATAATTATATTGGTTATCAAACTGCAGCTCTTTTATAACACATGCATGCTAACTTGTTTAACAACTACTGGAACCTCATTGGTTTTTAAAACCATGACCAGTGCAAACTATTTGGGCAATGAAACCAAAAACAGATTTAATTCATTTCCACCCACTAAACAAGTGAGGGTGTGTTAGACACACAGTTCAAGAAAGATTCACTGTCACTGAAAAGCAACTGTAATATTTCCAAACAACTGGCTGAACTTTATTTTTTCAGTAAGACGTTTCTTATTTGTAAAATTAAGCATTCGACTGCATCCTATCTTTGCACCACAGTTACAGAAAGGTGCCAAACCTTGAATGAACAGTTTATTACAGTATTACACATTGATTTCTATCACTTTAATCCAGTGAAAAACAGCCTAATAGTCTCATAGTTGGCTTTAATTTAGATGGTTATAAATCAATAAGCTGAAATAAAGTCAGAAGGATTTGTTACTGGCCCTTTTAAGGAGAAGGCTGAGAAGATTATACATTATTGGTCCTAACAGCAAGGTTCATGTTTTCTGTACACAAGAACTGCATGGATCAAAACAAGTGTCTTATCCATTATGACGCAATCATACCAGTCCAAATATTTGAGCAACAGTGGCTCATTTCAAACCCTTAACCATTCTTTGGTTACATGACTGTTGTTTACAACAAGGCTCTAGTTTCATAGTTTTATTTCCAAGAAACTGTCTCTATGCAGGAGTCTTTCTGCTTAGCCCTGCTGTCCCTCTTCTTATCATGTGCAAATATATGTTAATGACAGGTCATAAACCGTTTTAAAACCAGTAGCTCATGCAGTGCATCTATCGCTGATATCAAGCTAATAGACTGCAATATTAACTGGGCTGGTCTGGGCTGATATGTAATGTTGGAGTCAGTAAACAGACGTTATGAAGTTTATTGGGCATAAATCATTTTGAGGTGCAGTGAGATATACAAAGTTTTAAGAGACTAGAGTTTGAATTCTCTTCTCTTTGGTCATTTTAGTACCAAATGACATTTAGGACAAGTTTTTTTTTTTTGTCATTACCCAGCAGGCTTACATGTGGTTGCAATGATAAGACATATGTTTAGGCTTTGATGAGTCATGATGGTGCTTAGTCTGAAAAGATCCACACAATATGTTTTAAATTCACCAGATGTCTCATATTTAATACATTGCTGGTAAACTGAAAAAACAAAGAAACATGCAATAAAACAAAGATGCTTGCAGCTGCTACTAAAGTGTTCCAGACAAGAAAATATATGTCCTGTGTACCTTGTACCTTGTGTTTTATTAGTTTTACTGCCCTGCATCTTGTATTTTTCAATGCAGTCAGTAATCATGCTCTGCGTTAGTGACATTTAGCTTTTTTGATGACTTTTTTTTTTTGTCCTATTGTTTAGAGAACTGACTGTTTGCACAAAATTCACATCATTTTTTAATTATATATTTAAATTCTTTCACTAAGATGAATACTCAGAGCAGTGCTTGCTTGTAGATGCCTTATTGAATTTTACATGCATGAAAACAAGGCTGTGAGGGACAGCCTTACACACAATTGTACGCTTTTGTATAAAGGTCCTAGATCACATGTAATTTTCAAAACTATTTTATGTAGTTTTTGTCTAGTAAAAGTCTTCAGGAAAAATATCTGGCATGCTACTAAACAACAATGCAACCCATTGAACATGCTGTACTTTTATTAAAAATGGTGAAGAAGTCTTCAGATGCCACGTTCATTACAGCAGCATCTAGTAGAAATGATCTTGACTGAATGAACTACTGGAGTGAAGTTTACGCCAAATACGTAAACCACGTGAAGGTGGTTTTAAAAAAAGAAGGGTTTCTGTTGTATTGCGTAAATGAACTATAATAATTGGACATTAATTGCATTCTTGATCCGATACAATAACACAAGTTATTACTCCACCACCTGCACGTGACGTCATTAACAACAGTCTTGTATTGTTTAACTAGCAAGGTTTAAACGATGGAGCTGCCACCTTGTTACTACGGTTTCAGATACTGTCACAACTGGCTTTCCAGTGATGCATTGTGCTGTAGTCAATCAGTGAGTTGCAACGTTGTCAGAGATGTTTCTAGCCTTTCATCAGTACTGGTGCCCAGAGCAGTTGGTCCCCTGAACTAGCACTGAAAACCACTGACCTACAGAATGTGTCTTCAGAGACATATTTTAAAAGGTTAACTTCTTTTAACCTGACACAGCAGAAAATGTGAGACGCAGTTGCCAGAGACATCCGTTTAGTGCAGGTTTGCATAGAGAACAGTGGAAAAACTGTGCATCCGAATGCCTTAAGCATTTATTAACCTAGCCAGCTAGTGAAAATGAAACATCCAAACTGCATCTGAAATAATGAAATATGTAAACAGAGACTTTCACATTTTCTTAAGGTAAAGTGTGAAAACGGGTTAAAGGGGCCATGATAAGATCAAAGAAACATCCAGATAAATCAGACTGAACAGTTATGTTTAGTAGTTGAATGGATGCTGAAAAATGTTAGAACAAATATTGCAATCCGCATCGTACTTTGACATTTTGTTGTTCTTTGTCTCTTTTCTCAGAAAGAGCGATGCAGCACCTAAAGCACTGTCAAGGTCTTGCTCAGGTCTTCCTTATCAGGAATCAAAGGTAAATCTGCCATTTCATAAACCTTAAACCTTTGTTCCTTATCATTTAAGCATTTCCAAACAAGACACATGAAAGTTCATCTTTCACTTAGTCTGACTCCCCCACATGGCATTTGCTTGATGTGAATGATTGAAAAGACATGGCCACATTCTGTGAAATGCTCTTTAAGAAACTTGAAATTCTTGCTTAAACGTCTCAGTTCCAGACTTTCAAAGAGCGTTATCCTGTCACTGTCCGTGTGGGATGGTCATCTCTCTTGTCGCTGGAGGAGCACCGGTGGACATGGAAGACAGAAATACTTTAATAACAGGCTGCCGAAGTTTAGATTCGCTCTGGCAGGGCTGCTGGCGGGTACAGGAGCAGTTTTCGCCTATAAGCTCCACCAAGACAAGGTGAGACACCTGATATGTTGATTCCTAAATATGAAAAATAACCAGGGGAAGATGTCTACAGCAGTGGGTGCATATAAATCTACTAAAAATAACCACAGTGAAAATAACCTTTCCACTCACGGTTGATTAATTTGTTGAAAATGCACAAAATAAGTCACAAAAAGGACATTCTTTGTGTTTCAAACACATTTGGAAACAGTGCTTCTGTTGTTAAAGGCTTGTCACTTTTTCTCAGGAATAACAACAAATTAAAAACCTTATAGAAATGTATGTGTACATTGTCATTATTCATACTTGTTGAGAATGAGGGTGAAGATTAATCATGTTTTGCAAATAAATGACTTTAAATAACAACATAAGTGAACTTTAAGAAACATATTCAAATGTCATGACCCCTTTAAATTTAGTGTGTAAATAAGGATGTCTGCAAAGTCAAACTCTGTCAGTTATTACTAAAGTCTTACAGTATCGTACAGTTTGACATATAAAAGACCATTGATGCCTCACAGGCTGTAAGATCTCACCGGGCTCATATCGCACAATCTGACAAGCAACAATTGTAAAGGACATAAAAAATTGCAGTGTGTCATTGAGCAATCTCTTTTTTATTGTGTCTATTTTTGTTCAGGTTCAGTGGGCTGCTACCTCAGCACAGTTACAGGTAACGCAGACTTCAGATGTTCCTGTTTACACCCTAGAAGAAGTCACAAAGCATTGTTCCCTTGACAGTGGTGTGTGGGTCACCTATAAAGGAGGAGTCTACGATATCACTGAATTTGTGTCCATCCACCCTGGTGGCGACAAAATACTTCTGGCTGCAGGTGGATCTCTGGAACCGTACTGGGCATTATATGCCGTTCATCAGCAAGAACATGTCCTAGAACTCCTCTCAGAGTATAAAATTGGTGTTCTTAATCCAGAGAGTTACAAGAAGCAAGAGAGTGCCAACCCTTTAGACCCTTACTCTGCTGAGCCAACACGTCACCCTGCTCTTCAGGTCAACAGTCTGAAACCTTTCAACGCCGAACCACCTGCCTCTATACTTTCAGATAATTATATCACTCCTTCTGTCATATTTTTTAAGCGTAATCATCTTCCAGTGCCCAGGGTGGATCCTGAAGCTTACAGGTTGGAGATCGAGGGTCTCCCTGGTGGAGTAATATCACTTAGTCTAAGTGAGCTAAAGTCTCGTTTTCCAAAACACTCCATTACAGCGACGCTTCAGTGCGCCGGGAACCGTCGTTCTGACATGAACGAAGTCAAGCAAGTCAAAGGACTTAATTGGGGCATCGCCGCAATAAGCAACGCTACATGGTCAGGTGCACGTCTGCGGGATGTACTGTTGTCCTATGGCTTTGGACCAGAGGTTGCAGCAAAAGCTAAACATGTCCAGTTTGAAGGGTTAGACAAGGATGTGACGGGTACAGCGTACGGTGCATCTGTTCCACTGAACAAGGCTGTGAGCGAAGAAGGTGACGTTCTCCTCGTGTATGAGATGAACGGCGAGGACCTCCCACCTGACCACGGCTACCCTGTCCGTGTAGTTGTACCTGGAGTTGTCGGAGCCCGTAGTGTCAAATGGTTAGGGAAAATTATTGTAAGTGACGAAGAAAGCAAGAGCCACTGGCAGCAGAATGATTACAAAGGCTTTTCTCCAGGCACTGACTGGGACACTGTGGACTTCAAATCAGCACCAGCCATCCAGGAGCTCCCCATACAGTCAGCCATCACTCACCCAGCAGAGGGAACCTCAGTAGACCGCAGTGATGGGGAGGTGACTGTGAAAGGCTATGCGTGGAGTGGGGGAGGAAGAGAGGTTGTGAGAGTGGACGTCTCGGTCGATGGAGGGAAAACGTGGCATGTAGCCCAACTTCGCACCAGTGATGAAGAACAGCACCCTGCTCCTCCTCCTCCACCTGGAAGAGCCTGGGCTTGGAAGCTGTGGGAGATAGACGTCCCAATTCCTCAAAGGGCTCAGGAGCTGGAGATTGTGTGCAAAGCAGTGGACAGTAGTTACAACACACAGCCAGACACTGTCGCTCCTATCTGGAACTTACGAGGAGTGCTTAGTAATGCGTGGCATCGGGTAAAGGTAAAAGTGAGCGAGGGTTTTTAAGACCAAAAATGAACTTTGTATGTGAACGTAAAATCCATATAAACAAAATTGTTGGAATTTTCTTCTGTACTGGTTGGATTGTAGCAACTGTTTTGAGCTTGTGGTTTCTTGAAAGTGCTTGAACTTATTTTGATTTTACTCACATAACTGGCTTGATGAATAATTTTGTGCTTTATATACTAAAAAAATAGTGCGTGAACACAGAGCACTTTAAGTAGATTATGGAAGTGCACTTTTTTTTTTCACCTAGATTGCTATCATGAAATCTTATGACATGTAGACCAATTTGTTCATAATTGTATTCTGAACATCAACATAGGCTTTTAATGAAGGCCTGCATTTTCACTAACAACAGATTATGTTATATAAATGGCCTACAAATAAGGTCTGTTTAAGAATTGTATTCTTATTTTTATATATATATTCAATTAAAATTATTCAACCCCAAGAAATGTAAGCTTTTCTGAAGTTTAATGACATACTGAAAGTGATCAATATGTAATGTGACATCAGTAATCTTTTTGAGGTTTAGGATTTTTTCCCTTAATGCAGCTTTGTTTGAATTATTTAGCCCGTTTTAACATTGCTGTTCTTTACATCACTTACTGGTAGGTGATGCAAGGTGCAAATTCATATTAAAACAAATTTAAGATTTTGTGACCTCTATAACAACACTTACTGAGCTTTATGTGACACACATAAAATTAGCCCATGAATGTGCTAAAGTTGAGTTGTAAATATGGCCCTACATGTGGGAATTCATGTCATCGGTCACACGGTCAAGACCTCTTAATCCTTGATTTGATTCCTAGCTCCTAGAACATATTTTATAAGGGTGCAAACTTGTCACCTTTCGGCGAAATTCGCCGTTTTCACCTTGAAATAGGTCATTCACGTGAATCGTGTAGACCTGTAAAAAAAAAATAATAATAATTATTGGGGGTGGGGGGATCATATCTGCGAGTCATCTGTGTCACGTCACCTGTTGGCGAAAGGAATGGACCTGCCCTACTCTGTCTCTGATTGGCTTACCTTAATATTCTTTCCCTCATCCAACCAATCCTGAAGCGTAACTTTTAAACGCTGGAGGCAACTATCCATATTTCCAGAGGTTAAGTATAATAGTCCATGGGCCCAGGCCACATTTTTCACTAATTGGTACCACCCAAGGTGGCAAATTCTAGTTTGATTTTTTTTTTAAGTCCATATCTCTAGATGATATTACAACATGATAACCTTGTGTTAGTGGTAGCTTTGTCACAGAAATCAAACTGTTTCTGTTTATTCATCATAATCGTCATCATCATCATAGAGGTGCTGGTCATATAATTAGAATATCATCAAAAAGTTGATTTATTTCACTAATTCCATTCAAAAAGTGAAACTTGTATATTATATTCATTCATTACACACAGACTGATATATTTCAAATGTTTATTTCTTTTAATTTTGATGATTATAACTGACAACTAAGGAAAATCCCAAATTCAGTATCTCAGAAAATTAGAATATTGTGAAAAGGTTCAATATTAAAGACACCTGGTGCCACACTCTAATCAGCTAATTAACTCAAAACACCTGCAAAGGCCTTTAAATGGTCTTTCAGTCTAGTTCTGTAGGCTACACAATCATGGGGAAGACTGCTGACTTGACAGTTGTCCAAAAGACGACCATTGACATATTGCACAAGGAGGGCAAGACACAAAAGGTCATTGCAAAAGAGGCTGGCTGTTCACAGAGCTCTGTGTCCAAGCACATTAATAGAGAGGTGAAGGGAAGGAAAAGATGTGGTAGAAAAAAAGTGTACAAACAATAGGGATAACCGCACCCTGGAGAGAATTGTGAAACAAAAGCCATTCAAAAATGTGGGGGAGATTCACAAAGGGTGGACTGCCGCTGGAGTCAGTGCTTCAAGAACCACTACGCACAGACGTATGCAAGACATGGATTTCAGCTGTCGCATTCCTTGTGTCAAGCCACTCTTGAACAACAGACAGCGTCAGAAGCGTCTCGCCTGGGCTAAAGACAAAAAGGACTGGACTGCTGCTGAGTGCTCCAAAGTTATGTTCTCTGATGAAAGTAAATTTTGCATTTTCCTTTGGAAATCAGGGTCCTAGAGTCTGGAGGAAGAGAGGAGAGGCACACAATCCACGTTGCTTGAGGTCCAGTGTAAAGTTTCCACAGTCAGTGATGGTTTGGGGTGCCATGTCATCTGCTGGTGTTGGTCCACTGTGTTTTCTGAGGTCCAAGGTCAACGTAGCCGTATACCAGGACGTTTTAGAGCAATTCATGCTTCCTGCTGCTGACCAACTTTATGGAGATGCAGATTTCATTTTCCAACAGGACTTGGCACCTGCACACAGTGCCAAAGCAACCAGTATCTGGTTTAAGGACCATGGTATCCCTGTTCTTAATTGGCCAGCAATCTCGCCTGACCTTAACCCCATAGAAAATCTATGGGGTATTGTGAAGAGGAAGATGCGATATGCCAGACCCAACAATGCAGAAGAGCTGAAGGCCACTATCAGAGCAACCTGGGCTCTCATAACACCTGAGCAGTGCCACAGACTGATCGACTCCATGCCACGCCGCATTGCTGCAGTAATTCAGGCAAAAGGAGCCCCAACTAAGTATTGAGTGCTCATACATGCTCATACTTTTCATGTTCATACTTTTCAGTTGGCCAAGATTTCTAAAAATCCTTTCTTTGTATTGGTCTTAAGTAATATTCTAATTTTATGCTTATTTTGTTCTACTTGCTTATAGAACAAAGATGGTCGGAGTAATCTTGATTTGAAAATGCATCAAATTAAACAAAGTTGCAATCATCAGCCATTTCTTTACTCCTTTTCACACAGCTGAATAAGTCGCAAAGTGCTTGTGGCCTCCAAGGGTAACGTATCAATATAAACAGCAGGACTTCCCTTTTCAGATGATGCTAGTGGCTTATCAGTACAACAAAGTATGGTGGAGTAATCTGGTTTTGAAACTAGCACCAGTCGTTGTTGTTGCATAATATACTATTTCATATACAGTTCATACATATTTTTTCAAATTGCTAGGTCGTGGATTGTCCCACCATCATGGTTCTGATATCACCAGATTACAGACAGTCTTGTCTATCCTTATCTGAAAAGATATCCCCCTAACATCAATATCTTTTGAGATAGATATACAAATATAACAATTTAATAGATGCAAAAAATTGTTTTCTTTAATGTGAAGGCTAATATAAAATGTATACAACAAATATTATGGCAGATCTGAATAGCCCTGACTGTCCTGAAAAAATCAACATATAGCATGTATGGCTACCTCTTACAATAGACTTCATACAAACCTGCTGTGCAGATACTGTAGGACGATAATGGCAAAAATAATGATTGTCCCAAAAGATTAGTAAAGCTACTCATTTGAAATGGTTGCCATGTTTCAAAGTACTTATATGGACTCTACAAACAAACTGGTACCAAAGAGATTTTGCCACCTTAGGTGGTACCAAATTGTGGCTTGGCCCATGGACTATAATGTGAAGGAACAAGCTAACGGCAAGCAACTTATATGTGAAGTAACTGGGCTATGTTGGTGGTTAGATTAGCCTGTTTGTAGCTAGCTAAATTAAGTTCGCTGTAGAGCAGGACGGAATGCATTCGTGTCTGCTGTAAATTATGGTGTTCCAGTATAAATGGTGATTACCGCGTGAAGCTATGTTCACACTTTGCGTCTTTTTGAAGCTGCCAGCATCTGTTTTACATTATAATCCTATGGAGTAAACAGTGTTTTCAAAAAAATTCCTAAGTGCTTTTTAAAACACCACCGCCGGCGTCTTTTCAAGTTGAAAATAGTCCAATTTTTCTGGAAAAAAAAAAAACGCCCTACTACGTCAAGCGCCTTCTTGACAGCTGACCAATGACAAGCGAGTGGTGAGTCGTTTCCATAACAACAAAAACAACAAGAAAAAAGGAGAACATAGCCGGTAGACAGATCGTACTAGTTTCGGAGCACAAGGAGTTGTATGAAACCGTGCATCATCCAACCGGAGCTCCTGAACAAAATTGTTGGAAGCACCATACAGTTTCCTTCCCCGTATAATGTCGCGCTCCCACAAACGTCGTTGTGAACCGACACCCTCCCCGTTAACTTCAAAAGCAGACATTTCTTCAGCACACAGCGCTAGGCTAACGTTGCAGCTGTTGTTATAGCAACAAAAGACGCCCTCGGCTGCTATTTGAAACCAAAACGCTGCCAGCTTTTTATTTTACTAAAATAGCGCTCTTGTCAACTTTTTCTAGTCAAAAAAGACGCAAAGTGTGAACACGACCTGAGGCTGCTGTTTTTTGTTTGTTTGTTTTTTTTGCGTGAGGCTGCTGTTGCAATAGCTTTGAAGATTGTAAGTTACGTTATCGCTACATTGCAAAATGCTCCTCAGTCTCGACCTTAACATTTGTCTCACATATATCAATAAGCTATTACTTCTGACATGAAGTCGATTTGAGAACTGTTCGACCTACATGTAAAGCATACTGTTTAATGTACAGTAATATTATGACTCAGCTCAAGTGGAGGCAGCGCTAGTGTCCGCCTGTAACAGCCTGTTTCAAGACGGAGAAACACCTCGCGTTTAGCCCGTCAGCCGCTTCAATAATTCGAGTGCTGAAATGAAGATTTACAGTGGTTTATTTGCCCTGACTAAGTTCATGTAACATCTTAACAACAATCCTTGTTGATTGTAGACCGTAGTTGTCGCTCAAACGTCTTTTAATCACATAAAGGTGTGTATCCTTGAATGGTGCACTGCAAAAAAATGCTTTCCTAGAGTTTTTGACTTGTTTCTAGTCCAAATATCTAAAAAGCATTTTCTAGATAAGTAAAAATTATTGTTTTCAGAAAAAAAAAGAAGTCGTCAAAATTTAGTGAGTTTTTCCTTAAAACAAACAAAATAATCTGCCAGTGGGTTAATCAAAATAATCTTATTTCAAACCGAAAACAAGATTATTTTGACTTTTATTTTTTTTCTGGAACAAAAAAAAAAAATATTTGATTTAAGAATTGTTAGATATTTGGATTGGAAACAAGACAGAAAATGTAAGAAAAGCATTTTTAGCAGTGTATATGATGAAAGTGACTATAGAGGCTGTTAAAATAGAAACGAATGCAGAACCACATTGCACTGGCTTCAGTACCATGTTATTGGAAAATAGGTATACTGGACTAAAATTAGGAGTGCTACAGTGCCATATCATGACAAATATAATTTTCCTATATTAAGGTGAGACACTGCAGGTGAATAGGGTAAATTTTTTTACTAATAGTTATCACCTTACTTACCTAGTTGATTGATTACATTGATAATTGCAAACATTTTTTGTATTACAAGTTTTCTAAAATGTTAGGTTTAAATATGCAAATGAGGCATTATTTAATGAAATATGCACTAATTTGCATACATTTCTAGTACAAAAATCTAAACACTGGATTAAGTAATTTTCAAAATTCTTGTTTAATTTTTTTGACATATTACAGTCAAAAGTTTTTACAGAGGGAATTTTGGGTATCTCATTTTGTCACTCCATAATTCAGAAAATACTTAGAACAGACAGAAAACACTATATTTTGACAATTTTGGGGGCATTAAAATGTTGTATATAATCAAGCAAATTATATATGAACAAATCCCTCTGTAAAAACCTTCAGGATATAGACAGGAATAAAAATGTAAAGTTTGGTGTGTGTAAGTGCTACTGAAGTGGAGATTCATGGCTCAGTGTAGGAGAAAAAACTCATTTTGAGAAAACAGCCTTTAAAAATATGTATTGTAATTTAAATCTATTGACACAAATAGATAAAGTGCTATAAAAGAAACAGATAACAGTGTCTTTTGGATGTTTTCATTCTACTAGCCTGAAAAAACACTTTATGAAAAACCAAAAAGCCCAAAATCTCAAAATTGACAGGTGCATGAAAAAAGTGTTTTTTTCTCCCCTTAAAATGATATTTTTACAGTCCCACTTTTTTTAATACTTAAGTAAAATAACGTTTGAATGTTGATTAATTGTTTTTAAACATTACTATTTTAATGTTCAGTAGGTGTTGATGTAGGAGTATTATGTTTTAAATGCAATCCTTACAATTTGTATTGTGAATCTAATTGATATTTTGTCAATCACTATTTAGAAGTAAATACTCAAATGTGTTAAATAAATTTTGTCTTATTCTTTTGTGATATTAATTTTAGAATATGGTAGGCCTATACTTCATGTTAAATGTTTCAAATGTCATTAGGGGAAAAAGAAAGAAGACATTCATTCATTCATGTCAATGAAGATGTCTATATATATTGTGAGTGTGTGTGTGTATGTATAAAGTGGATGTTTTTAATAGGGCATACGCAACGTGTCTTGAAATGATCAATTTATTGCAGACATCAGTAAGGTCAGTGCATGATTTTATTTGATCTACACACACTAATTGGAGGAATCACAAAACATAACTCAATCTCAGTTGACTCCAGCATTAAATATGTGATTGAAATGATCTAAAGAACAAATGTTTACTACACATATTCTTTACGTTGCAATAGACAAACTGAATACTCACTTGACATGTCACTTGTCACCTTTAAAGCCTCATTTCATTTACATTTCTCACTAAAACTGATTAATGATGCAAAGATGTAACTGACCTGGAGAAGAAAAAATGATCTTAATACTCCTCTCCCTCCTCTTCTCCTTCTCCCTCGACTGAATCTACACCCACCTCCTCATAATCTTTCTCCAGGGCTGCCATGTCTTCTCTAGCCTCAGAGAACTCTCCCTCCTCCATACCCTCACCTACGTACCAGTGCACAAAGGCACGCTTAGCGTACATCAGGTCGAACTTATGATCAAGCCTGGCCCAAGCCTCTGCAATAGCAGTGGTGTTGCTTAGCATGCACACAGCTCGCTGCACCTTAGCCAAATCACCTCCAGGTACAACGGTAGGGGGCTGGTAATTGATACCGACCTTGAAACCAGTTGGACACCAGTCCACAAACTGGATGGAGCGCTTGGTCTTTATGGTGGCAATAGCAGCATTTACATCTTTAGGTACAACATCACCACGGTACAACAGACAGCAAGCCATGTACTTGCCGTGACGTGGGTCACATTTGACCATCTGATTAGACGGCTCAAAGCAAGCATTCGTGATCTCGGCCACTGAGAGCTGCTCATGGTAAGCTTTCTCAGCAGAGATCACAGGCGCATAGGTTGCTAAAGGAAAGTGGATACGTGGATACGGCACCAAGTTGGTCTGAAACTCAGTTAAGTCAACATTCAGGGCGCCGTCAAACCGTAGGGAGGCAGTGATGGAGGACACAATCTGGCTGATCAGCCTGTTAAGGTT
Organism: Acrossocheilus fasciatus; assembly: GCA_036784905.1. Taxonomy (NCBI): domain Eukaryota; kingdom Metazoa; phylum Chordata; class Actinopteri; order Cypriniformes; family Cyprinidae; genus Acrossocheilus; species Acrossocheilus fasciatus. The sequence goes on from CM071948.1 coordinate 6,395,664, forward strand.
GGTGTAAGTGGGACGCTCGATATCAAGGTTTCTACGGCAGATGTCATAGATGGCCTCATTGTCGACCATGAAAGCACAGTCTGAGTGCTCTAGGGTGGTGTGGGTGGTAAGAATGGAGTTGTAGGGCTCCACCACAGCAGTGGACACCTGTGGAGCTGGATAGATGGAGAACTCAAGCTTGGACTTCTTTCCATAATCAACAGAAAGACGCTCCATCAGTAAAGAGGTGAAACCAGAACCAGTTCCTCCTCCAAAGCTGTGAAACACCAAGAAGCCCTGAAGTCCAGTGCACTGGTCAGCCTGTGAAGAAAGGGAATGCAGAGAAACGGTTATCAAGTCTATCACTAGTTAAAACGTAAACAAAAGTTGAATGAAAACAGGCTGACTGCGATTACAAGGATGCCTTACCAGTTTGCGAATCCTGTCAAGAACCAGATCAATGATCTCTTTGCCAATAGTGTAATGGCCACGAGCGTAGTTGTTAGCAGCATCCTCCTTTCCGGTGATCAGCTGCTCAGGGTGGAAAAGCTGACGGTAAGTTCCGCTGCGAACCTCATCTGAACCACAAAAAAACAGTATGGAGAGATTGAGAGCTGTGAAGCTCGTGGACTAACCATAAGAGACTGATAATCAGGCAATTACTAACCAATCACAGTGGGCTCCAGATCTACAAACACTGCCCTGGGAACATGCTTGCCAGCTCCTGTCTCACTGAAAAAAGTGTTGAAGGAGTCATCCCCTCCACCGATAGTCTTATCACTGGGCATCTGTCCATCCGGCTGGATCCCATGCTCAAGACAGTAAAGTTCCCAGCAGGCGTTGCCAATCTGGACACCGGCTTGACCCACATGAATAGAAATACACTCACGCTGTTGTGGAAAAGGAAAGGAAATGACTCTTTCATAAACATTTATCCTGAAATTAATTCTTTCTTATTTATCCTGAATTAGAATAATTACCAGCTTTATAAAATGTAATTTTATAATGAAATATTTGATTACAATTCAAATTCATATTAATTTTCTAACAAAACCTGTTATTAGGTAAACATTTTAAGTTGTGCTGTATAAAAATACACCAACACCATTTTCAGTTGTGTAATTTTCCAAGCTAGGCAACAATGGCATGCAATGTGAAATGCCAGACGATATAAAATAGCTTGCCCCACATGAATGGAATTACACTCACGCTGCTGTAAAGAAAAGCAACAGTTTTATTATATAATAGTTGCAGCCTTATCATTTTGATTAACTACGTGAGATAAGATAGAAATGTACATACTTTGCCAATGTGAATTGGGTGATGCAATAAATTTGATATAATAACATGCCATTCTATGTTTTAGGTATAAAACTGAATATGGCCAAAGAGGCAAGTCAAGTCAGCTTTATTTATATAGCGCTTTTAACAATACAGATTGTGTCAAAGCACTTAACAGTATCAAACTGGAGGATAGAGTGTCAGTAATGATTAAACACTCAATTTTCAGTTAAAGGCATTTCATTATTGAATTCAGAGATGTCATTGTCTAGCTCAGTTTAGTTTAAATAGTATCTGTGCAATCAAATCGACAATAATCGCTAGAAATTAGGTGCCCCCAACCGAGCAAGCCAGAGGCGACAGTGGCAGGGAACCAAAACTCCCTCTGTGACAGAATGGAGAAAAAAACCTTGGGAGAAACCAGGCTCAGTCGCGGGCCAGTTCTCCTCTGACCAGACGAAACCCGCAGTTCAATTCCAACCGCAGCCATGTCAGATTGTGTAAAGGGCTTTTCTGATTCCCGTGGTCTTGGGGGCATTTTAATTGATAATTTCATGTATTTGTTATATTTGTGTTTTATTCATTATTTGAAGTTTTTTATTTATATGATTTATTCATTTGCTATAGAGCATATATATATATATATATATATATATAGGCAAGATCAACCACCTTCCTCATCCTCTCCTATTTTAAAACCTCAAGCTCCACCCCTATTTCTTGCCTGGCAACATGGGTTTACTTAAAGAACTACAAGCCATTTTACCAAATTGCAGCACTATGTTTCAATACAGTCTATGCGATATAAATTCAAGGCACAGAACTGTATTTTTATTCTGGGTTTATGCATAATCATTTCTTTGCTGATGGGAATAACTGAATGTGCTTAAGGCACTGTTACACTTAGAAATAGGGTACAACATATGTTTCCTGGGCTTAGCTTGTCAGAGTAGATTATTTATTCAGAGTAGTGCATTTAATGAGATTATGACTGTCTGCATATGCTGCAGTGTGCATGCACTGCTATGCCTTTGTTTAAATTTCACAATACAATAAACGATTCAAGCAAGGATAGTTCTAAACAAAACCAAACGTCTTTAGTCCAAACATAAATAAATACATGTCCAGGTGAATTAAAACCTCTGTTACTTAATGCAATGGATTTGACCGTCCAAAGGTCTAATATGTTTATAACGCAGCCTATTTGACCACAGATGTGTAGCCTATTATATATTGTATAATACTGTGGCCTATCGCCGTGTTTAAATAATCATCTTCGCTTCGACGTAAAATTTATTTCGTAAAATTATCTCTGTGAACATCTTAACGATTGAGTCGTGCCAACTGAATACCTAGACTGAAAATTGAAAACCACAAAGAGAAAGCATGTATTAATAAACAGTTCATCAGCATCTAACAAACGAAAAGTGGTCACACATCCCGATACAAAATAGCAGAGAGTCAACAATATTCACCAGAATATTCATTAGGAATATATCGAGCAGATGTGGTTTATTAAAGCGATGGCACAGGTGTAGTGTACTACCCTCTGTAACCTGCCTCATCTATCCAATAATTATAATGTACACAAGATTTAGCATATGCATTCTTTAAAATACTAAAGTCTAAAATGTAACAATACAGCTACAGCTACAGCTACTCACCATTTTCGTATACTTTGGAAGGATCTGGAAACAATATTTTGCTGTACTGCGTTACTGTTGTCGACGGCGAAGAGTCGATGTAGTAACTGCGCGCAATCCTCGAGTCGAAGCGCTTTTATAGCGCGACAAAGCGTCAGGATATGTGACCTACTTCATGCATCTGAACATAGGCTACTCATTTCATTGCATCACAACACTTGTTTCATTCAGAAACTTTGATTTATGAATAACCTCTGGGGACAATTTGAAATAATTATTAGGCAGCTTCATAGAATTCCCAGCGCATTTTATGTAGGCTACACTTTAAAAATGAAATAAAACCGCTGTAGCTATGAGTCTGCCAGTTCAAGTTCTCTTTCAAAACCAGAAAGATTGATTTTACATCCTACAAACGGTGCTTGTTGAACAGCTTCTTGGTAGTCTGCAGCATTGTGACGTCATCTGCTGCAGCAGACGGGCGGTGGCCCTGATGCTGCGTTCAGCTCGGTCCCCTTATTGTGCCCTAGAAATATTGTTATAACACATTATGTTTGCATGGATCAGAATGATAAGGCATCTAAAACGCGTCTATTGTTATTCATGTGTAACTATGATATCAATTATTCCCAACTGTGTTTATTGAAATTTTCGGTCAAAACCAACACGAATGGCATAATGTTCAAATATCATTTTAAATGATTTTTAGGATAGAGGTTTGATTTGGTCCAATACAATTACTCGAATGCCACTTTGCATTTGACAAATTTATTGCAACCATAAAATCTTTTTTTTTCACAAAAAGATTTAACATTTAATAAATGATTTAACCTCACTCAGTAAGACTGGCGTGAAATAAAGCTGTATTTAGCTTGGAGTGATCTCAGAAGATGTATTTGGTTGTGCACGAGCTGAGCCACTCCCTCCTGCAGCTTGCTCTGTCGTAGCGACATCTCCATCTTCTCTGCAGTGAGATCAGCACATATCAGCGTCTGCAGCAGCTGGGAAAAACCACAAAATGGTAAGTGAATACTTTAATTTCTCTGTTAATTTTCTGCCTTATAATGTTCATCTTGTTTTGCGCTTTAATCAGAGGGTTTTGCACAGTTCTTGTAATCTATTGTTAGAAGAGGAGTCAGAGAAGCATGATGAGCTGTCTATTATTCATAAGACGATATTTCTGGCTTGAGAGCCTGAAAAACTGCAGCTACAGCTAAAAAGCTATGTTATATACAGTAGTTATAAAAAACTGATTTTGCAGTTCTTGAAATATAACGGTGTGACATTTGCACATTGCATGCCATTGTTGCCCAGCTTATCTGGACAATTACGCATCTGAAAATGTGCTGACATTTAGTTTTTATATACAGTTATGAGTTTCATAATACAGCTTAGAAAGTTTTGCCAACAACGTTTTGTTGATGAATAATTCGAATTAAATGTGTTGTGTAATCAAATATTTCATTATAAAATTACATTTTATAAAGCTGGTAATTATTCTAATTCAGGATAAATAATAAAGAATTAATTTCAGGATAAATGTTTATGAAAGAGTCATTTCCTTTCCTTTTCCACAACAGCGTGAGTGTATTTCTATTCATGTGGGTCAAGCCGGTGTCCAGATTGGCAACGCCTGCTGGGAACTTTACTGTCTTGAGCATGGGATCCAGCCGGATGGACAGATGCCCAGTGATAAGACTATCGGTGGAGGGGATGACTCCTTCAACACTTTTTTCAGTGAGACAGGAGCTGGCAAGCATGTTCCCAGGGCAGTGTTTGTAGATCTGGAGCCCACTGTGATTGGTTAGTAATTGCCTGATTATCAGTCTCTTATGGTTAGTCCACGAGCTTCACAGCTCTCAATCTCTCCATACTGTTTTTTTGTGGTTCAGATGAGGTTCGCAGCGGAACTTACCGTCAGCTTTTCCACCCTGAGCAGCTGATCACCGGAAAGGAGGATGCTGCTAACAACTACGCTCGTGGCCATTACACTATTGGCAAAGAGATCATTGATCTGGTTCTTGACAGGATTCGCAAACTGGTAAGGCATCCTTGTAATTGCAGTCAGCCTGTTTTCATTCAACATTTGTTTACGTTTTAACTAGTGATAGACTTGATAACCGTTTCTCTGCATTCCCTTTCTTCACAGGCTGACCAGTGCACTGGACTTCAGGGCTTCTTGGTGTTTCACAGCTTTGGAGGAGGAACTGGTTCTGGTTTCACCTCTTTACTGATGGAGCGTCTTTCTGTTGATTATGGAAAGAAGTCCAAGCTTGAGTTCTCCATCTATCCAGCTCCACAGGTGTCCACTGCTGTGGTGGAGCCCTACAACTCCATTCTTACCACCCACACCACCCTAGAGCACTCAGACTGTGCTTTCATGGTCGACAATGAGGCCATCTATGACATCTGCCGTAGAAACCTTGATATCGAGCGTCCCACTTACACCAACCTTAACAGGTTGATAGGTCAGATTGTGTCCTCCATCACTGCCTCCCTACGGTTTGACGGCGCCCTGAATGTTGACTTAACTGAGTTTCAGACCAACTTGGTGCCGTATCCACGTATCCACTTTCCTTTAGCAACTTATGCGCCTGTGATCTCTGCTGAGAAAGCTTACCATGAGCAGCTCTCAGTGGCTGAGATCACGAATGCTTGCTTTGAGCCGTCTAATCAGATGGTCAAATGTGACCCACGTCACGGCAAGTACATGGCTTGCTGTCTGTTGTACCGTGGTGATGTTGTACCTAAAGATGTAAATGCTGCTATTGCCACCATAAAGACCAAGCGCTCCATCCAGTTTGTGGACTGGTGTCCAACTGGTTTCAAGGTCGGTATCAATTACCAGCCCCCTACCGTTGTACCTGGAGGTGATTTGGCTAAGGTGCAGCGAGCTGTGTGCATGCTAAGCAACACCACTGCTATTGCAGAGGCTTGGGCCAGGCTTGACCATAAGTTCGACCTGATGTACGCTAAGCGTGCCTTTGTGCACTGGTACGTAGGTGAGGGTATGGAGGAGGGAGAGTTCTCTGAGGCTAGAGAAGACATGGCAGCCCTGGAGAAAGATTATGAGGAGGTGGGTGTAGATTCAGTCGAAGGAGAAGGAGAAGAGGAAGGAGAGGAGTATTAGATTCCCTTAATTGTCATGCCTTCTACAGAATGAAAATGAATTGCAGGTAGGCTTTAGACCCAATAATTTCACAAGCTTAAAAAATGGCAACTGACATAATGGTCTACCTACTTGGTGTTAGCTTGAATGTGTGTAATTTGCTGACAAATATTACAACAGAAGCTAATTGTGGATGTTCTGTGTGTATGTTTTGGTTTTAAGAACTCAATAAAAACCTTAAAATGAACATTCATATGCTTTTGATCACTTTTTGAATAAATTTAAGGGGATATCAACAATAAACTCACCTTTTGTTTTGCATTTTTAGGGGTCATGAGAAATCAGTTTTTCCTTTATCTTTGGAAATAAAACAGTTTGATTTACTGTATACAAAAACTTACTTTCAAAACGTCCTCCTGTTTTTCACTTGGTTTTAACTAATGACAAGAGTAACATTTGGGAAAGTCTGCATGTCAAGCTTTTGTGAATGACACATGTTTCCGTTTCCAAATCAAATAATGCAGAAGTTTTTAAAAAATCTTTTTAAAAGCACATTTTTCACCAAAAATATGCTAATTGTGTCAAGTCTCCTAAAACTTTATATAACTATAATTAATACTAATGAATGAATTGGAAATGATTTGTAATTTTAGGTATATTTATGCTACTCAAGGTATTTTAATGACTAGAAGGAAAACAGGGATAGTTTGAAATGTTTTGCTTTTTCATTTAAAAAAAAAATGAGTGAAGTTACTGTGCAAGTACGTGTATTGATTGATTGATTTATGTGGTACTGATGTAAAAGCACATCACAGACAAATCTGACATTCTGTTACATTTGACATATTAGAATATCATAAACATTCCTAATCTTCACATAATCCACGCATATGTTAAATGTTTTTGTTGTTAACTTAAAGTGTCTCACAGATTTTACTTTGAAACTCCATTTAAATGTATCAGGTAGTGACAATTATTAAAACTATGTAGAGACAATAAAAGAGATATTTAAAAATTCCCATCTTTTTGGCAAGACTAACTGCCAAATCAATTATGATAATTGTTATATATACAGAATCCTTATTTTATGGATGCCAAGTATTTCTTTAGAAAATATGTCATGCTTGACTTTAGACTACTGTTTCAGTGATGATGACTGAGCAAAGGAAAAAAATGGAAGCTATGTATGAATTATTGTAGCACTGTATGTGCTTCAGTCTGCAAAATAATTATTCATATTCTACATTTTTTTGTAGAAAACATGTTGATTAACAAGCATTATAAAATGTTATTTCACATGTCAAATTCTCAAATTTAATAAATTAGAATAATGCACTCAGAACAAAAATGTATATTTAGAGGTACAACAGTTTGTCACAAACTACAGGGGCACTACCCTCAAAGAGCCATCTTTGTACCTTATTTACTCCTAAAATGTATCAACTTAAGGGTACAAGTAGCTAATTCATGGTATATACACAAAAAATGAAATCATATACTTAAATATTAGGGGTGTAACGGTACGCAGATGTCACGGTTCAGTATGTACCTCGGTTCGGGGGTCAAGGTTTGATGCGATTTCGGTACAACAAGAAAATAAATAACAAATCTACTATGCTAGGTTTCTTTTCATTTATTTTGAACAAACAAATTACAATTATTTCCATCTAGATGTGAAATTACTAAATATTATATTAAATTATAATATATACATATATATATATAATCTGCAGTACATATATACATACAAGGAATAAATGCTTGAAATATATTTGATTTAGTTTACAGATAAAGAAGGGGAAAAAACAGTACTTCATTTCATTTTTGTGACAGGCTTAATTTGTTCACAGAAAGAAAACTCAGATGGCAGAAAACAATATCCTGTTTGTTTTCTTTATTTTACAAAAGCACAATGTTTTGTTTTCATTGTGAGTGTACACAAATAAAAGTAGACCTTATACAGTGATGCATTATTAATATAACAATAAATGACAGAGTGTTATAAGTTGATTCTGCTGGTATAAGGAAACATTTGAAGTAATCGCGCTGGCGCACACACAAACAAAACACATCAGTTCCAGCATTGCTAACTTGACAGCTCAGTTGGTACTTTATCAAAATAAAATACAGTGAAACAAACACTGTGCCCGCCTCTGTGTCACTGTTGGAGAGCAACAAAGCCTATAATTTACATAATAAATAATAGTTTTGCATTCAGATACATTGCAAATATGGAAATATTATGGAATATTTGGATTTGTGCCAAATAAGAGAGGTAGGACACACAAGCACAAAGCTCCATTTCGCAAACAGTTGACTGCGTAAGCCTTTAAAATATATTCCTTTGTGTCACTGTCTAGTGTCTAGGGGGCTTTGTTTTCAAGTGCGCATCTCATGGCATTCACTGTTCTTCTGCTGGCGGTTATCAAACAGCGTTGCATTACTGCGGGCGCCCCCTTCTGGTTTGAGGGTGTATTGCCTGTATTCGTTGTAAGGCCTCATGCACCGAACCGAGATGTCCGTACACTGACAGTTCGGTATGAATACATACATGTATAGTTACACCCCTATAAAATATGAAATGAAGTAACTGTCTTAATGAGTCACTGAACTATTTATTAATGATTGAGTTATTGAAAAAGATAGATGTTTGCACAAATAATATTTAAAGCACCAGAAAATAACAAAGAGCAACATTTCAAACCAGTCAGGTCTTCCTTAGATATTTTTTTGACCAGTTAGGCCTTCATCTATTTTTATTATAGTTTGTTTTTCTGTCCTGCACTTCAGCCCAATTTGGGCCCAGTCTAGCCCAGTGGTAATTCTGGCCGTGGATGTTATGGCAAGTCTTGGGATCAGTGGATGTTTAGGAGATTCATTTTAGTTATTTTGCATTTAATTTAACTTCCACCATAAATGGTCATATTTAAAATGCTTCCTTCAGTCCCGTTAATAGTATAAATTAAATAATTGCACACAAAGCTGTTGATGATCAGTGTTTTGTAGCAAGAATTCACGTATCAGATTTGAAAGTGTCAGAGTAGTGCCCAGGTTGGGCTTGGGAGGGAGAGACTTTAGGGATGGATGAATGATAGATACATAAAGGAAGATGAGATCAGGGGCTCTGGAGACTAGGAATGGGCTGGGCTGGGTGGAGCTTAGATCAACTGACCAGCTTCATGTATAAAAGCCACAGTCTCACATCCTGTTGTGACTCAGCTTTGGTCAAAACTACTAGAGACAAAAAGACCAGACGAAGAGGAAGATACAACTAGGCATATCTTTAAATAAAAGGTTTAAACAACAATTAGAAGTAAACCATGAGTCACTCTACATTTCGTACCTCTTATCACCGCAATTTCGGGACGCCTGTCTATAGCCCTGTGTCCAGTCGCATAGGGGGCCGCTACATCTCCTCCTCTGTTCCCACTCGCTCTGTGGACTTCAGGAGCCGCTCCAGTGCTCCGGCCCCCCGTCTCTCTTATGATAAAGTGGACTTCTCACTGGCAGAGGCCGTCAACCAGGAGTTCCTTGCCACACGCAGCAATGAGAAAAGAGAACTACAGGAACTCAATGACCGCTTTGCCAGCTTCATAGAGAAGGTCCGGTATTTAGAGCAGCAGAACTCAAAGCTGGTTCTAGAGCTGGGTCAGTATAAGGACCAGCAGCAAGGGCCATCGGGCCGCATCAATGAGCTGTGCCAGCAGGAGATGAGAGAGATGCGCAGACAGCTGGATCTGATGGGCAAAGACCGAGACCAGATGCAGGTGGAGAGAGACAACTTGGCCGAAGATGTGGCCCTGCTCAAGCAGAGGTGCGTGTGCTGACTTTTGCTTGTATGGGAGAGATTACAGATAACAAATCCTTTAAATATATAGAGAAGAGAGTAAAACTTTCACTTTTAGATTATATGTTTACTTTTTTAGAAATTTTCTGACCTTTAAAATGTTTGACAAAGGCCAGTGTATTAGTGGATTGTTCACCCAAAAATAACATGTACTTATCTTCATGTCATTCCAAACCTTTGTTCTTTGTAATTATATCTATGCGTGGACATTGACTTTCATTGCATTGACAAAAAAAAAGTTCAAACATTCTTCAAAAGTGTGCACTGCTGAGAAAAGACAGTCATACAGGTTTGGAGCATAAACACAAGGGTGAGTAAATAATGAGAGAATTTAAATTTTTTGGAAATTTTCATTTTTTACTGTTAAGAGTAAAAATTCTAATGGGTTTTACACTAAGTTAAATGTGCCAAAGTTAGAAATGTCCAAAGGGACCCCATTTCTAATATGTTATAGGCCTAACAATACATGTTGTGTCTTATGATTCTGAAAGATTATGCTTTTGTTTAATTGTCATAATTATAATATTCTTTTTTTTTTTTAATTCATTTGGTTACACTGGCAATATGGATAATAGAAGTGAACTGAATATAGCCTATGCTATTTTAAGTTTGTTCAGGATGGAGAAAATATGTTTATTTTGATACAGAGGACAAAAGAAAAGAGCATTAAGATTTGATCTTTACAAATAACAGTAGGCTATGTCTGCATAATGATGTTCATGTTCATGTTATATGGGCGTGGCTGGCAGCTAATGAAATTAACAGAGACAAAGAAACTGCAGCAGGGACCCTCCCATCATCATCATCATCATCATCATGTCTAACGCGGTTAGGCTTCTAATGGATGAAGCATCTAATGGATGAAGCATTTACAACTAATGCTCCATATTTACACACACAGCCTAATGTAGGCCTATTCAGTCTTTATGATGAAGGACATCATGCTACTGTGCGTGTACTTTGAAAGTAGGCTACTCAATAAACGACACTCCTAGAACTTTATTAAAATTCTGCTTTACGCCCATTTCCCCACCCTACACGAAATCGGTGCATGCGCAAATCTGCAGCCTAATTAGCAACAGTAACTAAGGAGGGCGGGTCTGAACGGGTCTGCGTGCGTCTCGCTGACAGACAGAGCTGCGTCTCAGGACTGAAATAAAACCGTTTCCAAACAGGGGCGTTTTCTCCGACTAGAAGAGAAAGTAAAACAAGTAGGCGAGCTATTCCAAAATAGGAGATCAAACGGTGTGTGTAAAGCATTTATTCATATAGGGGAACGTTCCCTTAAAACATTAATTTATAAATCATAGACATTAATAGACAAATTATATGATAGATCAGTGATTCCCAAACGGGGGTAAGCATACCCCATACAGAGGGTAATAGGTAAAGCAGGTCCCGGGGAGGGGTACACGAAAATGGAAAATTAACGGAGGCGTTAATTGGGTGTAAAATTCTACTAATAGGCGTAATGATAAAAAAAATAAATAAATAAATAAAAAAAAATTAAAAAAAAATGTTTCTGCCACGGAATAAAGGATAATTTAGGATAAAAGGTAATTGCGACTTTTTGTCTTTTCTTCTAGTTTATATCGCGCAGTTCTGTGTGATATAAACTCAGAATTGCGAGAAAAAAGTCAGAATTGAAAGATTAAAAAGTCGCTATCATTAATGTATGTTGCGTTGCTCAACACTGACACTGGTATGCAGTTCAATAAACATAAAGTTCATAAAAGTTATTGCGACTTACATTTTAGACATAGGCTAATGTCAATGTTTTTGCTCCAACAACAGCCAACAGAACAGATGCGCGAGCAACACACTTTTTTTTTCTGAATGTACCCGACACACCTTATTAACTCGGTCACATTAATAAAAGCATTTCAAGTAAGTAGGCTGAATTGATTCAGTGACTTTCATCACTATGTGTATACATATATGAGATTAATGTTTTAAATATAACATTTCGAGTACTGTATAAATATGAAATGATTTAATGATTTTTTAGATAGATAGATAAATAAAGTTATGAGATAAATGTTTTAAATGTAACATTTTGAGTATATAAATATGAAATGATTTAAATATCTATCGGTGCTGTTGCAGTGTCTATTCAATGCCTCTGAGCTGCAATAAAGCTGCATTAAAGTGTGGGTGTCACTTCAGATGCAGTTTCTGCTACTTCTACCATGCGAAGATGGATTTTTCTGATACTGATTTTATTGGTAACAGCCCTATGGCAACTTATTATTTGAACTTAATTTATTGATTCAATGTAAGGATGGGAAAAAAGATAAGAGGGAAAAAAATCCTCATTTAACAGTAAAATCCCCTCTGGAAAATTAAATAGATTTAAGGGGGCTGATAATTTAGGGCTTAAATAATATGGATGTCAGTTATGCTTGCCTGCCAACTTAGCTGAGCAGAGGGTCTCTCTTCCTCTGCTGAAAAAACACAGCTGGATATGCTGAAAATATGTCTCACTTCAGATTCCCAAGCTGTGAAAAGTTTAAAAAAGCAACACAAATTCTTTTGAATCTTCGCAGCTGATTTGACTACTGTTCACACTTCCCACAACAATGGGGATCAACGAGGAGAATAAACAGGAAGGTAATCCACAGGTTTAGGGGAGCAGTGTATTCTGGGAGAGGGAGAGCCCCAGTCCTCCAATGTAGAAGATTAAGAAACAAAAAACTCCCAAAACACCTCATTCATAAATCCCTGGAATACAGACAGTATGACTATAGTATGACATAGTGGACATTGGGGGTCACAAAGACAAGGTTGCAGCCAAGGACAGCCCAGGACGATGTCGGCCTGGTGTCAGGGTAAGAGTAAACTGATGGTTAAATGTTGTGAGTGCTGATTCACTTTACAAGTGGTTTGCCCACTACTGAGCATGGTGGAACAGATGGAGCTTACCGGAAGACAAGGAGGTCTCAAAGGACAATCTGCCAGCTGCAAACACACAGAGTCTACTTTGAAAGATTTTGAGAGGAGTCCACTTGCATAGGATCCTCTTCTGGTTCTGGAGGGCAAGGTGTGTGGCTGGGTGGCAAAGAAGGTGATGATACATGAGGCAACTTTTTGCTGAGCGATGTTGCTTGGGCACTTTTCCATTGAGAATGGGTAACAAATTTCTATCTGGAGACTTTAGATCGGTCATGGGCCCTGTGTCTCACCTGGCAACATTGCCCAGAAACATTAGTTAACGCAGAAAATGTTAGTTATTTTAATCAATATTGATGGGTTCTAATTTTAGTTGACAAATCTTTTTATATATTAATTTAAACATTTAGCCTATCAGTATTTGATTTGGAAAAAAATGTGAGCACTGTCCTTAAAAATCTAAACTCCTATATAACATTATAATAAGTAGGTCTATACTATTGTAATAAAATGTTCAGCTTTAGCTCACGCATCTTAAAGCAGTGCAATTATCCACATTACTGACTATGAATAGAATATTAAACAATCATATACTTTCTAGATTTTTCTTCTTATAAACTATAATACATGCATTGTTCATATTCTGCAGCATTGTTTTTTTACTCATTGTTTCATCAACAGGCCTATGTTTTAAAGAATCACTGTAATTATGTTCAGAAGGAATGTGTCACAAGCTTCAGTACACAGAGACAACAACAAGACACAGATAATAAAAAATAAGATGGGAATAAAATACACATAAATAAACAGCAAAATAAAATAAATTGTGTGTACAAGTGTGCTATAGATAAAACAGAATAGAATAGAATAGAATAAGACTCGATGTTTTTGATGCCTGTTTTTAGCTGACCCTTAATACATTGATGTTGTTAGCGTATGAAAACATATCCATTTCTGCTTTAGTCTGGATTTAGTCTTTTTTCTTTATCATGATACGGACAAAGCAGAAGTACTGTAGGACTCACTCTACATGTTTGGCTTATGCTTTGAATAGATTATTAAATTTGCAATAAGAACATTTCACCCAACCGGTACTAATGTAATCCCAGATGCTTTTAAGCAAATCAGCTAATCGCTCTTCTGACTCTCTGCCAGATAAGATTTTATATTTATATAACAACCTTCGCTTCAGACATACAGTCTTTAAAGGCCCTCTCTCACTCGTCCCAGTATAAAATAAAAGATGGATTACATGATTCTAACAGCACACTAATGTATAATTCAATATTCTGTTACTCTGGAAAAAGGTATTAAACCTTTTTCTTTTTTATTGAAGTGGATTTTTATTTTCTCTTATGTGCAGGTTAAATGAGGAGATGCAGAAAAGACAGGAAGCTGAGAATAATTTGACTCTCTTTCGTAAGGTAATGTGATAATATGGAAAGTATTTTACAACATATTGCATATTTTCATAATGCTGTCTCTGAGGTTCATTATTTTTGTCATACAGTAACAATAATTAGTCTGTCACAGTGTCAAGGTCTTTGTGTTTAACTTGTGCTTGAGTTAAGCACAATGGGGTCAAAAGTGCTAAAAACTAATCGTTTCTGGGTTCTAGTGTGAGCACAAACAATAGCTGACTGCAGTATCTTTATTAATTAAAGATGATAAATTGATAAGTTCAGATGCCAGATGCCCATTAAGCTTGCATTTTAACCCCTTAACACGCCGAAAATTACATACCCAAAATGAGTTTTGAAAGCAAAATAAAGAGGACATTGGTAGCCATTTTTCTTCTTCTTTTGTTCTTTATATAAAGATTCAAGGATTTAAAGAATTAAGACTCCAGCATCAGTGTTTGAGTGAAGACAGAGCATAGCTCCGTATCTTTTATTTTGGATTGCACTCCGATACTGTTTCCTAAGAATCCATTCAAGCCAAATTTTCTTGATTCTTAAAAAATATATATCAATCAGTCAAATAAAAAATTTTGTGATCAATTAGGCATATCATTATGGAGTTGATTGAGTTCCCCAGAGGGCGCTCTTCACTGAAAACGATGAATGTGCTCATTTTGGGATTGACTACCATCCTTACTTTCACAAAAAAGGAAAAGAAAAAAAAAAATTTTCAAAGTGAATTTAAATACTTGTAAATCTTTTAAAAATCTCTATTTTTTTCTTCTTCTGACATTATTTTCACCCTCATTATTACTTAGTCAGCTAAAGATCTTACACAAAATCACAAAAATGCAATGTTTAAATTATGTAAAGAAAAAAAAAAACCAGATATAACACATATGTGTTTGTACTTGAAGGATGTGGATGATGCTACACTTGCTCGTCTGGAACTGGAGAGAAAGATTGAGTCTCTGATGGATGAGATTGAGTTCCTCAAGAAGATGCATGATGAGGTGAGACACTAATATTTAATTAAGATATAATGAATTCGGTGAATGTGAAATTCAAATTCCGGTCTATGCTGAAAATATATGGTGTAGAAACCATTTTGAATTGCTCAATAGCTGAACTGTTAAGATGAACATGTACGTTTATAAGGATGGTATCTAAAATACACGTTGGTGTATTACCTCAAAGAAGCTAGTATTTGTGAGGGAAAGTATTTAACAGGCTTTAGGCCATCAGTAAACACAACTACAAGCCAACAATACTCAATAGCATAGGATAGCTGGGCTAAATACAACACAGCGCTGGGTGAAATATGGACAAACCATAATATTTAACCTAACCGCTGGGTCAAAACAACCCAATAGGGTTTGTTCATATTTCACCCAGCGCTGGGTTGTATTTAGCCCAGCTTTTTTTGTTTTTTGAGAAAATTTGTAAATTTTTTCCAGTGGGAATGTTCAGTTTCTGATCTGTACTCAGTGTTTAAGAAATAAGAGGAATACATTTAAAATGGCTTTCATGAAAATAAATATTTGTCATAAAATCTTGCAAGGATTTAATGAGAAAGCTTTATCCTTACAAAATGTTATGGCAAATACATTTTTGTTGTTGTTAACCTTTCCATTTCAACCCTGCCCTTTTAACCTCATTATCTGTATACTGTTTTCAGCAAAAAACAAGGAAACGCAAGCATTCCAAATAATTGTGTATTTTCAATGTGCAGGAAATTCAGGATGTACAGGTGAGTGTTCAGAGTCAGCAGATGAAGATGGAGGTGATGGAGACGTCCAGCCGGCCTGATCTGACAGGAGCACTTCGAGACATTAGAGCTCAGTATGAGAGCATCGCCACCAAAAACATGCAGGAATCTGAGGAGTGGTACAAGTCCAAGGTGAGTGCCATCATGAGGAGCCACAGTGTGAGTGTGTCACTGATAAAACACTGATAAAATACTGTGAAACTTACTGATCATCTCTGTGTTTCCCCTGTTAGTTTGCTGACCTGACCGATTCGGCTAAGCGCAATGCTGAGGCCATGAGACAGTCTAAACAAGAGAACAATGACCTGAGGAGGCAAATCCAAGCCCAGAACTGCGATATCGATGCTCTCAAGAGCACTGTACATACATACATAAAATATTTATGCATCTTCTTTTCAAGCTGCCTAAAGCTTTGTATATATATATATATTAACAGAAATTGATGCTGGGTAAAATATAACCCGGCACTGGGTAAAATATGGACAAACCCAGTGATTGGGTTGTTTTCAACCAAGAGTTGGGTTAAATGTTTAATCCAACCTTCTGGGCAGTAACCCAACAGCGCTGGGTTGTATTTAACCCAGCATTTTTTAGAGTGTACTTATGCTGTATTTGAAACCTAAACTGTTTAGTTGTGTCAAATGTGTATGTATTTCTGTAGTCATTATAGGCTGCTTTATGTAAATATAAATGTATGATATTCCCTTATTTAGATAGCTAAACGATTGTGTGTGTTTGTGATGGTAGAACGAGGCTCTGCTGAGGCAGATGAGAGAAATGGAAGAGCAGTTTGCAGCAGAGACCGGAAACTATCAAGATGCTATGTCCCGTCTGGAAGACGAGATACGGCACCTGAAGGAGGAGATGTCACGCCACCTGCGGGAATACCAGGATCTGCTCAACGTTAAGATGGCCCTAGATATTGAGATTGCCACCTACAGGAAACTTCTGGAGGGAGAGGAAAACCGGTAAGAGTAATGGCATTGAGCCACTTTAACAAGTTTCTGTGTGTAAAGTGAAAGTTTTACTCTGGTAACTGATGACCTTCAAACTGCACTTTTCAGAATTGTGATTCCTATCATGAAAATGCCTTCAATGGGTGGACACAGTGGTGGTGAGTCTATCATAACATATAAATGAATACACATAGCCCAAATAATAAAATTTGTTGCAAATGAAAGCGTTTCTTCTTCTTTAACCCTTAAAATAAAAAGAACAATTTTGTTTTTTTTTAGGGTTAGGGTTAGTAATGGAATAGCTGAAGGTTTTCAAGGAACAGTTCACTCAAAATTAAAAAGAGAGTTGTAGAATCGCACACACAGACCAGCCAAGCAAACTTTTCTGTATTAATGCTTTGAAATATTAACTTTACTCATACAATTCCATTTGCATTTTGATGTTTGTTAATGAAAATCAACAACCTGATTGGAATAACCTTAATATCTATATATCTATATCTATATCTATATCTATATCTATATCTGTGGAAGACCCAAGTAAAAGACACATGTACTGCTCTTTCCACACAGACAGTATTACTGTTTTTAGTTAAAAAACAAATAGAATATCCAAAATTTACAACTGAGCTGCCTTGCCTTATTATGTATTATTTTGTAGCACAAATGACTTTATAGCAGCAATTGAATAAAAATTAAACCTTTTCTTCCTTTTTTTTTTTTTTTTTTTTTTTTCATGTCAGAATAGTCCAAGATTATCATATGTGACCCTGGATGACAAAACCAGTCTTAAATGTCAATTTTTCGAAATTGAGATTTATATATCATCTGAAAGCTGAAGAAGTAATCTTTCCATTGATGTATGGTTTGTTAGGATCGGACATTATTTACCCGAGATACAACTATTTGAAAATCTGGAATCTGAGGGTGCAAAAAAATCTAAATATTGAGAAAATTGCCTTTAAATTGGTCCAAATTAAGTTCTTAGCAATGCATATTACTAATCAAAAATTAAGTTTTGATACATTTATGGTAAGAAATTTACAAAATATATTCTTGGAACATGATCTTTACTTAATATCCTAATGATTTTTGGCATAAAAGAAAAATCAATCATTTTGACCCATGCAATGTATTTCTGGCTATTGCTACAAATATACCCCAGCGACTTAATACTGGTTTTGTGGTCCAGGGTCACATATTTCAATATATGTGACATCAAATAAACAAGAGCTAATTAAAAAATAATTTAAAACGTAATCAACAGTAGTTCTCACCTAAAGATTACTTTGGAAGACATACATTACGCTGGAGTTGTACGTTGGATGCACTATACCTTTGTGTAAATGGTCAAATTTCCTTTTGCTGAAACTGAATCTGTTCCAAAGAAACTGAGTTAACTTTGATTGCTACTGTAGTTGCTCATGATAATAATGAGAACAATGGACAGATACAAGGGGTAAACAATTGTTTCCATGTCTCCACTCATATCATATCTTTTTACAAACAATGTGATTATTCACCTGTAACATGGCTTAGTAGTACACAGAATTAAAAAATGAGTTGTTTTATTCAAACTTTGCATCATCTGCTGTGTGATGTCTTTGAACAGATTATGGTCACTTTTCTGATACTGGACCTGGAAAGAAAGTCTTAATCAAGACTGTTGAGATTCGTGATGGAGAGGTGAGGTGAAACAATATATTGGCCAGTGAAAAAACACTCTATGCACAGTATTCTTAGCATTTAACATTATATAATATATATATATTATTTTTAAATGTATATTTGTAACATACTGTATATGTTGGATATACTGTATCTGATTGATTCTTTTGTTCATTGCTCAGGTGGTGAAAGAATCAACAAAGGAAAAGAGCAGAGATGAGAAAAAAGATTCCCAAGGTCAAGGAGAATCTGACAAAGATTAGAGCGTGCAGATCAATTAATGCTTGAGTTATCAGTTGTGTGTTGCAGTTTTAAAGGGATTGTAATGGTAAAATTTAGACACACATCCTGTTTACGATGATGCTTGTAGTGTAGTGAATAATCAGCAAATATGTGACTCAGTATTGTGTATAATATGGTGCTATTACTATATATGAGCATAACATGACAATGCCTTAACTAATATATCATGTATGCAGACCTAAATAAAGTCATTAACAAGATGCCCAAACAATCACTTACAGACAACAAAAACAATATTTCAGAAGTTCACGTCAATATAATCTTCAAATAAAAGTGAACGGAATCAGAATTTGGCTTCTTGTCCATAATTAAGTGTTTGAGTCTTGCCACAAATGAGAGGATTTTTAATCTGCTCCTGGGGACCAACAGCTGGATCATTAACTCATTAGGAGATCATTAGCTTGATAAAAGAGAGCTCCATGAACTGAACTGAGTGTGTCAGATGAGAAAGACAAGCAAGATGTGCATTGCTTTGGGTCCTCAGAACCAATACTGAAACACACTGACACCTCATGAGTCTGGGGTGTTTTTTTTAAAGCTGAACCAATGACTTTTAGCATATTAATGGGTCATTAAATTCTAATAACACTTATTTAGCATTAATTTGTGTACACGCGTGTAGTTGGTTAGTAAGAAAAATATTTGTAAGGATACTGATAAGGGGCCATAAAAATACACTAAATATATTTTCACAAGACTTTATACCCAGATTTTTTGTGCTGTTTTGCAGTGAAAATTCCACAATATTCATTACATATTTATGGAGTTAGTACTAAGTGACAGTAAAAGCACAATTACTTGTATGTTTAATATATACAATTTACAATTACTTGTAAATATAGAAAATATACACATTTACATTTAAAAAAATATTTTACATTTTTAAAGATTTATTTTAGCATATGAGTTTAAGTACACTTCAAGTTCATTTTATAAAGTAGACTACAAAAAAAATATTTTAACAGTACACATACAAATATACAACAAATGTATGTAGTAACTATTCCAATATCGATGCATTAGTGGTATATTTGCATTTACTATATGCATAGAAGAATATCATTGAAATTTACTTCAGTTTACTTAAATGAACTTGAAGGTTTTTTTTTTTTGTAATTGAAGCTGTTCCACCCCAAAGCTGACTTGTTACTATAAACTTGAATTTATAAGTTTGTCAAGTCACCTTTATTTATATAGCGCTTTTAACAACACCGATTGTGTCAAAGCACTTAACAGTATCAAACTGGAGGATAGAGTGTCAGTAATGTATAATAAGATTAAACACTCAATTTTCAGTTAAAAGAATTCATTATTGAATTCATTATTGAATTCAGAGATGTCATTGTCTAGCTCAGTTTAGTTTAAATAGTATCTGTGCAATCAAATCGGCAATAATCGCTAGAAATTAAGTGTCCCCAACTGAGCAAGCCAGAGGCAACAGCGGCAAGGAACCAAAACTCCCTCTGAGACAGAATAGAGAAAAAAACCTTGGTAGGAACCAGGCTCAGTCGCGGGCCAGTTTGTATGATGGCATGTAAACATATGCTGGAGTAATACCTTAGAGAAGCCAGTGTGTGTGAAAAAGTATGTAATAGGCTGCCCAATCGTTGAAACAGTCGTCATTTGGCAAGAAGCAAAGAGGTACACCACATGCAATTCATACAATAGGGTTTTTCTTGTGGCAAAATATGCATTTAAACTGTAGGCACTGATGGAAAGCCTGATCTGTTTTGGTTTGTGGCAGCATGTCCTGCAGAAAGCTGAGAAGCAGGTGGAGGCATCCCGTCAGCAAGCTCCAAAACCAGAGCTTCCAAAATACATCTCAAAAACGGTGGTCAAATATGAAAACTACTTTCCAATGATGTAGGGCTTGTGTAGAATAACATAACAGTCTCAAATACGTAATAACAATGAGCCCACTGCTGTGCTAGTGAGAGCCAACAGCTTTAAAGGAACAGCTCTTCCAAAAACAAAAATGTGCTCACTCATTGCCTCAGGCCATCCAAAAGGTTGGTGACTTTCTTTCTTTAGTGGAGAACTAAAGATGTTTTGTAGCTAAACCCATGCATGCTTTGAGATCTTAAATACATATTTTTTTATGCTTTGCATTGATACATTTCAATAATCATTTAATTCCATGCATCAATCCATATCAATGTAGCGTTATATCTAGCACCTAGTAGGTTCACCTTTCCTGATCTACTTCTGAAGGATGCATATTAATACCTTAGATGATTTGCATTTGGCATCAGTGTGTGTGTGGATCCTTTATCACATCAAGAATAAAAGACAAGAGAGAAATTAGTAAGGAACTGGGGTACTTTAATGTAAATAGCAGATAAACAACCATGGCACTACAGGGATTACAAGCTTATCACAAAATGAACCGCAAAGAACACTTAAAAAAAATTAATAAAAGTACAAAAAGGGAAAGAGCCATTTTTTTTTATACATTTCCAAAGCGCTCAGCACGTTTTCGCTTCTTTGCCTGAAAAAGAAAGAGAGGGTGGGGTGAGGAGAAGGGCTATACAGTGACAAACACAAGATCATAACACGGTCAATATTGATATAAATAGGAACCTCGCTTGAGAAGGTGTTGCCACAATTTACAGCAATTAACTAGCAGATAAGATTCAGTTTTATTCCTCTGAAGTGAAAGTGCTCAAAGTGTTATCTGACATAAAAAAAAAAAAAAAAACACTCTCCTGTCGTTTTCGGAACACAACATTTAATCCAATCATATGGAGATGTTGAAAACGTAGTTTTGCCACAAAGTGACTCTACCTTGTCTCTTAGGAAATGCTAGTCACCCCACACAATATTATCAAATTTGTAGAACCATTATTTCTTCCAACAAAGATAACCTGAATCATTTTCCAGATATAATCAAGAAATTTTAGAACTTGAGGTTGTAACAAACCATCTAAAGTGTTGGGCAACATTCATAGTTTAGCACCTTTCCTTCTAAAAGAAAATTTGGTCACACTTTATATTAGGTGGCCTTAACTACTATGTACTTAGGGAATTTACTAATTTTTGTCAACCTTAAACCTTAAGAACAAAAAGATATTTGTACATAGTCTACATAAAAATTCCTAGTAATAAAGGATCTGGAATGTTAAAGCAGCAAATAACCTAAATAAATATTAACAGAAAAAAAAAAAAAAAAAAAAACACCTCAAACTTATGCTTAAAGAGCCCATGTGTGACCCTGGAGCACAAAACCAGTCATGGTCAATTTTTCGAAACTGAGATTTATAAATAAGCTTTTCATTGATGTATGGTTTGTTAGGGCAATATTTGACCGAGATGAAACTATTTGAAAATCTGGAATCCGAGGGTGCAAAAAAAAAAAAAAAAAAAAAAAAAAAAACTAATTTTGATCTAATGATTTTTGGCAAAAGAAAAATAGATAATTTTGACCCATACAATGTATTTGACAAGAAAACGAACCGTTTTGGTTCTCATGCGTCAAGCAAGCAACTTTGAGCTTCTGTTTACCACATTTAAATGAAATAAACTGTTCATCTTCAGAACACATACTTCGTAATATTTTTCTCAGCTTTTGTCCATCTATCGAAAATCTACGTAAATCAACATTTTCAAGCTTCAAAAAGCCATGGGTGGAGATTGCAGGTGTGCCAGGGGGGCCTTGCCCCCCTTAACGATTGAAAGATTTTACCAAGTGTACATATGCACATAATGTAGTTATTTTAATATATTTTGCTGTTCTTTATTGTAAATTAATAATAAAAAAAAACTTACTAATGACTTTGCACAATCTCATTTGCGTAAGAAGTTGTCGCGTAACGAATCTGCATTTTGGCGGATAATAGCCTATTACTACTGCTTGCCTGTTGCATGACATGAATGGATATTTAGCACTTTTTTTTTTTTTTTTTACACAACATGCAACAACTACAGAGGAATCTGAACCCAATCAAAATAAAGAGAGATGCCTGTCTCCAGACCCGGACAGCCTCATAAATGTGAAACACTGAGCTGTGGATCACCTTTATGTCAGGAAAAGGACCATTTACATCCAAATGTAATTTAATGCACACAGAACAAAACCTAGAAATAGACTTCAGAATATAAACTGCTTAATTGGCCATTTTCAGTAAGATTTAACATTACTAAACGTGTTTGTGCGCCTTCTTTTGTGCTTTTAACTTGAATAATGTCCAACAGATATCCGTTTTAAAGCAGAGGGTAATTCACTCTTTGATTTGCTTAAAATCTACTTTGTGATTCTGTTGGCAAGCATGTTTATGGTGCATTCTATTCAATGCGTTTATTGCTAGCACGTTGGAAATAGACAACGCAGCCTTTACAAGTAATTTGCGTGCAATGTATCTGGTTGCCATGGCAACCTCAAGCTCTTGCTGCTCTAATCATAGTAAAACCGCCTTTAAATGGTACACGGATTGTGACTTTGTACGTTACTACAGAAATGCTAAAATGTATTTAAAAGTTTGACTGACCAAATCGACTGGCTTGGTTTGGCCCCCCCAAGCTCAAAAGTCAAGCTACGCCTATGCAAAAATCACAGACATAATACATATAAATAGCAGTTTAAGCCAAGTCTCCTGAGAGACATGATCACTTTATATGATGAACAGATTTCATGTATAATCATTCATCACACATAGATTTATTAATGAACCATTTAAAAGCAGTTCACCAGCAGAACCCATACCTCTGTATCATTGGCTCCAGCAGCCGCTGCACTTGTGACAATACCAAATCTCTCCTTCCTCTTCTTAAGCTTTTCATCATCCTCAATCTGTGAACACACAAAATAGGCAACAAAACATTAAAATGAGCTAGTTTAGGGATGCATCGATCCGATACTCAGTATCAGCTCAGATACTGGCGTTTTCTGCGGATCGGGTATCGGTCAGACGAGACTGATCCAAATCTGATATTGTGCATATATTATTCAGCCCACGAAAGGCACAAAAACAAAGCACCATAAGGTTTTCGTGCATTACGTGTTCTGAAGCTGTTCTATAGTTCAATTCAAGTTCACAAACTCTGGCTGTCTGTCATCCTCCATTCAGCGCTCAAACTGCGTGTTGCGCTCGGTTATGAAACTCTCCAAGAGTGCACAGTAACGGAGGTTTAAAACTGTTCAAATAAAAGGCTCAAACTAATGCACAGATTTAATACACTACACATCAATATCTCTTCCTTTTGTACTTTGAACTTTCCTCTGCGGACTCGGAGGGCTGCGCAGCCTGCGCGCTGTGACTCGGTGCTGCTTCAAACGCATCATTCTGCACACGGGATGCACATAAGTGCTTTGTGCCGCTCTGTATCGGAGCCTTTCTTATTATAATACTTTCCTGTGCATTGAAAGATCATTAATAGTCTTTCTTGTTCCATCCTATCTATCGTGTTGCCTTCATTACTGTGCTATACATTTAAAAGAAACGTCTTTTAATTTTATATTTATATATAAATGTATTACTTTTCATGAATGTATTTTACAACAATACAAAGAGCAGTGTGGGTGTTTCTCCTGTGTTCACAAATGAAAACTGTTCATCTTCAGAACACAAATACTTCGTAGATTTTCGATAGATGGACAAAAGCTGAGAAAATATTACAAAGCAACATTTAAGCTTCAAAAAGCCATGCAGATTTAGTCGTACACTTATTCACTTTTATTTGTAAATAAAAATGTTTCACTAGATTTTATAAATTTGTGCACCCGTGATTTTTCTAGAGTACCTTTTGCTGCTGAATTATTCACTAACCTAGTTTATAGTATTATTGACAGATTATGATTATATATTTTTTCATTTGTTATTTTTCATTAAAATGAAGATGCCCATATGTAGTAGATTGTGTTTAACACATAAAAGAGTGACGATCAGGTAAACACAGAAGTACAGAAATTCTACATTTATTTTTTTATATCAAATAAACTGCGCTGGTATCGGGCCGATACTCAGAATTTTTGGGATCAGATCGGTTCTGAAAAAAAAAAACTGGTATCTTTGCATCCCTAATAGCTACCATGCAAAACAATGTCATTTGTAAGTTTTGAAATATGAAAAAAGGTACCTTTTTAGAAACTGAAGAGACATTCATGCCAAAACGTTCTGCTCTCTTCTTTAATACCTCAACGTCAACCTGAAAGAAGAGTGCCACGTTTATCAGTGGTTTTGCAGAGATAAAGTTGTTTCACATTTCAATTTCCAAGCCCCCACGAAGATATGCAACTGAACTACTCACATTTGGTTTGGCTGAAGTTCCTAAAAAACAAAAATAGATGAACAAAACATACGTCAATAAATAGAACTTTTCATTAATTAGACACTGCAGCTTGAAACCTTAAGTTTAAAGATAGATATATTGATAGATAGAAGAAAGATAGATAGAAACCTTAAGTTTAAAGATAGATATATTGCTCACACAGACAACAGCTTACTGCACACAAACACAGAGCAAGCACTGATGTCCAAAATCAAATGACTGACTTATGTGCCAGTTTTAAGTAAATAAATGGTTTATTAATAAGATTAAAGTTATCAAATTCGAAGACATTATCAGACTACAAAATGTAAAAACTGACTCGGCCAACTACAATGAATGACTCAGCATGACCAAAAGTCCTCACAAAGAAAATCAGATCAAGACACTGTTCTTAGTAACTGGTTGTTCAAATGTTATGTCACGTCTTTCATTCGCAACTCATTTTTAAAGTACTTTTAAGATGCCATTTTAATCCACCTTATTTTCCCCCCAAAAAACCGGCACAGCCGGTTAATTAAAGGTGTCTGGCTTCTGGCGTCATTCACTTCCAGCTATATTTAGTTGTACAAAACAGCTTGCTTTGCTAATTGATATTGCAAACTGGTGTTTCTTACCATATTTAAGTGCATTGTCTTAATTATAAACACACTCTGTTGTAGCACAAACATTTTCACCATTTATTGCACTGTTATTCTTCTCGTCATTTCCCTACAGCAGCTAATTAATCAGACGACTCACATTCACAGAAAACAGTTTACTTCCGCATTGAAAAAAGAAAAGAAAAAGAAAGGTGGATAGGAGAATGTGAATAAAACTGGACACAAACAATATGCAATATGTGACAAAAATACTATCACGGTCTTACCCATGACAACAGCATCATAGCAGAACAACACTAGTTAAAATACTGCTGCTTTAAGTTTATAAAGGACTTTTGAAAACAGTTTTGAGATGCACTGTACACATATTAGATGTCAACTCACCTTTGGACGACACCGATTCAGGTTCTTCCAAACCAAACCTATTAAAACAAGAATAGGACTTATATATATAGAGAGAGAGGTCTCAAAACACACACACAAAATAATCTACTGAATTACATAAATATTACAGCTAAGAGATGATACCCATGTATACTTTCACATGTCCACTTTCTCTAGAATGCATGTGCAATTTACTAGTGTTGACCAATTTTATTTGAATGTTTGACAAACAGTTATATTGATTTGTCTTATTGACAGAAAAATGTGAGAATTTTTTCTCTTACATAAAACCATAGCACAGTCCAAACACTGCATTCACCCAAAAGAAATTCTCAGAATTCTTCCGTCTTTGACCCTCTTTTAATGACATTTAATGTAATCTCTCTCACTCAAACAAGCAAACCTTGCTGCCCGTGCCGCCTTTTTGCTGTCCGCATTCGGTGGAAGATTGAAGCGTTCCGCTCTTTTCTGAAGCCGCTGCAATGAAAATAATAAATTTAAATACTACTACTTTTTACTTCTTTTATGGCATGAAGAATATACCACAGGATTTAAATCATATACAAAAAATGCCCTACTGTAGCAAAACACCACTTTGTGCCAACTGGCTGTTATTTCACAGATGTTTAATAGTAGCAAAGCAGAATCAAGGGCTGTAGTGTGACATGGTAAGAATCTTTCAAAAAAAAAAAAAAAAAAAAAAGTCATAAGTATGACAAATGTGGTTTGACTAACACTGTGGTTTCAGTAAAGATTACCTCATCAACCTCATCAGGAGGGCTTATCTTGACCAGCTTTTTCTCAGTCACCCTGAAATCAAAAGCACAGTAAATAAACCCATTTCCAAACACTATTCCTCAGGCAAAGCTAGTACTATAGTGTGGCATATTTTTTTTTTTTTTTTATGTGTGCTATGTGCAATGCATGCTGATGTATAAGTGAAAGGGGAACGGCATACACTTCAGGAGGAGTAAACTCTTGCTTCTGGTCGTCTGTCTCTTCTTTGGCAAAGGCCTCCTAAAACACATGCAGTATGTTACATTGAGCAAATCAAACACTATGACTGTTGTCCCATCTGGAACCTGACACAAACACATTTGTATGTTTACACCTATTAAAATACATTAAAAACCCCAAAGAGAGATCTTCAGAGAGGCAAGTGACCACCTATTTACCTGTCAACTATAGATTGCAATTTGTTATGCTTTAAAATAAAACTAGATAGGTGATGTTTGTCAAAGAAAAACTAGGGCTGTACAGTAAGACAATATATATCCTGACAACGATATAAAGGGTGTATTGATCGTTTTTTTTTATCTGTTTATATCACCATGTTACAACAATAGAAGTAGCACTGAAGAATGAGAAAACAGCACGTGTCTGATGTTAAAAAGAGTTAAAGGCAATGAACAGTGAAAAATAACTCAATACGGTACTCAAACCACATTGTCTGACTATTTTCTTAACCATATTCAAAAACATTTGTTCTGAACACAACCACTAGGCACCAAGCAGGCACTGTAGTTTTGAGCAGAATACATCATGTAACATGTAGATGAATATGTGAACTGGATAGCAACGTTTAGGGTTCACAAACAGCGCTGTATGAAATCGGATCCCTACAGGGAAAACTGTGCTTTTTATGCTTTCATTTTGTGTTTTATTAACATGCATTATACATTGCTATAGCACGTGATTCATATACAGTATTTACGAAAATAGAGACCCTTTCCATCGAAATCGGTTCATGGAAACTTGTGATCAGATCCAGGCATAAACAAGTCAAACACACACAATGCATTTAATTTCTATAAAATAACACTGTTGCTACTACATTCAGTGTGCATCATTAGATTTTGCCCTGAAAACTCCAACAGAAACATTACATCTGAGAAAACTTACCTCACCATATTCTTCCAGAACTTCTTCTTCATTCACTTCTTCTGAAAACACATTTTAAATGTTAAACAGGCATTGTTACGGTTTCTGAATTTAAGATTTTTCCTAAATGATTTTTTTGACGAAAATGAGTTGTTCACATTTGTTCAACCAAAAATAAATTCAGTCATCATTTACTCATCCTTATGTTGGTCCAAACTTGTTTGAGTTTTTTTTCCCATAGTATGAAAAAAAAAAAAACCACTATGGAAGTTATTGGGGACCAAACACTGTTTCAATACCAATGTTTTTCAAGATATCGTCTTTTGCCTTCTGCAGAAGAAAGAAATTCTTATGGGTTTGAAACAACATGAGGGTGGGTGTCAGAATTTACATTCTTGGATGACTACCTCTTTAAGAAAAAAAGGGAGTAGAAGGCCATTAATATTAGAGAAGGTCTTTGATAGGAGACATCCAAGAACACATTGTAATCAGAACCGGTCGAGAAAAAAAATAAAATAAATTAACCATAAAATAACATAAAAAGGATGCGATATCTTGCTTTAAGCAAATGCATACCATGCTCTTCCAGGTAAGCCTGCAGCCGGGCAATCAGATCAGCTTTATTTCCTTTGGCATCCAGCCCACGAGCAGTACATTCCTGCTTCAGCTCTGCCAACTGTGGAGATTATATTAGTTATAATGACTGGGGTTACATTTAAAAATCACAAACAAATCACACATCTGCAGTGTGAAACCTATGTTTTGTCAGTCCACAAAGTTAAAATCTGAACAAACATGGCTTCTTCTAAATAAATGAGTGCTAAGCATTTTACTGTACCATGACATTTATATAGAAAAAGAACAAAAAGAGAGAAAACCTCTTCCATCTTTGTTTATGTATGGTCTAACACGTTGTTTACGTAACACGCTCACTAGATTTTCAGACCATTACGCGCAAAAATGCGGTTTATTAAGGCAGCCAGGTGTTGATGGACTATGATGGCCAAAAAAAGTAAGAAACTAACTTTTTAGGCACTTGTAGGGAAAGAAGAGCACGTGCTGATTGGGTCTTATTTTTAGAGTGAACTGTTTGATAAACCACTTTAGTTTAACGTAGTGCCTGAGTGGTGAGGAAACAAAGTAAAAGTCAAATTTTAGAAGACTGAGCTAAAATGATTTTAAGTAAACCGCTAAATGTTTAACATCGAGGAACGAAAGGTGCACATTTCGCTGTGTTTGAGGCTAGAGTCAAAACGCTGTCTTGTCTATAGGAAGCTGGCTAGATTTTTGAGCAACATGAGTGCTGAATGAAGCTTGCAACGTTAAATACATCACGATTTACTCATCATATCCAACTTAACACAGCTAAAAACTACTTGCCGTTACAGCTAAATCCAAACACTAAACAGAAAGGTTCTTTGCGCCTCGTTTCTTACCTTGAGTTTATGCAGTTCCACGACTTCCGCCATTTTCTTGAAGAGGTTTGTATTTTGAAATCTGCTTCATTCCGGTTTTAAAGTCTTTACGGCCAATTTTGCGCTGTAGCGCCGCCGGTCGGCCAGGAGACTGGGACTAACGTAGCGTCGCCGGTGGGACAGTTGAGATTGTAATTCATAAATATTTGGGAAAGGAGTTCCAAATACTTAAAGCAATTGGGTGACCTCGAAGTTTTGTTGAAGTGCAATTATTCAGTTGAAAAAAAAATACCGGTTAAGCTTGCAAAATTTCATAAACAAGCTCTTATGACATGGACGCTGGCCTCCAAACATAATTTCTCACCAAGGAGGTATTATATTTGGAACAAAGTCATCTTATACAAAAATAAATCTTTATATTTTGATTACTGGTTTGAAAACAATATTATAGTAGTTAGCCAGCTCTTAAACAATGGAGTTTTATTAGCGTATAAGGAATTTTTGAATAAATTTAAAATACCAGTTAGACCTAAGGAATTTGCATATGTATTGGATGCAATCCCTTAAAAAGTTTTGACCCTTCTCAGAAGTGCACCACAGGAGAAAGATTTGAATTTTGAAGAGATCAAGAGTAAAATATTTATTGGCAATACAAATATTATACAAAATAGACTCTCAAATAACTATATAAAGGAATACTCTTAATAACACCGTTTATCCTCCAGCTCCCTTTTTCTGGTCTTCTGTGGAGGAGATGTGAATTGGCGTAAAGCTTGGCGAACAGTAGACAAATTCTATATTAATAACAGTGTAAAAGAGGTTTCTTTTAAAATAATGCATAGAATATATCCAGTTAAACATGTGCTGGAATTGATTACTCTTGTGATTTCTGTAAAGGTGAAAAGGAAACTATTTTTCTTTTTTTTCTTTTTTTTTTTTTTTTTAATACACTGTATACATAACTCCACAATCCAAAATATTTTAGTAAGAAAATGTTGGACATTTCTTTGCAGCTGAGTGGATTTGATGCAATAATATATGTCGGTGATCATGGATTTGATAAGGATAAAACATACTTATACAATCGTTAATTTTAATGGGGAAGTTTCATATTCATAAAATGAAGTAGTCAGGCTCCAAACCAAACTTTTCTCATTTTATAAATGATTTCAAGCTGTATTGTAAAGTCCTGTGTCATTGCACAGGCTATTAGAACTCATAATATGGTATGCTATTGTATGAAGTGACGACCCCCCCCCCCCCCATTTTTTTTTACTGTCCTCTTGCAAGTTTCATTATATTAATGTTGTGCATCTTTTTCTATGTTTTCTTTTATATTTGGATGTTTCTAGTTGTATTGTTCTGATGTAAGGCATAATTAAAATAAATAATAATAATAATAAATAATAATAATAATAATAATAATAATAATAATTCTTCTTCATTACATACATTTCACTAAATGGTTAAAAAACATTTAACACAGTTCTAATTCTTATCGAGGTGAGTGGCAGAGCTACTACTTCCATAAAACCTCTGACTAAACGCCTAAATGGCCAACAGTACAATCTGTCTAATATTTACATTTAACGTTACAATTTCAAGTTTATTTCATGATAAGTTTCAAGTTAGTTATTGTGAAGCTGCTTTGAAACTATATTTTATAGCATATAAGTGTCTCTAAAGAGCGCGCGAGGCGCACAATGGCACGCCAGCGTTTGAACGCAGCAGTCTGTCGCCGGTGAATGAATGGAGTCGGCCAAACCAGTTTTGCCAGTGTGCTATTATTATCATCGTTTGTTCTTCTGCTCGTTTGAGCTCCAGCACCCTTCGTAAACCATAGAGGGCGGACGTTATTTTTTTCCCTCAGTACATTTTTTTTTTTGTGTGGTCGGTTTACAGGGTTGCCAGATTTTCGAAACAAAACCCGGCCAACTGCTACTCAAAACTAGCCCAGAAATAGCCCGTTTCGAGGGGATTCCCCGGTAAAAATCGCGTTCCTGGGGAATAAAATACACGTTTTTTTTGGCAGGGTTTCCCCTGGTAAAATTCGTATTACTGGGGCTAAATATCACGCTTCCACCCAGGGACGAGAAAAAAAACAATCACCGGAAAACCGCCAACTTGGCAACACTGTGTAACGTCAAGTGGGAGGGCCTTGTTGTTTCCCTCAGTTGATTGGTGTAGAAGGCAGAACGTCTCTGGACGCACCTTTCTTCGGTCGCCAGAGGGCGGGGCTTGTTTTTGTGCGTTGTAGCGAAGGCGTGCTGTATGAAACGCGGGAACTGGCGGTGCTGATAATAAGTTGTGACATGATTTTCAGTCGTCAGTATTTTTAAGATCAAATATTTGATTTTAATTCTTTTGATTGCCGTTTGTATACTAAAAGTACTCTCTCTATACAGCCGCTGATTTAAGTAGATTTGGAGTGGCGGTTTTCCCCGGAAAAGGGGCAATTTGACATGGAGTCTTTTCAGAAAGTCGAGAAGATTGGAGAGGGAACTTACGGGGTTGTTTATAAAGCCAAGAATAAAGTCACCGGAGAGACAGTTGCCCT
The DNA here is from genome assembly GCA_036784905.1 of Acrossocheilus fasciatus. NCBI lineage: Eukaryota > Metazoa > Chordata > Actinopteri > Cypriniformes > Cyprinidae > Acrossocheilus > Acrossocheilus fasciatus. The sequence continues at coordinate 6,427,604 of CM071948.1, forward strand.
AAAGAAAATTCGTTTAGACACGTAAGTGTTTGTCATTAGTTTCTTTTTCTTGTGTTCATTTTTTTTGTGTGTCATTAGTGTCTTAGATTCAAATATCTTGCGTACAGTCACTCGAAATTGTAACTTAGTGCCTGCCTCTAACGTTAATGTATATTATTTGATTCATAAAACTTATCTGTTACGTAATTTACATGTTTAAGTACATTTAAAACTTCGCCTCTTAATAGAAAGACGTTCTGTTAAAGCTGTTGTACTGCTGATGTAGATAATCCAGATTTACACATTATATGTTCGTTTATAAACAGATGATGAAGTTTCACTTTGTTAACTTTAGTTAATGCATATGGTGTCATTAATTTTAAAAGCACTTAACCTTAAATGACCTAATACCCAAATAAACTGAGACGTAGGGGGTATTTTATAAACTGAGATGATGTACAACAGTCATGCAAACAGATGTTTGTCTTAAATGCATGTCTTTGATTGACACATGATTATTTGTTTGATTTCAGAGAGACTGAAGGTGTTCCCAGCACTGCCATACGTGAGATCTCTCTGCTAAAAGAGCTCAATCACCCAAACATAGTCAAGTATGTACAGTGTGTAAAGTTCAGTCCTGGGCTGCATTTCCCAAAAGCAAGGCAAGCCCAAGTTGATTGTATAACTCATTGGTCACCAATGAAGCTACGATCAATTTAGGATTATAATGCTTTTGGGAAACTCAGCCCTGAATGATTGAATTTTTCCTCAAATGCATAACTTGAGTCAGTGTATACAATGCTTCTGGAGTCTTAAGGGCTGTTTTCTCACCTGCAGGTTGCGTGATGTGATACACACAGAAAATAAGCTTTACTTGGTGTTTGAATTTCTTCACCAAGACCTGAAGAGGTTTATGGACTCGTCGTCTGTCAGTGGCATATCTTTGCCACTCGTGAAGGTGAACTTTGAGTTATAAACACAGATTTCATTGATAATGTGAATGTGAAACTACTGTAAATTTTGATTTTAGCAAAAGTTAAATGTTTGCTAAAATCCATATATAAAAAAAAAAAAATGCATTATTTTTTAACCTCCCCCTCAGTACAATTTTGGCAAATAAGAGTTACACCATTTATGAATTTAAATGAACAAAATATTCTCAAAAAAAAAAAAATTCATTCCAAATCACAAACTTGATATTCTCTTTTGTTTCAAAATCAGTTCATTTCTAAATATTTCAGGTACGTGTAATTTTATTCCTAAGAAAAAAATGCTGTTAGCCAGTCCCACATCACTGCACATTTTCTGTGTCACTCTCATATGACACTCAGTTTAGTTCACGGATCAAATCAGGTGTACAAAAACAATGCAAAATGAGTGAAGTGCTGTGGCTCTCCAGGATTAAACATTCTTGCTTCATTATAATTGTGCTTCATTATAGTGACTTATTATAATTAATAATTATTATATAATTATATAATAATTAATAATCTTACATGTCTTTTATTTAGCTATATTAGTTTTAATATTGTACCTGGATGCTCTATTTCTAATGTACTTCATGTTCTATTAGGCAACAAGACATTGGATGCATCAAAGAGGATGCTCCAAATCCAGTGTATCCATTCAAGTCGCCTTTATATAGAGCTTTATACAATACAGATTGCATCAAAGCTGGTTTACATTGTTAAACAGGAAAATATTGATTCAATTATGCAGACAAAATTAAGTTCTGCTGTAAAGCAGCTAGAAAATCTAAAAGTAGAGATGTTCCGATACCGACTCTAATACCGAGTAGGGCTGTGTATCACCAGCAAAGTCACGATACAGAGGCCACGATACGATACGCATCACGATACAGGACTGCACTGAATTTCACCTCTTTAGAAAAGCAGTTGTTTATTAAACACTGCATACTATAGGGCCAGTGCTAACTATTGGCAGAGCAGGCAGTTGACCTCTACCTATATTGTACTGTGGTAGAGTTATGGAGCCTTCATAATGCAATGGCATGTTTCATGTTTACATTGAGCACTCCCCACCAGGTACAATATTCTGATTGTTTGCATCTTGTTTTTAAGCCCATAAATTATAATGTGCTCACTTAATAAATTTCTGATGTACTCTCATTAATGTATATAAAAAAAAAACACCATCTTAACATTGCTGGTAGGTTATCATTGCACAAATTAACGCACTTTACAATTTAAAAAATTAATAATTAGAAGCGTTCTAAAGTAATGCGCCGTCTTCACTGCGTCTAACGCACACACACGCTCAGTCACTCACACAGATCACGCTGCGGCCGCACACAGACATTCAGGAACAAACTTTTTAGCACTGCCCCTCAATTTTATCAATAAAATAGCTTAATCGCTTAAGAGCTACATTATCTTTAGTAATTAGAATTAAAACTTGCATGTATTAATGCATATTAGTCATTTTAACTGAACTCACACTGGCGAGTAAAATCTGAGCATTTATTAGCTTATTTTGTGGTATTGGTGGAATTTCCGATACTAGTATAGGAATCGGAAGAACCCTACTAAAAAGTGGACATTAGTAAACAGACAGTTTTCAATTAAAGGCAGTTCATTGTTGATTCAATGATGTCATCATCCAGCACGGTTTCCTTTTTATTTATTATTAAAAAAAAGCTTGCTGTGTGTACTGTGCATTTTTGTGTTCAACTGTGCTATGTTAGGCAAGTTTAGGCACATCAAGTTGATTTGTATAGTGCACTTCCCACACACTTGTTTATAATAAATGACATATAAAAATATGGTGGGCTAATGATGCTATTAACAAATGCAGCCCGCATGTGTTAAACATCCAAGGCTAAATAGTCTGTCTAATGTGTATTGGTCTAATCGTTTGTCTGTGTTTGTTCAGAGTTACCTGTTCCAGTTGCTCCAGGGACTGGCCTTCTGTCACTCTCATCGTGTTCTTCACAGGGACCTTAAACCCCAGAATCTCCTGATCAACGCTCAGGGTGAGATCAAACTGGCTGACTTCGGTCTGGCCAGAGCGTTTGGTGTACCTGTGCGGACTTACACACACGAGGTGAGAGGCAGAAACATTGTTTTTCTAAAAATTCAGTGCGTTTCTACCTTAAATAAGGTGAAATCATCTAGTCACCTTTTATTTATATAGCGCTTTTAACTATAGAGATTGTGTCAAAGCAGCTTTACAGTATCAAATAGGAAAATAGTGTGTCGGTAATGTAAGTACAATATTAAACACTCAATTTTCAGTTAAAGGCAGTTCATCATTGAATTCAGTGACGTTATCATCCAGCTCAGTTCTAATAGTATTTGTGTAATTTGTATAATAAGTATCTAAAGCGTAACACTGTGACACCTCCATGTGAGAAGGTTATGGCAGACCACTGTAAGGGCCCATGTAATACTCACACAGGACACAGGAAGAGCTGACTACTGGACTTCAGCTTACTGCTGTCTCTCATCTCTGACTCTCTCTCACACACAGAAACAAGCACAGCCATTAAATCTATCAATAAAGAGGCCTTCAAGAGCTCAGCGTTCTAATCGAAGAGTACGATAAGATTTGTACGGAAAAAAAAACAACCAATCAGAAGAGCAATTGGGCGGGCTCTTTTTTGAAGCGCAATGCACTTGCAACTAAGTAGTTAAAGGGTTAGTTCACCCAAAAATGAAAAGTAGCCCATGTTTTACTCAGCCTCAAGGCATCCTAGGTGTATATGACTTTCTTCTTTCAGACAAATCCAATAGGAGTTATATTAAAAATGATCCTTGCTCTTTCAAGCTTTAGAATGGGAGTAGGCAGGTGTTTTTTTTTTTGTTTTTTTTTTCCCAACCGTCCAAAAAATGTCAAATAAATTGAGCGCATCCATAATAAAACTTGCCTCACACAGCTCTGGGGGGTGAATGAAGGCCTCCTGTAGTGATTTGTGAATTAAAACTAAGAAAACACAGAAATGCAAACAAATGGTCGCTTTTAGATGGTCACCAGAGTTCACAGCAAGGGCGCAGGAGCAGATTTCTTTGAGGTAGGGCTGGGCGATAAAACGACAACTACAATTATAGTGATATAATTTTCCTCAATAAAACAATTTCGATAAACACTCAAATGTAATGTTTATGCGGGAAAAGCAGAACAAAGTAGCGCTACTCATTTGAACCGCGCCACACGGACCACATCTGCTCAGTTCAAACAGCGGCGCGGCGGAGACTAGAGCAGATGTGTTTACTCGCCGATCACGCGAGCACTAAACAGCCCTGTGAGATCCAGTGTGAAGTGCTTGAATTCAGGGAAGAACAGAAATGACTGGTCTAAACTAATATCAGTCGATATCAGTTAACTGATATAAACTAGTTTAAATCCAGATAAAACAGCGCTGACAAACAGCAGAAAAACACTGTGTGCAACGATACAGTCAGAAGGCTTTTCAATCTACAAATCGCCATCGTATATAAATAGGCTACTTATAAACCATATAGTTGGATTTTTACCACAGGTGAGGTGCTATATGTGTGGTTTTAACTCTGTATGCTACTATGGAAGAACAATTTTAATAAAACTCATTTACATCATGATAACCAGTCAGAAAAATAATTTTACCATATATAAAAAAAAAAAAAGGGGTTGTTGCAGTTTTTTTTTACAGATGTTACTGATTTTGATAATGAACATAAATTTACATCTGCAGCCTAACTCAAACTACTACGGTCAACTCAATGTCAAATGTGCATTTCAAAGAGACAGAAATTATTATACAGTTTTTCATACAGATACCTAGAAGCAATTCAGTTACATTTTTACTATGGTATTTAGGTGCTATATGTGTGGTTGTCATGATCTAAATATATTCTACCATGGAAGATCAATGGTTAATTTTAATAAAATTCAAACAGTCAGAATAATTACATTTCACCATATAAAAGTGAGGTTGTTACAATTTTTACAGATTTGTTACTGTTTTTGATAATGAACAAATTTAAATCTGCATCCTAACTCAATTCACTGTAAGAATTAAACTTCCTTTGTTTCTTATTAAAACTACAGTCCTTCAGTCAAGAGCAGTGAGTGATTTTGTCTTTGTGCTTAATATTAATCAAACAACAAAAGACACAGTCGGAAGCTGGAATAGCCCTGCTGTCACTTTAAGAGCTGCGCGGATCCAATTTACGTTTACACATTTTGGTGTCTATTTGATGTTTAGGCATGCACCTTGAGCTAAAAGATGACTTTACATGTCCGAGTACTGTTCCGTCTCTGAGCGTATGAACAGAAATTATACTGAGGAACAGCAAGTTCTCTTTGGTGCTTTTAAAAACATGAATAAATCTAAATCACCTTTAATAAAATCAAGCACGTCCCATGTTACATGATTTTACTGATTTGCACGTGAAATAATTGTTTTATCTCGATTATTGTGGTTTCTGTTGGAGGCCGAAATCGAAACCATATTTTGATTAATTGCACAGCCCTTAGTTCATCCTACCATAGTTAACTTATGAGCCGTTTTTTTATAATTCACATCTGTACAATGTACGTCTGATTGGTCACTGAACTTCCAGTCATTGTAATTTCACCTTATTTCGTCTTGCCTGGAAGCCCGGGTTATTTATTTGATGATTGAATAAGCTCTTGAATCGGCAGGAAGTTGCAATGTGATCTACACAGAAAAATGAAGTAGTTTTATAATCGTTATAGTTTATTCAAATCTTCCTCACCCTTAGAAAGTACAGACTGACATACATCTGCCGCATTCAAAAGCCAAGAGTAAAAATATACTTAGCCTGTTGATGACGTTAACTAGACAACAACATTTATTTTGACTATACTTTATTGTAGTTTCATTATTAGTTCAAATAACTTAATTTGATTCATAGTTTGAAATAAAACAATTTTTCATAGTGTATAGGCACAACTATATTTACCCTATAGCACCATCTAGCGTCCAAGCAGTATGTTTTCAAATATCCATCTCCTAACAGTATAAATATTCAGCTCGCATTGCATGAATTGTAAAAACGCAAATACTAGAGTGATCAAACCTTTTGGTTAAAGGATTAGTTTTCAAAAAGAGTGTATAATATATGACCCCCACACCTCTCCTCAAATAAAAAAAGGGGCAAATTCTCCCATCATATTTGCTTGCATGGAGCAACAGAGTACTATTAAGAATTCAAATTTTATACTAAAATCCTTCATAACTCTTATATCTTGTAGGTGTAAAATTCAGTTGTTAATTGTTAATTAATTACTAACCAATTTTGTGTGTGGATAACCATGCAAACAAGCTACCAGCAAAGGCCCTGCAGATGATATGCAGAATTGATCTTTAACAGCTGCAATTTATCTTTTTTTCCATAGGTTGTAACTTTGTGGTACAGAGCGCCAGAGATTCTCCTGGGATGCAAATATTATTCTACAGCTGTTGACATCTGGAGTTTGGGCTGTATCTTTGCTGAAATGGTATTTATTTATTTTTTTTGAATGTACACATCATCTTGCTTTTATTGATTGCTTGTGTTCTTTTACTTTTGACACTTTCTGGCTTTTCATACCAGATCACTCGGAGGGCTTTGTTTCCTGGAGACTCTGAAATAGACCAGCTCTTTCGGATATTTCGGACACTTGGCACTCCGGATGAGTCTATATGGCCCGGAGTCACCTCAATGCCAGATTACAAACCCTCCTTTCCCAAGTGGGCACGACAAGACCTTTCTAAAGTGGTGCCACCCCTGGATGAAGATGGCAGAGACCTTCTTGGGGTAAGAGGACAAAGTTTATCTAGTATAGGGATAGGTACCGAGAACCAGTATTTTTTTGGAGCGGTATGTAATTGGGTTAATTACGTACTACCGATAAGCTTCAGCACAAACGATACAGTTATCGATCCTTCGTATACTTCAATGTTAATGGCGAATTAGAAGCTGCTGCTTGTCATTTTCCTTCACTGAATGATGTGGCCGTCGTTTGCTCGATGTGTGTGTGACATCCGTGCGCATGCGCAGTGTGTGTTTGCGTGCAATCAGTGGCGGCAAGAGTGAAACATTCGAAAGTGTGGGCTCACGTTACAAACCTAAACAACACCAGTGTCAGATTTAATATGCAGTAGTGTAATGGTGAACAAAGGAGGCAACACTAGTAATATAATGAAACCGTTACTAACAAAATACAAACATCTACCTCAAGCAATGCGCCGTATTTACTATGTCTCCCGGCACCAGGTCCAACCGCTACTCATGAGACACATTCACATCAAATGTTGATTCAGCGGTAGAGTTAAACTCAAGAGACACTGCACTTATTCGCAATTACAAAAGTACATTATTTGCATGTGCTAAAGCCTTGCCGGTTAAACATTTCATTCGTGTGCTGCTCTGATGTGCGCTTATTCAGAGCGCGTTACACCTGAAGCGTGCGGACTCTAAAAGACCGGTCAAACAGCACCTGAATAGTTATGTTAGTTATCGTCTGATTGCGCAAATTAATATTAGAAATAAATAAAGAAAATTAATATTCTGTCATTATTTACTCGCTGTCATGTTGTACCAAACCTTTATTAAATTTTTATTCTTGTGCTGAACACCAAAGATGATATTTTGAAGAATGTGGGTAACCGAACAGTTGCTGGTCCTCACTGACTTTGATAGTAGGAAAAAATATATATATGGAAATCGGTGGGGACCAGCAACTGTTTGGTATCCTACATTCTTCAAAATAACTTCTGTTCAACAGAAGAAAGAAACCCATTCAGGTTTTAAACAACTTGAGAGTGAGTAAATGACACAATTTTCATTTATGGGTGAACTATTCCTTTAATATTAATAAAATAAAACACAAAGATAAAAATAACTCGCTGCTCTTGACTGAAGAACTGCAATACAGTTGCTAAAGTTCAGCAGTAATAAAATAACTTGAAGTTTAACAACTTTTCACATCATATCTTTTTGCACCAAATAGTATCGATAAGTAGTATTGGTATCGATAAAATGTGAAGATACCCATCCCTAATCTAGTATCATTCGATGTTGAACAGCCTCAATATTTCAAGTCTAAAATTTGAACTTCTGAATGCTGAGCAGGGATTGCCTTGTGAGTCAGAGTGCTCAGGTTAACCTCAGTACATTGCAGCTTTGCACCAATCTGGATTGGACACCGTTTTTCATCTAGTCTTGTTGGAGACTTTTAATATTGTTGTTTTTTCTTTCACTGTAGTGGTGGGCAGTAGGACCAAAAATCTGTATCTCAATTTTTAGATTCTGGTGGGTTTTTTTTTCTTTTTTTCTTTGCCTGACTTGACCCTTGTGTGTGTGTGTACACACTAGGTACGCATTGTAGCAATTAAAATAACTGGGTAGTAACTAGGTACTAGGCCTAATCCTGAACCTATCCCTAAACCTAACCTTAACCCATGCAGTTACCTTAGATTACCAGTACTTTCTTAGGCAAGTACACTGTAAGCACAAATACTGTAAAAAGTGTAACCAGCTTAATTTGCTGTCAGGAGTACATAAAATTGAAAAACATTGAAGTTTATTTAAATTAAAAACAATTTTTTTGGCAAGTTTCCTATAAAACATGGATGAGCAATTGTGTGTTCCTTAAATGTGTTAAAAAAAAAAAAAAAGTATTATTTATATATACACACACACACACACACACACATATTTATTTATTATTAATATTATTGCTCTCATGCCGGTGACTATATGCCACGGCAATAGACGCATTTTGCGGTATTAAGGTTAACAATTGATTCATTGGTCATTGATCAAAAGGCTAATTTAAATGACGATCGATCATAGAAATGATCGAAAACTGACATCCCTAGTTGGGACACTTTCACACTACAGCCTCATGTGTGAACCACATCTCTGTGTGTAACCTGTGTGAACTAGTAGGTGTGTTGGACTTGATGCGGAGTTGAGCAGACCGATTGGTGTATTACAGTACTGCGAGAGCTATAGGGAGCAGACTGCTCCATATGTTTTCGATTTGCTCTCGTGGATGTCAAACACTGATCGATCTGCGTGGCGCCGATTCTAGTTGAATACACCTAGTGCTGCAGGCTTATTGTCTCACAAGTTTGGTACTTGATGTCATTGAGGCAATTTTGTCAAATGCCTAAAAAGTGTCGCACTCGATACTAACTGACTTGGTCAGCTGTCCCAAGCCTCCTACATGCTAGTCCCAGGTCATAGGTCAGTCCTTATTGTTGCGTCCTAACATGATATCAGCATCTCCGAACAGCTGTGTTCACAATAAATCAAATTTGCCATTCTAAGACACTGAAACATTGTATTATTCATGAACTTGCACGCCTGTAAATGCCACTCTGAATCCGGTGAAGCATGTGTATGTAAGCTTGTATCACCTGCACAATTCGAAAGTCGCACTAAGCCATATCACAAAATATCTATTTAATTTCGATAAATCGTGCAGCACTGTGCATTTTTTTTTAAAGTCCCCCTGTGGTGAAAATCAAGTTTATTTGTCTATGTGGTGTTTTTAATATGCTTTTAGACAAACCATGTGCCAACCCATTAAATCAACACCATTGCGGAGTATTTTCTCCTTTAAACTGTAGTTTCCAAAAGGCTGACCCAGAAACATGGTTTGAAACAGCCCTCGGTTTGCTACGTCACAAAATTCAACAACCAATCACATCAAGGGATTCCTATCACTAGCATGCAAAATATACCAATACTAGGGATGTGTGCTACGACTAATTTGACTGTCGTTTAAATGGATGTTTTGTATCCGACTAGTCGACTAGTCTAAAAGCTAGAAACGCCCCCCCCCCCCCAAAATGGCAAAAGAGAAAAAAAAAAAAAAAAGTGCGTGTATAACAGCCTACACTTGAACTACTTAATCTTTGCATCACACTGTCAAATCCCTCAATGAAATCTGCTAAAAATAGTTCACGATTATGCCGTATGCTTGCCTCACGTTATCATTTAATTTTAGCCGGTCGTTAAACTGAAAAAAAAGGAAGAGCATACGCTCAACATTAACCAGTGCATAGCTTATTCAGATCAGCTGGAGCAATGCAGAAATGGAAAATAGACTGACAGAATTCTTCATTTTCATATAACGTTAGCCAACATATTAAAACAAGTCAAAAACAATAGGAAAGTTTATCAAGGAATAGCATTAAAATTGCTTTTAAAAATGTAATTCATGTTGGCTATATTGTCTAAAAACAAAACAATGCTCGTTTTACTTACTCAGACCATGCGCATTTTGTTCAGTGAATTTAACATGTTAACGTGGTCTGGCGAAAGACGGGACTACAGGTCATTTCGAGCTCGCCGCAACTGACATGAAGAAAAGGCATGCGAGGTCTGAGGTAAAAATGTAGTTTCCGCCCAGATACACTTTTAAAAATATTTATATATTTAAATATTTTGATATTTATTATTTTTCAAAAGTTTTATTTTAATTTGTTGTTAAAATGTTTTAAATGTAACGTTAAAATTATGGTAATTTTTTCTCTCTCGTGTAATCGACTATTGATTTCAGTGTCGACTAGCAGGAGGTGTACCATTTAGTCAACTAGTCGACTAGACCTGCACATCCCTAACCAATACCAGCACAAAACCAGAAATAAATTAGAGCAAAAAAACCATGAAGCCGTGGTTTAATGTAAATTTAGAACCGCTAATTTGCATAACAATAGTGTAAAAGTAGCCCGGAGTCAGTCCCACCTCTCCCGCATCGGCGTCTGCACTTCACACGCATATGCAAATTATCACAAACGGCTGCATTCAGTCTTAACGACATTTTAGGACACAACATCATCAAGTAAGTAACTTTAACGAATGTTACAGTATTCACTGTAGTTGTCCGCTAGTAAAAACATAGTTTCATCAGTCATTATCCATGTTTACCATTGTTTCGCGTTTACTACAGTTCAGTGGCTCAGAGGCGCTGGCTGATTGTGACTGAGTGGAGGCGGGGCTAATTTGCGTATTCATAGGTCCATATATCGTAAATTAGGCAAGGGTGTAGAGTTACATTCAAGCTATTTTAAGGCATGAGAAAATTATTTTCACAAGAAAAAAACATGTAATTTTGATGATCATAGATGAGTTTTAAGGGATCAATATGGTTTTGTTTATATTTCGCTTAGCCTATAATTTTAAATGACAGACGTACAATTTATTCATTTATTTTTCTTCTGCGACACTTTTCCTAGGCTACTGTGTTTACAGCAAGATGTTATACGAATTTAGTATTTTGACGAGACGAATAAAATTATAATAAGCCATTTTTGCACAACCTACATTTTTTCCCTCTGCGACACTTGTTCCTATTGTGTTGTAAAGGTTAAATGAATTGTATCCTGACAAGACAAATAAAAATAACGAATACTATTTTTGTACATTTTTATTTTCTCTGTGACACTTTTTTTCCCCTACTGTGTTGGCAGCAAAATGTTAAACGAATTTTGTGTCTTAAGACATTTTGCTATCAATAAAAGACTCTTGACAAGACGAATAAAATAACAAATAGCCTACAATTTTGTGCAGACTACATTTTTATTTGTTAGACTATCTCTCTTTCTTTCAGTAGAGGAAATTTAAATGTGTGATTCTGGAAACAAGATCTAAATTTAGCGGGAACAGTCGGGTCGGGAAGAAAATTATTCAAAGCGGACAGCGGGTGAACAAAGAGTGAATATATCGCGGGAGCGGGACTTAAAAAACAGTCCCGCGCAGACCTCTACTTTAAGAAACCATGAGTAGCAGAGGAAGAATCTGTAACCAGCTCTCTTGTCTCTCTACTCTTGTACTTCCATTCAGATTTTTGTATATATGTTTCTCCATAGGCTACACCTACTGTCAGAGAGTGAATCTGTTAATTTGTTTTGGTGTGAACACATCTTAATACTGTCATTTGTCCCTTCAATTCCGTGCCCCTTTTCTGACCCTGTGTCCTCATGCTTACCCAGATGAATTCATCACTGAGGAGAGAAAGGTCATGTCCAGATCCAGATTTGCTACACAACTTTGCAAAGGCTGCCAGTTCTGTGGTCTCTTCCCAGAATCGTACTGTACACTGCTCACTTCCCAGAATCATACATGGCTCACTCCTTTTGCACCAGAGCAGCAGCAGTAGTCACAAATATGGGCTATGGGGTAGTGGTCCTCAGTTGCTCATGACAATGCTGTATATTCACCTGAAGTTATGAACATTCTAAACGCACAAAAGGATATGAGATGTGTGGTCATTGTAAATTATTAGTTCACAAAAAAATGCTATTATTTTGAACCAATATTACAGATCTGTTATTCAGCTTGTTTGGGTGGCATGCTGTTGTGCAGGGGTTATATATTTATTGGCAATATGCTTGATGTTTAACAGCACAGTTTGTAAAAAAATAAATAAAATAATTAAATAAATAATAATTGTGTCCATCTGAAGAAAGGTCATATATAGTGCATATACTTTGGAAAGTGTTCCTATCCTTAACTCAGTGTTTTGGTGAAGCACCTTAAGTGGGAATTTGTAATTGTATTTGCACTCTTGGATTATTCTCTGCAGATCCTCTCAAGCTCTGTTGGATTGGATGGAAAAAATTTTATTGGACTGTCAATGGATAACCATTTTCAGTTTTTTTTCAGAGATATTTGTTTGGATTCAGGTAGTGGTCGGTTTTTCAATAGGTTTTTCTGTTTGGTCGATGCGTTCGAGGAAGGACTTTTATTTTGACAGAGCTGATAACTGCAGCACCTGAGCACACAGTGCTCACATTCTCCCTTTTGTTCCCTGATTAAAATATATACAAAAAGAGTGTTATAACGATTGCTTTTATATTATTAGTAATATAAAGGCCAACATTAGAATATTTTCTTTATAATATATATTGGGGTGTAACGATACACATATTGAACCGTTGAGTACGCATTACAAACCGAACGATTCGTTGGACTAATCCTATTACATTTGGAAAATAAAAGTGAAATATAATGTTCTCAGTACCACTGCGTTCAACAAGGCAGCCCAAACGACATAACAGACAATGTGCTGTCTGCCCCGTGATAACCTCCTCCAATTTCTAATTAATATTTTTATTTAAAAGCATGGTTCAATACTTAAAAAAAAAAAAATAAGTTCAGCACCATTTAGTTTTCATTCAGTGTCCATGGTAGTCCAACTTAGCTATCAATATCAGGAACACCTCAGCACCTTATAAAAGTGATTTTTGCATAATAGGTCCCATTTAAATGATACTATTGTACTTTTTCAACCATTTTGCTTAAAATCATGTCCAGATGTCCTTTTTGTCTATTCACTCATTTTTGCAGTTGGTCTGATGCTTCCCACCATGCTTAAATCCTCATTCTCACTTTGTGCTTGGGCCCTTTAATTGCTGCTTGTAGCTATATTTTATATACTGTATACATGTTTATATTGATATACATATTATATGATTAAAGTATACAGCTTATGCAAATATACAACTATAATCAATCATGTATATTGAATTATACTGTTTTAGAAGTAAAACGGTAAAAATCTATAAATGACATCAGATACATTTTTTTGAAACTGACTTCAGTATACATGTGTTCAGGAGATTAATGGTTAATGTGCTTTAGAAGTAGTAGTAATCTATACGTAGACACTGATGATGGTGTGACATCAAAATGTTTGTCTTTGCACTGCACTTTTTTTTTTATACATATGATCTCTGAGGCCCCGTTTACACCTGGTATTAAGATGCGTTTTGGTCAATCTGATCACAAGTGGACAAAGGAGACATACCAGTTTACACCTGGCGTTTTAATCAGTCACTTCCATCCACTTTCGACCACTCCTGACCAGATTACCCCCGTGGTGCTGAAGAGGAGGGTAAATGGGCGGATCCCTCTGTCGGTATCTAAACACGAGCGGGAGGGATAAAGTTATCGTGCATTAATATTACGTCGTCTTGTACTTACTGCTGTGGTTTCTTTTTCATGTTATCAGAAAAACACTTCTAATTCGGCCCGTCAAAGTTAAAATATCACCTGATAAGTGCCTTGTACGCATCACAATGGTTACATGTGTATTAGGTCAGTAGGCGGTCTTTTGTGGCTGCTCGTACGCATTCGACCACATCAGCGTCTACACCATGAAAGCAATCCGGTTGAATGCGTTTTCGACTACCTCTGGAAGTGGTCGAAAGTGGACAAGCTCGAAACGGTTCACACCCCATTCACACCTGTATTTAGCATTGTCCATTTGTGATCCAATCGACCAAAACGCATCTTTTTAATACCAAGTGTAAACAGGGCCTGAATAAAGACTTGATTTTTTTTTCTTGAAGGATATCACTAAATGCCCTCTAATGATTTGTCCTATGCCAAAGCATGCGTGGTACTGCGTGTACTCAGAGGATGCTTTTCACTTTAAAGGCGGATTCTCAGTGGCCACGTCGCAGGCTTAAATTAAATATCTTTATTCTAATCATAACAATTCAGTAAGTGAATGTATTCAACTAGGGATGTACATAATTACCAGAAGACTCAATTGTCACCAATGATCAATACAGTGTGACTTGATACTTTCTGTACAGTTGTCTAATTTGAAATTCAGTAAAAAGTCATAATTCATTTTTAATTTTGGGATCGGTGATAATCTGATTGGTAGGAGATATACCCACCCACATCCCCTGTCCATTCTTGTTTTCGAGTGAATACGATTGTATTTTACATCTCTACCCCACAGTTTTTACATGGAAACAATATTGATTTTAATTTGAATATTTCTAGTTTTTAACATTTTTTTTTTTTTTTTTTTTTTCCCACAGCAAATGTTGATCTATGATCCTAACAAGAGGATCTCCGCAAAGAACGCCCTTGTTCATCGGTTCTTCCGTGATGTCACCATGCCAGTGCCCCCCTTACGCCTCTGAAGTCATCCGTGATGGGTACTTCTGCAGCACTGGAATTTGGGTCCACTTTCTGAGTTATTTCCCAATTGTTTGGAAATTGATCAGTTTTATACTATGACTTTTTTTATTATTTCATTATTCTAAGATGATATTGTTCTAATTAATGATTTTAAACCTAATTTTTGATGGATTCATAAAATAGTTGTCTCTGCAACTTAATAAACTTGTTACATTTTGTTTATGTTGTTTACACAAAGTTTTTTTCCCCCTCACAACATTATCAAAGCACCAATTAAACAGCAACAAACACAACAGAATGAAATGGCAGTAAGTTCCATTTAAAGCGTTAAAATGGACAGTGGCGATCTCCTCTGTGTATAAAAGTGTTGATGCTAGTTTGCTAAGTTTAGTACAAGTCATGCATTACTTTGGAGAACTCGTTCATTCTTTGTAAAAATCCTTTTTTCCCTTTGTACTTCTAACTCGGGGAGAAGAATTGTTGAATAAATTATTGTTTTCTTTGTGCACAAAAAGTATTCTCATAGCTTCGTAAAATTACGGTTGAACCCCTGATGT
The DNA here is from genome assembly GCA_036784905.1 of Acrossocheilus fasciatus. Classification (NCBI taxonomy): domain Eukaryota; kingdom Metazoa; phylum Chordata; class Actinopteri; order Cypriniformes; family Cyprinidae; genus Acrossocheilus; species Acrossocheilus fasciatus. Next base: position 6,443,037 of record CM071948.1, read on the forward strand.
CACGTGGACTATTTTGCTGATGTCCTTGTTGTGTTTGTGGACCTGGGAACATTGCAGTTGCATTGCTGTCTACAGGAGGGTCAGAGAGCTCTCAGATTTGATAAAAAAAAAAATAATAATAAATAAATAAACAAACCTCTCTTAATTTGTGTTCCGAAGATGACCGAAGGTCTTACGGGTTTGGAACGACCTGAGGGTGAGTAATTAATGACAGAATTTTCATTTCTGGGTGAACTAACTCTTTAAGCTTTACCTTTGCGGTACTGTCTAAAACACGAGTATGGTTGGCTATATATTTCTTCTTCATGTGTAGCTATGTTTAAAATTATTTTAAGATTAAAGGGATAGTTCACCCAAAAATGAAAATTCTGTCATCATTTACGCACCCTCAAACCTGTATGAATTTCTTTGTTCTGCTGAACACAAAGGAAGATATTTTGAAGAAAGTTTGTAACCAGGCTGTTTTGGGGCACCATTGACTTCCATAGTAGGAAAAGAAAATACTATGGAAGTCAATGGTGCCCCAGAACTGCTCTGTTTCCCACATTCTTCAGAATATCTTTCTTTGTGTTCAGCAGAACAAAGACATTCATACAGGTTTGGAACTACTTGAGGGTGAGTAAATGATGACAGAATTTTCATTTTTGGGTGAACTATCCCTTTAAAATGTATTGCATGCAAGTAGCGCTGGTTTAGCAGTGCTGCAGTTGCAGTGAAGAGCAGGCATAAGTCCTTAACAAAATAGATTTGAGAAGAGGCCTTTCACAATCCTGCTCTACCTTGAGACACCTGGAGCCTGTATAGTGAAGCTGGATTAAGTTTTAGATCATGGTACCAACACTGGGTTTTTTGAACCATGAAAGTGGGTTGATTTTTACTATTATTCATCTTATAGTAACATGGCTAATCTGCCGTGTAGGTCTTTTTCTCCGTAAAATAATCTAAAAAAAAAAACAAAAACTTAAGTCTGACTTTGATTCTTCATTGGAACAGGTTTTAAGAAATGTAGCATCACATCACTTGCTCACCAATGGATCCTCTGCAGTGAATGGGTGCTGTCAGAATGAGTCCAAACAGCTGATAAAAACATCACAACATCACACCCCAGTCCATCAATAAACATCTTGTGAAGCACAAAGCTTATTTAGTGCTTATGGCAACAGGAGGCATCTAGTTGAGGAGATTTATAGTCCCTGTCTTTAGTTTCTGCTTCCTGAGATTCCCATGTCATTTGTTTCTGTAGTTACTCATTATGTTCACCTGTGCCTAGTTTAGAATCAGAAAGACCTTAATTGCAAAGTATGTTTTTACACACACAAGGAATTTTTCTCGGTGACAGGAGCTTTAGTGCAGAACAAAGTACAAGAGTAGTTCAGACATACATAGAAATTAAGGTAATAAAATAAAACACAATAATAAAGAAAACGGGTAATAAAATGTAAATTGAATACAAAATGATGATTAAAAATACAGAAGTTTTTTTTTTGGGACCAGAATGTTCAGTGTTTGAGGCAGCAGGAACGTCTCATCTGTTGAAGATCTGCATGAAGATAGGGGCCAGTTGGTCAGTACAGGCTTTTAAATGGGCAGGTGAAATGCCATCAAGGCCTCAAGCTTTTCTAGTTTCTTTTTTTTTTGAAGACTTGGCACTCCACACAGATCATAAACGCAGACTGAATAGCAGGATGGGGATTTTGGTGTACGTGTGAAGTGGGGTGTGCATCTCAAGGGGAAAGAATAAAATTTGTTGAACGTACCTTGTCTGCAGTGAGGTTTATGTAGGAGGCATGTGTCAAATTGACAACCTTATTTTGTCAGATCGAAACAGGGTTTTCCAGCAGACATTGCACAGAGCATCATAGTCCTTTGACCAGCCTGTCATCTTCCTACAGTGTATCCTGATGCCATTATATACCCAAGTAAATGTGATATAACCCATATGCAAAGAAAATATATTTCCTAATATATGAATGGTCAATATATTAAATGACGTAACGGTATATTAGAAATGATATAGAATGATATATTGAATAATATATACATACAGGAATTGCCGCTTTCATATATTGAACAATATGTGACAATACTTATATATTACTTATATATCACAATATATTATGTTATACTCAGTAATACACTTTATAATATATAGATGTACATGTGATAAGATATGGTACTGCATGTGTAAAAATATATTGAACATTTACTCATGCAGTATATACACACATACAATATGGAAATGAATGTTATATTTAACAATCATTTATGATATACATGTTTAATATTTTAAAATATAGCTAATTTACAATAGCATAGGTACATCTGCTCATAATAAACACTTAGTTAACAGTGTGCTGAAAAGTACACTACCATTACTCTAAAGTAACATATCATTTAATGGTGTTTGGCGAATCGTCATCCTAACCACAAGCTCTACTCTTCTGCACAATGGTAACCCCACAAACACATAAGAAACCCTTTTACCTTTCAAAATAATACAACATTAAACACTAACAGATATTAATTTTGAGCAAAAACACTTGGAATAACACTTCATTTTAAAATTGTTACTCTCCTTTAACAGTCAGGAGCAAAGTTTGCTGGGAACTAGAAATCTGCTTCAACTCATTCCGCGAACATGTATATATGTGTGTGTACATACATTCACATTTATATGGGAACATCTATGTGCAATATATACTCAATAAAGGATCAAATGTTATGAATATTAAACTTAATCTTTGTCTTCATTTCTAAATATATTTGTATTTATCAAAATATAGCCATATATTGTCAATGCATATATTGCTGTATAATGAAAAATATAAGCACTAGTAATGTACAATAAATGTAATGTATATCACATTATATTCTTCAGTATGTTCCCATATATTTTTGTTCTGTAAGGGAAAAGAGCAGGACTCATCAGACCAGACAATCTTCTTCCACTGCTCCAGTTCCAGCTCATGTGCTCATTCTATGGGCTTTCGGCTATGGACGGGTGTCATCATGGGTGCTATGACCGGTCTGCACCTACACATCATAACATTGTCACCACATAGAGCCTTGGATGCCCTACACACTGTCACTAATTTGTGGTTTGCCCATCCTCTGTTGGTAGGTTCTCACTAGGGTTGGGCGGTATTATGGTATATACTGTTACCACGGTATAAAGATATTTTGCTATATTGATTATTTTGCTGTATGCAAATATACACCTGACCTAAAAGTTACTAGGCGCTTCTAAGATCTCAATGCCGTGCTCGTGCTGAAACACAGCGTGTGCACAGAAAGCCGCCTCTCAGACAGCATGTAATCACAAATTCGTGACAATAAGCAATACACCCAAAGTGGGCAAACAGAACGCGTACAGCAGTCTAATAAACCTGCTGCTGTTTGTCATTAATTAATCAAACAACAAAAGAGAAAATCACTCACTGCTCTTGATTGAATCACTTTTAGATCTTTAATAAGAATCAGCTCATATTTGATTCATACAGTAAAGAGTGTTTTAGTTTAAACACTGGATTCCATTTCTGTAGAAGGCCTGATGTTCTTACTATGTTAAACCTACTGTAGCTGAAATTATATTTTTTTTGTTCTGTTGTGTTTGTAATTTTATTTTTTGGTCTAATTTTTAATAACAAATATAGAATACATTAAAAATAGCTGTATCAAGATATATATCGTTATCATGAAATAAGACTTTGGTCACATCACCCACCCCTAGTTCTTACAATTGCTGACCAGGAGTGCCCCACAAGCCTCGCTGTTTCAGTCTGACCACAACAGTTTGGCAGCTGTCAAAGTTACTCAGATCTTTACTCCTGCCCATTTCTCTTGCATCAACACATGATGACTTGCGTGTTCATTTACCGTATACATTACCCAGACCTTCACATGTGGCATGTTTAGGAGATGATTGACAATATTCACTTCACGCCTCAGTTTTCCTTAGTTGTTGGTTGGTTATTGTCTTGGTGAGGTTGCTTTTGCTTTTGTCATGTGCCTCCGAGTGGTGTTTTTTTTTTTCCGTTTCTGAGAAGATACATTCATAATATATTGATTATTATTGATAATGGAGGAGAGCATAGTTACACCCTAAATTAAAGATATTCCTAATTGACTACAAACCATTAGGGTTCATCAGTAAACAGAGTTTAAAAAGGTCATGATACAAACTAATTATTAAGCTTGTCTAGTCAGTTCATTCAGTCTAATCAACCCTAGTCTAGCCCAGTGGCCTGTAGCATGAAGCTGGTTTTTGGACTAATTTTTTGGACTCGAGATGGTAGTTTGGTTTTGAGCGGGTTTCGTTTTGTGACAGTGAGGAAATTCGGTTGATGTTATTTAAAAGAAGAATGATTTTCAAACTGAGGGAGCAACATTACACAAACAAGTGTTTTCACCATGCTCCTTTTTTGTTTAATGTAAAAACTAAAATAGGCTATACTGAAAAAGAAAAGAAAAACTAAACTAAAGCTTGCAAAGAAACAAACAAAACTAAAACTAACGAAGAAGAATCGAAAACAATAAATCTACAACTAGATTGATACAATTGAAAATTAAAGAAAAAAACATTTAAAATGTTAAAACTATTGATTGTGAACCACTAATTTAATAATGATTATGATCAAAGATGTATATGATAATGATGACACAGTCATTGATATATTCTGAACAATTTTATATATGGTATATATGGTTAGATATAGGACTTGGCTAAATACAATTTAGCGACTGCATCTTGAAACTATGGTAGAATGAAATCAAACACTGTGGTTGCATTTTTAGCACTGGTTAAACAAGACCGATTTTACATGGACACCAAAGATTTGACACAGAATATTGAAAAATGCTGTCTAAAAATGTGCTCTTCACAATCGAATGATGCTTGTCTAGTCAGTTAAAGTCACTGAAACTAAATGATTTCATTGCATGTTATAACGACCTTCTTTTTGAAACAAAGCACAACAGTATGATCTTTCCACTTGAGTACTGTGAACTGTCAATTTTTTTAAAAGCAAGATACATGTCAAAGCTTTATTGCTGAATTAAAGACGTTACAGTAATATAGACTATTTGACACATACACATATCTCATACAAAATAAACTTAAGTCAGGCAGTTGTTTTTGGTGTTTGTGTATTTTTTACTGGTTGTAATGTTTTTTAAGCCCACACTGTGGGTGTTTTTAGGCCAAATGTTTTAGCGTCTGTCATTTTGTTTTATCTGTTTTACTTTTTTCTAAAGTGTCCTTGAGTGCCATGGAAGGTGGCAATAAATATATACATTGCATTATTGTTATTATTACCATCTCTCTAACCTTATTTGTGAAAATAGTACTAAAGCAAATTATCTAGAACAAAAAACAAAAACAAAAGCAAACAAACAAACAAAAAAAATCAGGTTTAACGTAGTAAGAATAGGCCTTCTACAGAAATGGAATCCAGTCTATAACTAAAACACTGCATAGTCTTTACTGCATGAATCAGACAGATCCTGCTTTATGTTCAGGGGAGATGTCCATTAAGTTGATTAGAAACACATCAGAAGGAGGCAGACAGATGCCACGTAACTACTGCATCAAATACAGGCATTTTACATTGCATATGCCATGTGGTGCTGTAAACAGAAGCCTTACCATGGTAGAGACTGCCACATTACTGTAATTCACCCTTCACATGAAAAGGTCAACCACAGTACATTCATATGGTACAGTAATAACATTCACTGCATTGGCAGCAAACTCTGTTCTATAGCCTTCAGCACAAAACCTCAAGGCAGTGTTATATCTTCATCACACCTTTTGAAAACATACCAGCGAGACATAATTGGAAACATTATGGATTTTATGTCTGTTGTGTAATGTAAGTGTATTGAAACATGAATTTTGCATTGTTTGCCAACGAGTGGACTGTTAAAAGTACTCAATTGTATTCTGATGATTAAATTAAATGGTCTCATGATGTGTTCAAAAGTGTTCTGAAACAAAAACTGGAATGAAAACATGAGATCAGAAAGAAACAGAATCAAAACAGAAATCAGAAATAGATTGTGAAAGAATGACTATAACAAGTGTAAAAGTGTTACGAGTGTGATCAGAGTTTTAAAAATGTGCACCATTTGTGAAAATAGTACTAAAGCAAATGAAAAAAAACAACAACTGTGGTCTTACATAAAGACATTGCAAATTACTGTAAATGTAAGCTGCACAATATGGGAACAAGACTTGGGAACATAGGTGTCAGGATTCTGTTACTTTATAGTTTGGTCACTTAGAATATTACTGTGATTAGTACTGGTATATTTGCTTTGTAATGGATGTCGGTGGCATTTTGAGATAAATAATATTGCACTCAAAACATCAGCACATTTCAGTAGCTGATGTGTGAACAGTTCAGACTGAACAGGCTCTTAAAATATCCAGGAATTTTTTTTTCCGTATGAGCACAGTCTGATTCAGACGCTGACAACTCAGTGTGAAGATTGAGCCCACACAGCAGTGCGTTTGTGCATCAAACATTCATATAAAGTAATGAGTTTCACATGCATGTCATAGATAATGAATCTTTTTTTAAACCTAATTTTCATAAAAAAAACAAAAAAAAAAACAAGAGTGAACCAGCACTTTATTATAACAGGTTCACAAACATAGGGATATCATAGGACTCAAGGAACTATTTGTCTATAAGCTGTCAGCTGAGGTGTGATTCAGGACACTTCTTTAGAAGGTGTGCAAATACTCCAGCAAAAAGAGCTGTGAACACAGGACTAATAATATACAACTGAATATGTTATGCTAAATAGTTATGAATAACTACAGTGAATGTGTCTGAATGACTTAATAATAAATTATTTTCTGCAATTTTAATGAAGCGTTTTATTATATAAATAAAATATACAATGCAATGCACATGTACAATGCAATTTATAGAGTGAACCAGTCCAACTAATATACACTGATCAGCCAAAACATAAAAACTGCCTGCTTAATATCATGTAGTTCCCCCCTTGTGGTGCCTAATGCGTCGAGGCATGGACTTCACAAGACCTCTAAATGTGTCCTGTGGTCTCTGGCACCAAGACATTAGCAGCAAATCCAGCAAGTTGTGAGGTGGGGCCTACATGGATTGGATTCGTTGGTCCAGCACATCCCATAGATGTGACTGAGATCTGGGGAATCGGAGGACAAGGCTACAACTCATGTTCCTCAAACTAGCAGCATGCTCAAAGCTTTCTGACAAACTAAGTCCTGTCCTGTCGTGTGCCCATTTATTTGTTAGAAGTCAAAGTTACACACAGTCACCTCATGTGCTTCCAACACATGAAATTCAAGAAATGACTGTTCACTTGCTGCCTAATATATCCCACTCTTGACAGGTGCCATTGTAACGATATAATCAATGGTATTCATTAATCTCTCAGTGGTTTAATGTTGTGGCTGATCAATGTAAAGAAAGTCCCCCCCCCCAAAAAATGAAATCTTTAATTTTCCATTATAAAATATAGTAAATGAAAACACAGTTTTTTGGGATTCACTTGAGCTCAGAGAGAGACATACAATGAGGGCCGTCGCTAGCGGGACAAATGGTGGTGACAATTCTAGAGGCTACAGCTGTACGGCTGTTTATCTAAATTAACGCTGCACATTATGATGAATTATTCTTAGCCAGTAATACAAGATTCATTGTATTGATCAGAATTCATCATAACAAATCATAAGCAATTTGGGATTGTTGAGTAATTATCCAGCCAAGTTGAGTTGCTTGTTGCTTGTATTGCAGTCTGGTACATTTTATTTTAGCAGACATGTAACAAAATTTATTTGGCAATTACAATCTTTTAAATAATACTATCAAATCTTATTTACACAATATACTGGATTTTTGTCATGTTAAAATGAGAAGGTACAATATAAAAATTCAAGCTCAATATTATGTTATGTGTTGTATTAAATCTCAAAATGGAACTACAGCTATACAAATGAAACAGATTATATTTCAAAGAAAAATGAATGAATACATTAACATTAAACTTAAAATCATTAATTCAACATACTGTAAGAGCCACAACATGTCTTATAAAGCACAGCTCCCAACTGTTTGGTTTACATATATACAGTGCCTTGTGTAAGTATTCAGCCTTTTTTTTTTTCTTTTTTTTTTTTTACATTTTATGTTGCAACCCTATGCTAAACTACTTTTTTAACTACTTTATAACACTCCAAGGCAATCAGTAATATATCATTTAAAAAAAATACATTGCATATAATATTCAAACCCTTAATGCAGCTCAAGCACCGTTGGTGGCAATTACAGACACAAGGTTTTTTTTTTTATGTGACAAGTTTTGCAAATCTGAATTTGGGGATTTTCTGCCATTCTTCTCCGCAGATAGTGTTTAGCTCTGTCAGGGTGGACTGGGACCATTGGTGGCAATTCACAACAGGTGCATACACTCACAAATTCTTTTCCAGAAATGAGAACCACTGTTACATATATAGACAGGTGTATACCTAAATCATGTCTATAATCAATTGAATTTGCTTCAGGTTTTTTAAAGTTAAAGTGTAGATTTTTTTTTGAGATAGTCCAGCTTCTGTTTCTGAGCTAAAGGGTCTGAATACGTATGCAATGTAATTATTTCAGTTTTTTAAATTGTGAATAATTGGGTAAAGTTATCACATCAGTTTTTGTCACTTTGTCATCATGGGGTATAGAGTGTAAACTCATGTGAAAGACAAGCAATTTAAAGCAGTTTAGCATAAAGCTGAAACAATGAAATGTAAAAAATAAAAATGATGCTGTTTATATGTAAATGTTAGATGCAAGCCTGCTTATGTTAGTGAAATTTAGGCATTTCTTTTGGACATACAGTACAACTTTTTAGTGAGTACATATAGTATAGTATAGTATAGTATAGTATAGTATAGTATAGTATAGTATAGTATAGTATAGTATAGTATAGTATAGTATATATATATATGTACACAGAATAATCATATTTTCATATGCATAATGTAGATGATAAAATGGATTCAACTCTCTTAGTGTATTAACAATGTATTTCACAGAAGCTACACTATGCAACTTTTAGATCATAAATAACAAAATGTTATTAATGAGAGTGCAAAAATGAAAAATAAATAAATAAATAAATAAAATAATAATAATTTTCTAAACCATGTCTTTAACCAATTACACTTTGATAACTCTACAATAATGATTTGTATTTTACAGCTGTTGGGATGAATTTTACTGGAAATTGCATACAAATATCATTCACCCATGCATGTCACAGAGATAAGTAGCTTTGGCTGTGGGTAGTGTGAAGCCAAGGGCAAAAAGTTACATAGTGTAGCTTAAAACGTTCACTGAGATTAAAGGGGAACATTGTTGCAAATTAGTTGCACCTCATCCAGCGGACACGCTTGCTGAGTGGGTATCCAGAATCAACAATCAGTTGCTCATTTAAGCGCCAGTACTTGTCACCTTTGAAGAAATACATCTTCCCATTGGTCCATGTGAAAGCTGCATCGGGATTTGATGGGATGCCAGTAAACAGACGTGAAATGGGTTTGGGATAAATGCTGAGGTCATTATAAACCATTTCATCCCACTGCCAATAGCCTGAGCCCTGAAAAAAAAAATTAAATCAATGATTTAAAGTGGTCATGAATAAAAAAAAAAAACTTTCCTTAATCTTTTGACATAAAAGGTCATTGTACTATAAAAACACACTGTAGGTTTTAGAAATCAACAGCTTTTATTGAAACAGCTTTAATTGAAACCAAGCTACCAAAATGACTTATTTTGTACTTCCATGTCTTTATGATGAATACATCAGCGCAAAACTGCCTGCACAATACCTACTTCTTCATGCATGTGAGCATGCTGCACAGTAAGGTTGGCCAAGATGACCAAAATAGTATAAGCAAGGTTATGGTGATCTCCTGAGGGAACTACAAAGTCAATGCTTTGGCTGTGGCTAGTATGATGCCGAGGGCAAAAAGTTACATAGTGTAGCTTAAAACGTTCACTGAGTTTAAAGGGAAACATTGTTGCAAATAATAAAAATAATAAATAGTTGCACCTCATCCAGCGAACATACTTGCTGAGTGGGTATCCAGAATTAACAATTAATTGCTCCCAAGCTACCAAAACGACTCATTTTGTAAGATGCTCATGTCTTTAAGATGCTCTGGGTGAGAGGAGGGACCATGACCCTGTTTCTTCTGTGGGCCATACCTACTTGCCTGACAAACTGGACCAGCCACTGTGGTGTTGCCAGACTAGTCATGTTTGCCTCCAGCCTGCGTACCTCCAAGATTTTGGCCAGCTTGTACGAGACCTGGTCTTCGCGCCATCTGTAGCAGACTTGTGTCAATGTCACTTTGCTGGTAGATAATATGTGCTACAAGCTTGGGTTCTTGGAGTTACAAATTTGGCAGGAGTCCTCCAAACCATACCCCAAATGTAGATTCTGAGGACTGGCAAGGGTGTTGTACATGGCCCGGATAGTGGAGCTCAAACTTGGTATTCTTGGTAACTTGGTAACTAGTTATTCTCCACATTTGCCCATGTGAAGGTCATGTCTACAACTGGCATTCCTGACTCACTGCTTTGATCTTGTAGATCTTCTCCACCATCTTACAGATCTCTGCGTTTCTCCTCTCCTTTTTTGTGGTGTTGGACCACAGCTTGGGAACTGATCCCCATCCAAGGCCAGCCCTGCCTGTCTGCAGCCACCCAACGATCTCCTGATGTTTCAGCCAGATGACGGCCTGATCTACTACTCTTTGCTGCATTCCACTTTTGTCCAGAGCAGACTTGAACCATGGAGTTTTGAACAGTGCATTCAGGTGAGTCTCTTAGCTTAAACAAAAGCCTCACCTTCTCCTGGTTTTTGTCCAGGATGGTATGTGAAAAAATTTGTGCTATCAAATGATTAATCGCGATTAATCGCATCCAAAATATATGTGTGTGTTCTGTGAGTATTTATTATAAGTACACACACATACAGTATATACATTGAAAATATTTACATGTATTTGCATGTCTATAATTATATTCATATAATTTATATTATGAATAAATATATCTAATAACAGATTTTTCTGAAATATATACATGCATGTCAATGATGTTATGCCTACATTTTCTGTCCGATTGCATTTTTTCAGTTAAAAATTGGTTTAAATGCATAAAAAAGATGGCATGTATATGAAGGGCCTCTCCCATGTATGAGTTCACTTTAACTTTTCAAAAAACATTAGTTATTTGTAATTTTTCTGTTATTCAAAGTGTCAAAATATCATGTGGTGTGACCATCCGGCCATAACTTTTTTTTTGTAAACATCTTTGAAATTAGCCTAAATTTATTCAGATTAATTTTCTGCACTATTTGGCATGATTTCCAAAGTGTTTTGTAATACTGTATAAAATTGCAAAACATTTGTATTTATATTTCCGTCATAATACACAAACTGTCAGATGATTTCCATTTTATGAAATATCATGTGGTGCAACCATCAAGAAACTACCATTTTGGGACTTTTATGTTGAAATCCATTCAAAGATAAGGCTTTGCATTATATACCAATTTGCCAAGAACCCATGGAAGCATTGGGCAGGTTTGTAAGTCTCTTTCAAATTTGGACAGCTGGTATATCATTGTGGTATGACCTCAAAAAAAACAAAAAAAAAAAAACAAAACAAAACAATGAATGCAAAATTTATTTCTGCAACTATTTATTTTCATTATTAATTTGATAGTGGCCTTTTGTGGGAAGCTGTGGGAAGCTAGCTTGTTTTGTATAGATGACCAATTCTGTGCTTGTAAATTTTGACTGAATTTGAAAATATCATGTGGTGCGACCACTGCAGAGTGTTTTCCATTATAGATATATGTCCCAGATTGGCTATTTGTATATTTTTTGCTTTTATATTCAACTGATGGGTCCTGGACTGTCTGTGTGTGTTTTGATGTGTCTCGTTCTCACCCAGTTATCCTATGTTTAAAATCCCTAGTTCATTCAGTTCATGTTTGTCGGGTCTACTTGTTGCTACGTGTGTTTGTCAAGCTCCTGTTGTGGATGATTCTAAGTGTTTCCTTGATTAAAGACTGTTCAATCTTTCCTCGGTTCCCTCATGCTCTTTACCACAGCGAATCGTGACATTTATATACATAAAATACTTTATTTTAGTATAATTTTGAATATATTTTTATGCAATTGGGTTCATTTCAGACTGTTTATGTTTAATCTTTGTACAATATGAGAAAAAATGCAAAAAAAATAAAATAATAATAATTCAGATAATGTAATTTTATTATGGTAATTATGCATTTATTAATAATTTATTGTTTATTTATGAATAACTATTTTAATCTATTCTACCAGATTATACTGCCAAGCAAAGTAAAATGAATGCTCACCATAGGCAGCATGTTAATTCTGACCCTGCAGTCTAGCACAAACTCCAGATGTCATTTTCTACTATAAGAAAGATGTTTATGTTGTCATCTCAGAACCTGAGCCAGCAACCCCCCCCCCACCACCACCACCACTCTAAATTGACCTTTCGCAAAGACCCACCCCCCTTAGTTACTGTTACGTCCGACAAACCATGGCACTTTTATGCCACACATCATGTTCTTACGCATTGAAAAATACATCACGGAGCAAAGAGGACACTGACAGACAAGACAGAGCTAGTTGCTTTTAGTATGAAACAAAGTCTCAGTGTTAAAATTTTGTTATTTTTTAAAAAAGAAATTCAAACAACAAATACTGTTTTGTGGCTCTTTAACATGTCGTGACAGATCGCTGTAGTGCCTGTAGTTCAAGCGGCACATGAACCGATCATCTCTTCATCTTTACTAGTCATAGCACGAAATAAACATGAATGAACATCAGAAGGTATCTTGTTTCAACCGTGAAAAGATGTCAATACACACCCTTTTTCAAGTTCAAATCCACCAACGTTAATTTACTCTCCGGTCTTGTTTTGTTTTTCGGCATTATAATATGTCAGACTGCCTGTTAATCAAACTCCCAGTAAAGGGTCAATTGAGCAATTGGGCAAAGTACTGGGTAATTGAGTTTTTTTTTTTTTTTTTTAACTCACAAGACTTGTGTGCAGAACAAATTTTAAGAGAGATGAAAGGTGTGTGGAGCTGTGGGTCCCCACAACTAGAGCTAAGAACCACTGACCTAAGTAGAAAATGGTAAATATGTTTTTGTTGCATATGTAAATATGTGAGTTTGTTTGTTTATATAGAGAGAACATGAGGGCTTAAGAATTAATCATGGATTTTTACTTGATTTTATTTCTATTAAGCATATGTTGTGTATAGTAATGTTAAAATCTCACTATACCTTAAAGAAGAAAATTTTCTTGTTCTTCTCATAATACAAAGCAGCATCAATGTTGGCAGGGATTCTTTTTAGAGGTTTGGGGTATCGATAGTCAAGGCGGTAATTTGTGAACCTCCAGACTTTTTCACCTGTGAAAGAGAAGGTGGGTAGAAGAGAATGTTTTATACTGCAGTTAAGTAAATTTGTAAATCTGTGTTTTTCCATCTTAAAAATCTCTCAATTATGACATATGCTCTCAATATTCAATGCATAAAAGTTAACACCTCTCATAACATCCGATGTACTTGTTACATTGTAAGAAGAATGGTACCTACGCTTATATTACTCTCTGTTTCATCCTTATCTCAAGGATAGAGGATACCAGCAAGATCGAGTCCATATCAGTATCCAGACCAGATGGCGGACTTGCACCCGGAAACAACCTCAATACAGCCCTTTATGGTCAGTGAAGACTACAACTTTTCTATACCAATACTATACCATGTTTGTTTGCTTAGACCAGAGGAGAACTGATCCCCAGACTGAGCCTGGCTTCTCCCAAAGTTTCATTCTCCATTCTGTAACTCGATAGAGTTTGGGTTCCTTGCCAATGTTGCCTTCTGGTTTCCTTAGTTGGGGTCTGAAAGTCACATAACTGCTATGCAGCTGAATCACATCTTGCAAAGTTGACAATGTTATCATACATACAGCTGACATTCCTGCCGAAGTGAGATGTGAGAAATTCAGTGTTATTGATTTTAACTGAACCAACACTAAACTAACTTGATCTGAACAATGACACTGTTGTTTTTGAGTTTCCATAATTGATAATTGATTATGCTATGTTTCCTGTTTATCAATATGAAGCTGCGTTGACACTATCTGTATTGTAGAAAACACTATACAAATAAAGGTGACTTGACTAGAGGGACCCCAGCTACCCTTCCAAGTCATCATGACCACTGCAATCTGGAGTAACTCCACTCTACCAAGTGCCTAAATCCCCACGAGACATGGAGGGCGCTCTTCTTCACAATTTTTACTACACTGGGACATATAGACCTAGTTCCATAGACACCAAAGCTGATGCCCTCTTCCAACTGTATGCTCCTAATCTTCCCAAAGATGACCTTTGCATCCTCCATTTTCAACAGCCCCATCCAATGGGATATTGACCTCATGATCTCACTCTTCCTGCTTGTCCTTTGGGCTGTACTTTTATCCCTGAATCCATATTACTGAAGCTCCTGGAATGGCTGCACTCAGCACCTGGCTCTGGTCATCCAGGGTTATCCAAACTTTGGGAGTTTGTTAGGAGAAACTACTGTTGGCAAAATCTGACTGCTGAAGTGAACATGTGAATATGTGTGGAAAGTTTCTCCCATCTTGAAAATTCCAGCCTCTTCCTGTCCCACAATGACCATGGTCCCACACTGGCATGGACTTTGTAACCACTCTCTAAACCACAACACCTGTATTCTGGTGGCAGTGGATCATTTTTATAAGGCCTGCCATTTGATTCACTTCCTGCCATTTGATTCACTTCAAGGGCCATGGTTTATTTCTCAAGTCTTGTGCTCCTACTGGGGATTTCCATAAGCATCTCTTCTGGTTATTATCTCCAGACCAATGGTCAAACAGAGCACACAATCCAAGAAATCTCCAGCACAGAAAGGCTTGCATACTGGACTCACCTTATTCTAGTGTATCATTACAGCCTCCACTTTTCCCATGGTCAGGTGAACCCTCCAATGTCCCCATCGTTGATCATTGGTTCAGGTAGAGTGAAAGTACACAGAACTAAGATCATCTCCAGAGGGCTGTGAGGTACACACCAGATCCATACAGATGCCTTGTATTCAGAACCGCCTCAATACCATCCAGGAGGTCAGGTCTTCCCACACAGTACAAGATCAATCCCACAATTCATGTCTTATGACTTAAACCATTCACTCCTTCTCCTTCCGCTTCTCCAGGGACTGGTGAAGAAAATGCCTCTCCTCCTCCAATGCTGCTTTTAGAGGATGCTCTAGCATACTCTGTCCGGTCCTTTATGGACTCTAGCCATCGCCAAGGGCTTCTCCAGTATCTTGTGAAGGGAAAAAGTGAAGGGAGTCTATGCTTATATTTGTGTCTTTCCGTTTCACTGTCTCATCACCAGGTTACCAGAGTGAGCTTGATCCAATCTGTTCCCAGGCCAGATGTTTGACTTAGGACCAGCTCTTACCACAACATAGCCCTTTTCAATTGTAGCACAGATTCCAACAAACTGCCGGTCAAACTACATGCCTTTTTTCTATAATATTAATCATTTAAAGCTAAATACAATCAATTTCAATATATTGATTGTACCATAGCTTGGAATCAACTATCAGTAGTTATAATGTAATACAAGAGAAGCTGTTTACTCACAAAAGTTTTAAAAAAGACCATTTAGTGGACAGACCATATAGTAAGAGACAGTCCATGTATTCTCATACATACCTGAATGGCATAAATTGGGACGCTCAATATGGCTGATGTAGCAGGGGATGTGGACTATCAATTATGTTAATCCATATCCCCTGCTACATCCACCATTTTGAGCATTTAGACTTCTCCCAACTTTTCTCCCAAGCTTCACTTGTATTACATTAATTATTGTGGATACAATTTTCCATATATTCACATATTTTAAAATACATTTTAAAAAAAACATGTGCAGAGGATAATAATCCACCTTTAAAGAAGTATGTCTTGTTGGTTCTTGGAGAATATACAGCTGCATTCAGGTTTCCTGGAAGCCCCTTCCATAGCAAACTTATTTTTACCGGAGAGTTATGGCCCATATCTGTTATTGTCCACACATAATCCCCACTAAAAGCATATGTTTTTTGTGAGGGACCTAACACACAAAGAAAATAATATTTTATAACATGCTTACAAAATTACAATATTTTATTACGTTACATGATATTTTTAGTAGTTGAACAAGCAAATCTACTGCATTTGTTTAACTTGAATGAACTTAAGTCATGTGCACTGTTACTACAGTACATGGTTTTCTTACCCAGCATTATAGCATCAAGTTTAGCAGCGCATGGATCTAGCATATCACCCCTGGGGAACGGGGCCATGGTAGTCGGATATGTCTCGGCATAGATATCATCAGTAGTGGTTGTACTAGAGATCCTTTTACCTGAATTCATAAGGGTAATTAACATAGGCAGTTATATACAGTACATTGGCAAATATTCAATTATTTTTTTGGATTATCTTACCATATATTGCTTGGATTCCTCTGATATCATCAATGTGCAGTCTAAAATTGGCATGGTAACCAGTGTAGTGTGCTGCCATAAGAGCACTGCTGTACTGAGAATGTCCCAAGCCAAGAGCATGCCCGATCTCATGAGCCGCAACAATACGCAGATTGGAACCATAATACTTCCCTTCAGTCCAGAATTCATCTTCATCAAAGTGAACTATTCCTGATGGAGGGGCTTCAGCATGGGCAAGAACATGGCCTAACAAAAGATTATTGCTCTAATTTGTAAAGCAACAGTACATAAAGCTGGTGTGTCCTGAGTTTACAGTTTGCCAGGTCTTGGTTGAAAGAATAATAACATACCATATAACCTTAGAACTTATAATATGTAAAATGACAGGAGTAAAATAAATACATGTAAAACATGTTCTATTATTTTTTGTATTGTATAATTTTTATTATTATAATAAATAATATAATTCATTTGGTGAGATCTACTTACCAGGACCATCAAAAGGTGAAGGACAGCCATCTCTCTTGTGAAATGAGATTCGAATATCAGCAAATCCATGGTTAATCTCTTTAAAGCTGAGTGGGGTGACATCACTCCAGTATTTAAATGCTGAGCGTATGGCTGTCTGTGTTTCAGTTTTCCCCATGTCAGGTGTGTAATTGTGAATGCGATATGTTAAGTTTTTCTTTCGCCAAAATCCTACGAAATAAGAAAAACAAACTGAAGATCCAAACAGCTGTTTTCTCCATATAAAGAGCAAACTTATTTACTTGGTTATGTCTACTATTCTATTTTATCCGTTATTGCTCATCCTTAGATTATTTATTGTAATTTCATTGTATTTATTGTAGCTGTATTTATAGTTGTATTTTTGTAAACTATCAAATGCTGAACTAATACAGAGAAGGTCATAGCCCATAACATTACTTTAAGAGTTCAAAATGCATTTCAATTAAGCTGCTTTTCCTAGTATTTTAAATATATTTTTGGTGAGACTTTCTATGAAACCTGTACTTATTATAAATTATAAGGGTATTCTTAAGGAATTATAATGCACACACAATTCCTTACATCATTTCATAAATAATCATAATAACAGCTACATTTTTTAATGTATTAATGAACAAACTGTTGTGTATAACACAACACTTAGTTCAGGTCCTCAAATCTGACTTGCTGAGAGGCCTTCCAGGAGTGCTGATAATCAGTATCAGTAATTGGACTATTCACAGTTTGTATTACTCCGCTTTCAGACAGGCAGCAGTGAGGACGAAATCCCATATAATTTTCAAATACTGCTGTTATATTAAACTATCAATGGCAGATTTTAATCCTTGGTTTTATTAGTATTTACACACAAGAGAAGATGGAGCTACTTCTTGGTTTTTCCTTATTATTGTATAAAAGCAATATCAAATTAAATTATATAAAAGCTGAATCACAGTCGTACTGATATAGAGATATATAAAACTCCTGTGATATTGATCATTTATCAGTATGATCTTCTGCAATATAGACATTCAAGATTTACACATTTCTGTCATGACAACTCTCGGAGGGATTGGCATGGTAATGAACATGACGATGTTATTGTGTTTGGTCTTGGCAGAATAGATCTGCTACGCTGCTGCTGCTGCTGCAGAGCAAGTACAGAGAGTTGGTACTGCCAATACATCCACAGCATGCTGCTATGAGCATGTAAGAAATACTGCTGCTGCACATATAACACATATGGAATAACCCCCATATAGCATACATGAATCCCCCTGTAGCAGATCTATACAGGTGGAGCTGGGGAAGGTGGAGGGTTTCTGAAGTGCGCTGCTACTGCTGCAGCAAGCACTAGTCTTTTGAATGTTGAGCAGCGAAACCATTGGCTACCAATACAAGAGAGAACTGATAAGCTGTGCCATGTGATGATGTCAATGTCAGATTGAGTTATACCTATCGGACTGTGCCATCTAGAGTTTTATGCCAGAACTTTGTATTTCAATTACATGTCAAATTTCTATTAAACTAAAGTGTGGTTTGAAGGAGTGGGGGAAAGAGGGTCAGAGGGCATCATTCCCTTTTTCTTGGTTTGGGTCACTACATGTGAAAAGCCTGGATTTCAATGTGATGTTTTTCAAACTCACTGACAAACCTTTTACATAAGAAACAACATAATATGATCTTGTTGATATTCCAATAAATACAGTAAATATGTCACATAGTCCATTCATGATACCAGACTGTGCCTGTGTTTTCTGTTCAGTTGTGCCATTCCTTATCTATGCATTGTGGATTATAGCTGTTTCAATTTGTGTTTGTTGTTCTGTGTATTTTTGCCAATGTTTCTAAATAAAATGTTTTTGCTGCAAATAGATCCTCAACTCTCTCCTTGACAATAATGCATATTTTTTAGTTTTTCTTTTTTCTTTTATTATAAGGCACAGCACATGCACTGCAATACATTAAGAATAATCTTCATTATAATAAAGACATTACAGAAAATGTGACCAAATTTGGTAGAGAAGGTTGACTGTATTACTAAACAATCAGTAAGTAGATGCTCACCACCAAATCTCCTGTATTTTAAAGACTTTTGGTTAAAGGGGTCCTCAACACCACACCGTGGCTGCCTCATTTTAAGAAGAGTAGCTCTGTCAGGATTCCCAGTGACTGGCAGCCCTGACACCCTCTGAAAAAGACTTTTACAAATATGACAGTTCAGATGTGCACAAAAGTAGATAAAAAAAAGAGATTACAATGTGTACAATTCTCAAGAATTTTGATTAAAGCAAGCCACAAAATTATTAATTTCAGAAACTGTAGCATTATCAAGAATTAATATATTAACAAAGGGGAAGATGGGGGATGATACATTTCTTTTTAAATTGTAACATATTTATTTAGATACATGTTTAGTATGTGCACATTGTGCAGGATCCAATGTGTTATTAAGGGAAATAAACAGAAATGTCTATAGACTATATTCACTGTGACTGTTTTACCTGAGAGCCACTTTCATAGCCCCTTCACTGGAATCTCTCTGAGCTTCTGGGTTCAGTGGAGTATCTAGATATCCAAACCGCCTCAGGTACATCTATTAAATGTGAATACATGCATGCATTAAATTATACCAATTATCCTGTTGTTAAATATTAAATGATAAAAATTTGGTTGAGAGTTGGTTAAGAAAAAGTGGAACAGATTTAAAGGTCTAGTTTAAAGCACGTTTCAAAAAATATAATGAATTAAGTTAATTAAGACATGCCTATTATAATATGCTCATGATGTATTGTGCAATGCAATGTAATTCATACATTATGGTTTTAACATATTAGTAAATAGGACTAATACATTCACAGAACAAAAATTTCAAAGCTTGACCCCAAAAATAAAGGAGTTTGGCCAAAAAATTCTAATAATAAGAGGCACTGACCAGTAACCACTGCATGTTGACTGAATTGAGTTCTGATGTTTGCTCCTAGAGAGCGCTGGTCTGACATAACATTATTTTGGACTGTCTCAATATTCTTTCAACTTCCCGTAATCTTTAAGATTAATTTAGAATTCTTGGGTTTGGCATTCTTGAGCCTATTGTTTTTAGTGTTTAGAGTTTAGAGTTTTCTGTTTGATGGATCAGGATTCAATTAACCATGGTTTTACCACAAATAAAACCAAAAAACCATGGTTACTATAGTTAAACCATGGTAACTACAATGGTTTTGCTACACTAACCATAGTTTAAACATGGTATTTGTACTGTGGTTATACAAATGGTAGCTAATCAATACGCCAAAAAAAACTATAGTTACTACACTTTTAATACAATAAAACCATTTTCGTAAGGGTCATGTAACCAAACAGTACAACTCTAAGGTTAGTTTATTGATACTTCGTAGAATTTCAAAGGTACATTTATAGCAAAACCTAAAAAGTAGCATAAAAGTACGTTTGCAGTAAATCACGTTAATGTTACCTGCGCCTCTGTGAACTCTCGTCTTCTGCTCGTCTCAGTAGATGACCATACACGCAGAAAAGCAGTCAGAAATATTGTATATTGCATCCACTTAGCCATAATCCCAGTCTGCACAGAGCTCCAGTGGTTTGATGTCTAAAGAAGAAATACTTTGTAAATGGGTGAACGTTAGTAAAGCGCGCAGTGGTGTCTTGTGGTTTTAAATCGAGCGCAGAGCAAGTCAGAAGAGATGATGCATTTCCTCCTGCATGTCACAAGACAGAGGCTCTGATCCAAGAAAGAAACACACCACTCACCATGCGTGCCGTGCACGCAACTTTCAGACACCGCTTTCTTCCCTTCTTTATACTTAATTTTAGGCAGGTTTCCATGGTGTCATTTTAATGGCAAATGTCGAGAGCGCATTATTTTAAAGCGATTTTGCATCCATAATGCGCGAGCAAGAATCTCTCCACAAGAATATCCCATCTTTCTCGCTCTCAAACCTGGACTTGCGCTCTCAAACATACAGTGTTCGGTTGAGAATGGGCTCTGCTCTCTCACAGTGTGCGCGCGCTCAAACTTTGCCCTCGCATCAGTTAAGCAATCAGCTAATATTTCTTTCTTTCATAATTTAATAGTTATTCAAGTGCTTATTGTAGGCTAAATATGCATTTATTAGATTATTTTATGGGTCTGATTTTGCCTAAGACAAGCCATTCTGCTGTCCATAAGGGGCATATTATCAAGTCACGTTTATTTATACAGCTACAGATTGTGTCAAAGCAACTTTCCAATATCAAAATAGGAAAATAGTGTGTCAATAATGTAAAATGACAAGATTAAACACTCAATTTTCAGTTAAAGGCATTGCATTATTAAATTCAATGATGTCATCGTCCAGCTCAGTTCAGTTTAAATAGTATCTGTGCAATCAAGTCGACGATATCACTGGAAATGAAGCGTCTCCAACTGAGCAAGAGGCACAGCAGCAAGGAACCAAAACTCCATCAGTGACAGAATGGAGAAAAAAACCTTGTTAGTCGGGGGGCCAGTTCTCCTCTGGCCCGAATTCTCTAGTTAGAAACAGTAAATGTGCAAATGTGTGTACGAATCTGTAAATAAGATATTAATTTCACAGTGTAAACAGCTTCAGTGATTTTAAAGGGAGTTTTTGAGAGTGCTTGAACTCTAGACTGTCAGTGAAAATGTTCTTTGATAATGTAAATGTTCTTTGCTCTCTTTCTGTACAATGAAAGTGTTATGATTACCGATTATGTTATGATTATGAAAGTGCCTAACTTACAATGTTTTACAATGTTAAATTCACATTAAATATAAAGTCATTCATATTAAAAATATGTTATTGCATGACACCCATATCTGTTAATTATGTAAATAGACAGGTTTTTATGCATAGTTAATAGATTACATTATTAGGTTACTTTGACCGTCGCCCACTATAGATGATAAAATAAAGGTGAGAATCAAGATATTTCATGATTAATGTGTTTGGGAATGTTTCAAATAAAAAGGAAAACAATAAAATAATATAAAACATAAGTGCTGTGGCTGCTGTGTGTCACATGGCATGTGAATACATGCAATGTAATAAAAAGCATGCCATTGAGCGCATAGGTGGTAATTTAAATATATTTTTGAGATGGAAAAATGTGGTTTTACAAAAGCTAGAAACGTGGCTTTCGAAGGAAAGATTGCCATCAAATATCATACCTACGTTCCTAACTGATGATGAAGAATTGACAGAGCAGCCATTAAGTATTAGACAGTGTTCTAGGTTACCACCATAACGGTCTGTGCTCACGTTGGGTCTTAGTATGAGGGTCAGGAACTGCTCTTCTCACCCACTGAGATAATCCCACTTTAGGAGGACCTGGAAATACTGTAAATGAAAGAGTAGTGAAAATTCCTTTGAGGAATGTCAAGTATACAGTTATATTGTTTTTTTCAGCAGGGTAATTTCAAAGTGAAGGCTTAAAATAAACTCCTAGTTAGAAATTTTTAAGCTAAATTAGGAGCTCTCTGAGAGGATTCTTAGAATCTTTAAGAATATGGGCCCTGTATTGCAAACTGTATTGCTGTTACTGTTGTTTTTAGCGTAGGCATAACAACGCAACGGCATTACCATAGAAACCAATGTGCATTCAGTAAAAACGAAAGAGCGTTTATGGACACACAAATCGGAACAGTTGCGATATGCTGTGTACAGTCAGTTATTCAAATCAGGTTCCATCCTGATATGCACAAAATCAGATTTGGGTTGACAGTCTGAACGAGGATTTTGTGTGACAGGGCCAGTGCAGAAAACATATGTGTCTGTTCCAAAGCACTTGCATGCTCACCACACACCAGCTACAGGTGGAGAGGAGAGAGAGAGAGAGAGCCAATCAAGTGGATGGGGATTATTGGGAGGCCATGATAGACAGAGGCAATTGGGCCAGGACACCGGGGTTACACCCCTACTCTTTTACGATGAGTGTCCTGGGATTTTTAGTGACCACAGAAAGTCAGGACCTCGGTTTAACGTCTCATCCGAAAGACGGTGCTTTTTGACAGTATAGTGTCCCCATCACTATACTGGGGCGTTAGGACCCACACAGACCACAGGGTGAGCACCCCCTGCTGGTCTCACTAACACCTCTTCCAACAGCAACCTAGTTTTCCCAGGAGGTCTCCCATCCAGGTACTGACCAGGCTCAGCCCTGCTTAGCTTCGTGGGCAACCGGTCTTGGGCTGCAGGGTGATATGGCTGTGGCTGCTTTAACTGGGATTTAAATCAGAAGTCAGTGCCCAATTGCCATCCTATACCAAAGATACAAGATATGCTGGACGTACTAAGCGGGAGCTCTTGCTTCCTGGATGAGGAGAGCCAACCAGTGTCAGCCTTCATAACCTCATGGGGACTGTACCAATGGAAATGCATTTCATTTGGACTGTGTCTGGTGCCAGCCGAGTTCCAAAGAAGTATGGAAAACTGCTTGCTAGGCCTCATGGACACAATAGCCCCTTTCGCACCGCTTTAGTTCCAGAACTAAAAGTACAGTATTAAAGTACTGGGACGATTTTGCACGAACCAGGCATGTCACAGGCAAAATTAATTTGCACACCAATCACGCATAACATTATGACCACCTTCCTAATATTGTGTTGGTCCCCCTTTTGCTGCCAAAACAGCCCTGACCCGTCGAGGAATACAGAAACACACTGCAAATACTTGCAACACAACCAAATACAGAAATGTATTTCGCTGCAAATAAGCACAAACCACAATGGAACCCTTTAGAAAATTAACCATGGTTTTACTACAAATAAAAAAAAAACAAAAAAAAAACGTTCGTCACTTGTTGTGGTTCCCTTAAACATTTCCGATATTGTCTGTGCATATTTGCAGCGTGTTTCATTATTTGGTTGTGTTGTGAGTATTTGCAGCACGTTTCTATATTTGTTTGTGTTGTGAGCATGCTTTGTACACGCAGGTCGCACTTGCACATTGAATTTGTTTTGCAGTAATCAGTTCTTCCACAAAGTGTCAACACTGTCCCGGGCCATTGTTTCACAGTAGAAAATGAAACTAAAGAGACCGAATAACAACAAAGCGGAGACTGCAACAGACGGCTGCATTAACAATTGCTTTATGAGCAAAAGGGAATGGGGTCGCCCAGCTTTGGTTTAAAAGAGTTCAAAAATATTTGTTATCTGTCATAAATTATGGGGGAAAATAGAGTAGACGCTGGACATGTATGAAGCTTTCAAGAGCGCATGTGTCATCTGCCCATGCTCACGCACAACATCAATTGGACTCTGAAATGCTACGCATACGCTACAAATGCAAAAACGAAATATACTTTGGGCTTCAGGTAATAGCAATGGGTATGGTGTAGGCTTCACAACTAGGCATAGTGAACGGCGTACCTACTGCACTCTACCACACTCAATGCAGAAGTATAAATTGGGATTACAGGGTGTCTATACTAGATATAACAAAGCACCCATTGCAAATCATTTGTCCTTTGTGTCAGTACGTCATACATAGCATAGGCATTAGTTTACTATTGGAGATTTGTCGCTTACATTGCGCTGCATCTGGTGTAGACAGAATCACTTTTTATAATCAATTTTAAGCCACCTTTCCACTATCTCTGGCAAACGATATGCAGCAGACAGGAAGTCATTAATTTCCAATGGAGAGTGGTGCAGGAGCTACGTTACTTGGATTTTGGATCCTATTTGAGCTTTGGATGCTTTAAAATGTTTACACTTCTGTGGCTAGTCCATATGCTACTGCCAGACTGGATGTATTCTAATCAAAACTATGAGCGCGAGGATAGAATTGCCAGTATAGGGTTAGAATTATTGTAGAAGCCAAAGCAGTCAAGACAATGTAGGTCAAGACAATGCTACTGAAGTTCATGCATCAATATGAGGAAGAAAGGTGATTCAAGTTACTTTGAACATGGCCTGGTTGTTGATGCCAAACGGGCTGGTCTAAGCATTTCAGAAACTGATGAGCTACTGGGATTTTCACACATAACTCTTTCTAGTGGTAACAGAACCGAAAAAGGTCAGAAAAAGGTAGGAAGGTATACCTAATAAAGTAGCCCGCAGGTGTCTAATTGTACTAAATTTCTCAATTTCTTTTATATTCTTCTCATTAATTTTCCTCTTTTGTAATTCCAGACTGTAGTGTGGATTATCCATTGTAACATTTAACCTGATTCTTTTGTTTAGGAATCCGCTAGACAAATAATTTATGTTACTGCCCATTGACATGGATGAGTTATTCAACCCACTTGGGCTTCAAACATCTTAAAATGCATATATGTAGATCAGGGTAATCTACTTTTTTTTCTAGGCAGACATCCCCCTAAACCTCCTAAAGCTCAGTTTTGGGACCTTGATATTTATGAAACCCACGTAGTACAGCCTGTATGTATGTGTATGTATGTATGTGTGTGTGTGTGTGTGTGTGCGTGTGTGTGTGTGTGTGTGTGTCTCTCTCATGCTCTCTCAGGTGGCTCTGCCATAATTGAAATTGAGATTTTTTTGTTTATTATAAAATAATTAGGTGGCTTGTCATAAGATATCAAATTCTTTGTAGGCAATTTATTTGTTACACAAATAACAAGCTAGAGTTTCATCTGCACACGTTGAGAAGGAAATCATCCGGTAATCCTTATTGTGGGTTAAGGCAGTCTACTTTATTCGTTGTCTGGCTGTTTAATTTTTGGTGTGGGAGAGATTAGTTAGTGGGAAAATGGAATTTGATCTGATTGTATTTACGCAAACTCCAGGCACAGAACGGTTTGATTGCTGTAGGAAGGATGATTTGTTCAAAATTGCTGATTTCTTTAAAATCCTCATTATGCATCTAATAAAGATGTTTAAGCTTTATTGCATAAAGAATTGGTGCCGCAACAAATTTTGCCTGAGGAGTCGGGATTATTAAATATGCAGGAGGGAGCTGCTGTGCCAGCAGAGGCTGAAGAGAAGCCCTCTTCTGTTTTGAGAACTGATTTTGTGCCTCAAATTACCCCACTGACATCATCAATCTCAAGAATTGGAAATAGAAATAAAGAGGGAAGAGAGAGAGACTGACAAGCTCTGGTTGAAAGAACTAGAGCTGGAACTAGAAAAGGAAACATGACTTTGTGAGTCTGTGAGAACACCAGAGGGTTCCCCTTGCTTTTACTTTGTCCGCTCGGCTGCCTTCAGGCCCTCTGCCTATTTCTTTCAGTTCCACTTCAGTTCCTGAAGTGAGTAGTTCTCCCTTATTTGATGTGAGCAGACATTAATTTGGTACTCCCCTTTCAAGAAGCGGTGGTAGATTGTGGAGATGTGAGATGTGGGCTCTGCTAATGCAGTGCAAGCTGTTCAGGTAAGATCAAGAAATATGTTTTGCGACAGAGAAAAGTCCAGACTAAGTTTGACTGGTGATCAACGAAACTGTTCTGCATGCTTGTGAGGTAGTGCCTGAAATGTAAAGACAAAGATTTAGGGCCCATAAGAAAACTGACAAACATTTGTGGAGTTTGCAAGGGATAAGTTATGTCAATTAAAGCACTTTTGAAAACTTAAGAGATAATTTTATTGTAAGATTTCAAAGGTTAAAAGTTAAATCAACAGAAAGTGATGTCAGCCGCTGTACTCACTGCCAATGTAAATATATTTTGAGTTAAATCCCCAACAGACATATTCTGGGGACACACAGGACTTATGTTGTATCTAATAAAAGGGCAAAATAGGACCCCCTTAAAGGGATATTGGTTTCACTTTATTTTGATGGTCCCTTTAACACATTCTGTTGACTATAAGTAATGTTACACCTACATTTCTACTTACTCTCATTAGAGTGTTAGTAGTGTATTAGTTGACTGGTAGGGTTAGGGTTAGATTAAGTTGACACGTTCTTGCAAAGTTACTTATAGTCAGTAGAATATCTGTTGGGACACCAACACAATAAGGAGTTAGTAGATATGAAGCAGACAGTCTACTAATAATCTAATGAGAGTTTGTTGACATGTAGTTGCAACATTACTTAGTGTCAACAGAGTGTTCAAAAGGGACCATTAAAATAAAGTGTTACCGGGATATTTCACAGAAAAATGAAAGATTGCTGTTAATTTACTCATCCTCATATCATCCAAGATGTATAGGTGACTTTTTATCTTTAGTAGAACTTGTAAAGAAGATTTTTAGCTAAAACCATGGTCCTTGGTGATTTATTAAATGCAGCTGTCACTTTGGTGAAAAAGGCAGGACATTTCAGCAAATGTAGATGCATGCCAATGCATGGAGGATTTTGTTAAAGTCTGTCCACATGTTATGACTATGTGGACCATGGAAAGCTTTGTGCTCTGCCAATGTAAAAGGTCCACACATTTATTTTGTTTTAGTCAGGCAAAGAGAGACTGACCATTAACCCTCAAGTCATTTGTTTGACTTTAAGCTTTAAGGCAGTTATTTCAATGAAAACCATCAGAGACTTTCAGTCCAGGGTAGGGAGTTGTAATATTAGGAACCATGTATTCACAAAACCTGTTTAAATCAAAACAGTAATTAAACAAACTAAATATTCTCAATATATCATTGGTAAATTACTTCCATATGTTGGATGTGTGGTTTTTTGAGCCACAGTTTATGTTATCATGGCAAAAGTGTGGTATGGCATAATCCAGTTTTACAGAATTGGATCGGCCTGACAGTGTCGAGGTTTTATGCTGTGATAGCATAATAAAAACTCCAGGTTTGCATTTAAAGGTGAAGAAAGAGTGTTCCTCTGAGAGCAACGTCATTACTTGTTTACCTTCACTTTGACACTTGCATCATTGCAGGATTGGCATATGTTTGAAGTTTCCCTTTAGAGATTTTTGAGGGAAAATTGAAAGGCCACCATTGAAGGCTGTCTTATAGGATGTAGCCTTCAGACTGAGAAGCACCTCAACTGTAATCTGAAAAAGAGAACAAAATGTACAGTATGCCTAAACAGATAATAGATAACAATATATTGTCTATTCAAAGGTATTAAACTATCCCTTTAATACATTTGGATAGACAACCTGAATTCCGGAAATGTTGGGACGATGTTTAAATTTCAATAAAATGAAAACTAAAAGACTTTCAAATCACAAGAGGCAATATTTTATTCACAATAGAACATAGATAACATAACATAAATGTTTAAACTGAGAAATTTTACAATTTTATGCACAAAATGAGCTCATTTCAAATTTGATGCCCAATACAGGTCTCAAAATAGTTGAGACAGGGGCATCTTTACCATGGTGTAGCATCTCCTCTTCTTTTCAAAACAGTTTGAAGACGTCTGGGCATCGAGGTTATGAGTTTCTGGAGTTTTGGTGTTGGAATTTGGTATATAGGTTTCCAGTTACTGAAGAGTTCGTGGTCGTCTTTGACATGTTTTTCATTTAATGATGCGCCAAATGTTCTCTATAGGTGAAAGATCTGGACTCCAGGCAGGCCAGTTCAGCACCTGGACTCTTCTGCTACGAAGCCATGCTGTTGTAATAGCTGCAGTATGTGGTTTTGCATTGTTCTGCTCGTCTGGTGGGGAGCATATGTTCCTCTAAAAACTTTATATACCTTTCAGCATTCATAGTGCCTTCCAAAACATGCAAGCTGCCCATACCATCAGAGATGCTGACTTTTGAACTGAACTCTGATGACACACTGGAAGGTGTCCCTCCTTTTTGATTTCCATGATTTCCAACAAGAATGTCAAATTTGGTCTCGTCTGACCATAGAACACTTTTCCACTTTGAAACAGTCCATTTAAATGAGCCTTGGCCCACAGGACACGACGGGGCTTCTGGAACATGTTCACATATGGCTTCCTTTTTGCATGATAGAGTTTTATTTGGCATCTGCAGATGGGAACGGTGGTTTGTGTTTACTGACAGTGGTTTCTGGAAGTATTCCTGGGCCCATTTAGTAATGTCAATGACAGAATCATGCTGATGAGTGATCAGTGTCGTCTGAGGGCCCAAAGACCACGGGCATCCAACAACGGTCTTTGGCCTTGTCCCTTACACACTTGTTTTGCAGTAAAGGACTTGTAATCCTTATATTTCTCCAGTTTCTCTGAATCTTTTGATGATGCTATGCTCTGTAGATGATGAGATTTGCAAAGCCTTTGCAATATGATATTGAGGAACGTTGTTTTTAAAGTATTCCACAATCTTTTTACGCACTCTTTCACAGATTGGAGAGCCTCTGCCCATCTTTACTTCTGAGAGACTCTACCTCACTAAGACATCCCTTTTATGTTACAGACCTGATATCAATTAACTTAATTAGTTGCTAGATGTTCTCCCAGCTGAATCTTTTCAAAATGTCTTGCTTTTTCAGCCCTTTGTTGCCCCGTGCCAACTTTTTTGAGACCTGTAGCAGGCATCAAATTTGAAATGAGCTCATTTAGTGGATAAAGGTGTAAAATTTATCTGTTTAAACATTTGTTATATTATCTATGTTCTATTGTGAATAAAATATTGGCTCACGTGATTTGAAAGTCTTTTAGTTTTCATTTTACTCAAATTTAAAAAGCATCCCAAACATTTTCGGAAATCGGGTTGTATTTATATGTAAACCTTAGCTATACTTATTGTTAATGTTAACACGTTCCAGGTTAAATAAATTAACATTACTTACATTTAAAAAAAAAAAAAAAATCGAATTTGTATTTTTATATTATCAATGTAATTAATAAATTATTTACTCAAATCAGAATCAGAATGAGCATTATTCGTCAAGAGTGCACAAATACACACAGACTTTGGGTCACATTTTATTTTAAGGTTCAATTCTCGCTATTAACAAGCCATTATCTACAACATTTGCCTCAATAAACTCCTAATTTGCTGCTTATTAAAAGTTAGTAGGGTAGCTGTTAAATTTATGTATTGGGTAGTATTAGGGATGTAGAATATGGTCATGCAGAATATGTACTTTATAAGTACTAATAAACAGCCAATATGTTAATAATAGGCATGCTAATAAGCAACTAGTTAATAGTGAGAATACTTGTTACGTGTCTGCCCTTCTAGCTTCCTGTTTGCCCTTATTTGGTTTTGTTCCGGTCGTTGTCATTAGTTAATCATCGTTCATCGTCCCCACCTATTATTTTGTTTGCTCTTTTGTTCTCGTCCCGTTATAAGTCCTCAGTTTTCCCCTTGTCTTTGTCTGAGCTATAAGTTAAAAAATGGAAAAGTGTGTTGATGCTATTTCGTTACTATGCTACTACCTTAATTTTAAGTTGGACTACAACCACGTATCCGTAACAATACTAAAGTGTTACTAGAATTTGTTGTGGCTTCCAGGAGCTCTGGGTACATACATACTTGCATAGCACAAAAGAAAGAAGAACATAGAACATTTAAATTAGTAAAAATTAAGTGAAAAGAAATAAATAAAGATAAAATAATGTATATATTAAAAAAACAATAAAGTAACTTACATTAGTTGACAGTTTATGTACAGATGTGTGCTGCATACCTGTATAAATATGTATTTAAATACTGCCAAACGCCACAAGAGCACTAAATTATAATTCATAACAAAAAGCAGGGCGTTAATTGGTGTGTTAACTATTAAATGTGGACATGGCCTGGGGAAAAACTCTGTTTATGTGCCTAGATGTATAGTGCACAAAGATCTGTGCCGTCTGCTTGAGGGGAGAAGTGCAAACAGATTGTGGCCTGGGTGAGAGGGGTCTGTGATGATGTTTCTTGCCCCTTTAGCTGGTGCGGACCAATTATCCTCTCAGCTTCCTAACAGTCCGGTTGCAGTCTTTTTAAGTCTGATTTGCTGTCTGACTCAAACCAGGCTGTTATAGAAGAGCATAGAACCGACTCAGTAACAACTGAGTAAAACTGTGTGAGCAGCTGTGGCAGGTTGAACTTCCTCAGCTGCGAAGTAAATACAACCTCTGCTGGGCTGAATGACTCTACTGCAGCCACAGTGCTGTCCATGACGGTGAGTGGAGGGAGTGCTGGGGTGTTTCTCCTGAGGCCCACTATCACCTCCACTGTTTTGAGTGTGTTCAGCTCCAGGTTGTTATGACTGCACCAGACAGTCATTTATATGCAGACTTGTCACTGTCCTGGATGAGGCCAGTGAGTTTAGTGTCATCTAAAAAGTTCAGGTGCTTGACAGAGGGGTCTGTAGAGGTGCAGTCATTGGTGTAGAAGGAGAAGAGAAGTGGGGAAAGAATGCAACCTTGTGGTGCAGCATTACTGATTGTGCAGGTATTAGAAATTAATTTTCCCAAAACAAAGTATATTTGTTTTGTTTCGTTAGAAATTGTGTTCCACCTCATTTGGAAGAAATCACGCATTTGCACTAGACATATGATATTTATGTGAAGAAATTACACTCTGAACCCCATGTGGATTTTCACAAACTGAGAAAGTCAAAAAGTGTTAAGTTGAGCCCTTATCTCCCCTACTGTTAATGTGCCTCTAGGAACCGGATTGCGAAACACTGAACAGAAAGTAGTAATAGTAATTAATTGTAATAGCACATTGCTAACACATTGTTAGCATTTTGCCGTTAAATTTAAAAACCTCACTGAGATGGCCTGGATTCACAAATATACATAAACGAGTAACAATATATAATAAAACAAACATAAAACATACAACCATAAACATATTTACACATCATTAATTCATTCTCTAGACCTTGCATAACAATTTTAAAATGACTGAAAGACACCAAATTATGTAGCCATTCTTTTGTTTGAAAAGATTTCCAAACTGAGAGGGTGGCATATTTAAAGGCTGGTTCTAGTCAGAGGAACATAGAAATTATAATAAGTTTGTGAGCATAATAAATAGTTACCAGCTGCGTTGCATATCATTAAGTACCAATGCATTGTCCTCTGAGTGGTTATTGACTGTGTTCCACACAAGCTTGAGAGACAGACTAAGTTAAAGGGGGAAAACAAAAAGAGTAAAAACAAAAACAAGTCACTGTAAAAAACTAAAGATATAACTTATTTGAGTTTTTAGCTTCTTCTCATGAGTTTTTGTCACTGTGATTACTTCAAGCAGGGTTGTTTTTAATAGAACCAGACAAAAAGTCGAAAAGAGTCAGGGGACGTTTTTATTTAGGGGTAATAAGTCATTAGTATGGCTATTATTATTTATAAGTAAAACATCAGACCTTTTGAGTCAATATCAAATTAACACATTGTTTGTTAAAAAAGTAAATGATGTTGAGGCTTTAAATCAGTGCTTCTCAAGCTTGTTATGGGGATCCCCCACCACTGCACATTATGCATGTTTCTTATATAAGGCAAACCCATTTGGTTTTGCAATGTCTGCTGAGATGAGTTGAATGAGGTGTGTTAGATGAGGAAGACTTCCCAAATGTGCAGTGGTGGGGTGTTTAGACAGGTTTGAGAAGCACTGCTCTAAATAATAAAATTATTAGATTATAAAAAAGGAAAGGTAGTTCTACAAAGGTAAATGGGGAAAATACATACTATTTTTTCATTACTGATGGTTAAACACTAATATAAATTTACATTATAGTTAAATGTAAATATAAGTTTACTTCATAAAGCTTCTTAATGTTGCATAAATGTTGAACATGCGCAAGGCTTTTATTGAAACATTTGCCATTATCTGATGATTTTTAATAAGACAATATTCCCATCAAGCGGTTTACTTGGGCTGCTTATAAAATGATTACATAACTGAAGATGCTCCACATAACAGATCCACATAACTCTTAGGTAAGTGGTGAGTGCCACCCACTGTACTATGATTTTTATTAAAAGTTAGAGTGCCATGTGAATTCTTACCATTTGTAAAAAATTTTAATATTTTCTTTTACATTTTGTACCCCTTTTGTACTTTTTATTCCCACCTTCTTTGTTTGTCTTTGGAAGCTCCCCTACTTGGCAGAATGACACACCTGTTGCTGATCACAAGAATGTTTAAAGCATTGTTTGGTACTGCTGTTCTTGATGTCTGATGAAGGCCTTGATAATGGCTGAAACGTCATTTTAATTAATAAAGTTTTCATCTCTTCAAGAGTGAGTGCTGCAACTTTTTCAGTTGATATGGCTTTTTGATTTTTGTTTGCGCCTCCTCTTTTGTTGGTAGAGCACCTATTTTTAGTAACTTTTGTATATCTTGTGGATTTTGAGGTCAGCTCCCTACAATGGCAACAGGCTTGAACAGAGTGGCGGAAGCCTCCAAAGAAGTTTTGGACACTCTTTTGAAAGTGCCATCCTACAAGAATCCCTTTTTGACGATGGACAAGAACTGCTATATCCAATGTGGAATGAGTGGAAATCTTCCAGGTTTAGTTTAGACAAAACACATTTGCATGGAATAATATTATCTGAATACCTTAAAAGGAAAATGATTCCTAGAGGCCTACGTATTCAAAAGGCTCCCATTTTTGGGTCAGATGATGATGAATTTCAAAAGAATCGGATTGATGTTTTGGACAGATGTTCTTTTGCATTGATGACGGCGACGATCACTTTTTTACAGAAGAGGGAAACTGCTCTCAAAACCGATTTTAACAGAATTGAAGTGGCATTAAAAGAAAGTATGGAGGACCACCAGCATTTCTCTGCAACTTTAAAAGACCTCAAGGAGAAAGCCTCGCAGACTTATGATGAACTACGGGTGAAAAAAACAAGAAAAATTCCATAGAGATCAACATGATTATTCTACTGGGTACGTGTATAAATGTATTCCCACCTTACGTAAATAATGTAAGTAAACTACTTGGTTTTTCACCACTTTGCATTGTCTTGTGCACTGCACTATATTTTTCATAGTTAAAGTTACAACCCTATATCTCTTGATTGACACCTAGGGACATAACAAATAACCAAAGTGGAAAAAGTCAGATTAGTGCAACCCAAGAAAAGCTATCCACTGACAGGAAATATCTGCAACTTTTTATGACGACACACACAATATATTCTGTTATTCAGCAACTGCCACATACAATAAAACATCATTTAGATAATGTGAGGCATATTACATATGACATTTTTTTGTTACAGTACAATGAGGCCGTCATTGTTCATATTTAATTCTCTTATTGAGAGATTGTACAGACTATGCAATATGCCTTAAAGCAGAACTTTTCACACCACTCGCCCAAGCAGGAGGGGGCGGCTCTCTGCAGTTGATCTCCGGCTCAGAAGGTTCCACAGTATTAAAGGCACTGAGCTTCTTCCAGAGCTGAAACTGCTGCTTGTATTATCATCTCTCAGTGGATGGTACTGCTTAAATCGCCTGGATAAAAAAAAATACCTTGAGGGTTACTTTAATGTACATAAACTTTATTTACATTTAACTAGGCAGCACACAATAACATATTATTAATATTAATTTTGATGAAACCCATATGTGTATTGGTGTCTTACTTGTATGTAAATGCAATGGCCCCCACAGCACAAATAAAAACCAGGACTCCCAGTGTTGCTCCAGCCGTGTTCCTTGATGAATTTGTGTCTGCAATTTTAACAAGATAAGTTGTGAATTAGTGAGGTTATATGCTCAGGAAAATACATTTTATTATTTTAGATATGCTTTGAATTTATATGACACTTGCCTATAGCCACACTGAGCTTTGCACTGGTTACAGCCAAGCTGACATCATTGGTTAGAGAGATATTGATACAGAAGGTGCCAGAGTTGTTGAAAAATTGTCGTAGCACCATCTGACACTCAGAGGTTGGAGTCACCTCATTACACTGTAGGGCCTGAACAGGGCTTGTGCAGTCTGCATCAGATACCACAGTGCAGACTTGATTTGGGAGGCTGGCAAGCAAATATAAAAGATTAATAACTTTGCATAACACATTTTATGTTCTACAACAGCCATCATTATTACCAATTTAAGACTATTATAAAACAGTAACAGCTGAAAGCACTAAAGCCTACATACAGTCTATAAAATAAATCCATATTGAAGGAATATTTACCTTCCCTGGCATGTGACTGTAAGATCTACAGCATTCTGCTCCAGCTCTGAGGCCAGAATGACCACATTATTCACCTCCACAATCTCAACACTCTCTATTCCCTCTGAGTTGGGAAAACAAATATGTAGAGAATATTAAACATGTATGTAGACAGGCTGTTTTTGTGCTCATCAATACACTATAAAGAGTTTACATTAAAAAAATAAAAAATAGAGGTAGAAGTGATCTGTTTACAGGTATCATTAAGACAACATAATAAATGTTAAAGCAGTAGTGGCTTCTTACCATAAATCTTGGTCGGGCAGATTCTGGGACGTATCTAACACTATTTTGCTAAGCTATGATTAACTACTAGTAGCCTGAGTTTTACATTTAAAATACAAATGCAGAATACTTTTGGCAGAGGTCTAGTGTCTTTGTGTAATTCAGCCTGAGGGTGGCACTCTAACCTTAATGAGCAGACATGCATATAATATTATATTAGAATTCACTGTAATGTAGTACTTTGTTTTTGAATATTGAATTAGAATGTTACGAATTGTTGAAAACAAAAGCCATGTTATTTCCCAGAACAATTAACCAAGTTACATGGGGAACTCTGTTACTTACCAAAACAAACACAAATTCACTATTTGCAGGCTATTTTTGTACACACCCACATGAAAAATACTATAGTAAATTATAGTAAATACTATAGTGTTTTTGAACCATACTATAGTAAATTGTATTATACTGTATATATTATAGTATTTACAACACTTTGTTAATCAATGCTATAGCATACTGCGGTATTAACTATAGTGAACTGATAAACTGTAATAAATACAATAGTATACTTTAGTTTTTACTAGTAAATAATATAATACACCCTATAGTTGTAGAAAACTTGGTACAGTATTGGGTAAAGTAATTTGTTTATATTACTATAGCTGTTATATTACCACAGCATGTATAGAATTACCACAACAAATTAAGTACTTTACTATAATATGGTTCAAAAACACTGTAGCATTTACTATAAATTACTATAGCATTTTTTCATGTGTTATGTTTTCATGTTCAGAAGTATTTACTTTGAAGCTAACAATGGTGATGTATCTGAGAAAACGGATTTCACTGTGATCTAAGTTATCTAATTTTAAAGCGTGTTGTTTTGTAGAACATCGCAGTTATATGTGATATGAGAATAGTAAGGCCAGTATAATTATATTTTCAGAATTACATTTTTTTTTTTTTCAAACACAGTTCACTATACTCACCTCACTTTAGAAACTCCAAAAAAAAAAAATTATTGAATAATGCTGAACACATTTACAAGTTAACAATTTAGGATTGGTTCAATTTATATAGAGTTTGAGATGTTTATATAGAGATGTTTTCAAGTGGATGAATATTTTTGTGGCTGTTTGAAAGCCTGTTTAGCATTAGTATAGTGTTTCTCAATTTCAGCCATGGCACACCCACCAATCTGCACATTTTGTATGTCCCTCTTATCTACGACACACACAGTCCAGTTCATGGAGCTCTCTCCTAATGAGATGATGATGATCTGAATCAGTTGTGCTAGATAAGAAAGACATACAAAATGTATAGAACTACTGCGTTAGAACAGCAGTGTTAACATTGCAGCATTTTATGGATTTGACACTGCTACAAAATTTGTTTAGTCATTATTTGAGGTAATATGTAACACAGTTTTGACAGGTAAGCCAGTCAGGCAAGTAATGCTGAAGTGAAGCCATGTTTGTTGTGGTTGAAATATAAGGATCAAATATCAGATCAGACCAAATGCAACGAGTAATTAAAGACATTTTAAAGTAAAAAAAAAAAAATCATTAATTCAATCATTAGTACTTATCATGACTAATTTAACTTCATTTCAAATTTTCTTTTAACTTGCATTTGAATCATCTTGAATCAAGGAATCAGAGAAAAAAAATATTGTTCCTAGCCCTTACAGCTCAAAAGTTATTAGCACAAACGAGAGTGCAAATTTGGACAAGTGGTGGCGCTAGAGGGTTTGAGTTAGAGACTTCAAATTTGGTGTGGTTAATGTTCAGACTGTTGTCTATCTGTGTGCCAAATTTCATTACTTTTACCTTGGACTGCCATGGACTGTTGATTACCCTAAACTAGACTAGACTAAATTTAAAAAATAAATAAATAATTAATACTCACGGACTACTGTAAGAGTTGTAGAGAAGGAGCCATAACGATAAATCATACAGTTTGTTTCTGCTGGCATTTCTGGTGCTTGCCGCTTTGCAATGACTAGAGCGGCCTGGGTTGCTTCAGTTCCTGCCACCAGTTCAGCTTCTAATTCACTCACTGTTGCCTCAGGTATACTAGTTAAGCCTGCAATTAAAGCACCAATGGAAATACATTAAATATATGACAAAATTAATTGTTATGGATTTTATAAGTTATGACTGTCTAAATAAAGTTTTTTTCACCAGTGATGGCTTCGGTTGCCTCGGTGACCCCAGCAACAGTCTCATTAACTGCTTCTATGTCTTCTGCTGCTGGTATAACAGATGCTACAATATCTGTGACCACTGCCTCAGGGGTGATAATGATTATTGCATCACCAGTTGGTACCACTGTTTCTATAACTGTCTGAACAGACACTGTGTCAACTACAGCAGCAGGGGGTTCTGGGAGTACTGTGGCTGCGAGATTGATTATAATCTCGTCTCCTTCTGAGGCCGTGTCAGCTGCAGGAACTTCTGTCGCAGGTTCAGGCTCAACAGCTGCAGGTGTGGCTAACATAACTGCAGCAGTATTGTCAGCTTCAGCCACAGCTGTGTCTCCAGCTACAGTGGGCACCTCCTGGGCAGTATTATCTAATTGTGCTTCTGTGTCAATTGCTGACACTGCCAAGTCATTGGCAACGACAGTGACATCAGCTGCAACTCCTTCCTCTGCCGTGGGCACGACATCAACCGACTGAGGAGAAACAGTCAGCACCATGTTTTCCACTACTGTAGCATCATCTGGCAAAAAGGAGAAAGCACCAACTTATAAACCTTTTGGAAATCTCTTCAAAACACTTTCTGGACTGAGAAAGTCTTTCAAATGCCATGAAATATTGATATTTAAATATGGTCTGAAATTCTACCTGTGACGGGAACAGGAGGTACAACAGTGGCTGCTGGAGTTGGACTGAGCTGACAACCAGTTGAGATGGCTGCCATCAAAACCACCTGTGGCCTGAAGGAACCAGTTGTAAGGTATGTGTGGGTAACAGTAGTTTCTCGGGAAATTAGAGTTCCACTGTTGTCACCAAAATCCCAGTTGAAGGTGATGTCTGACCCACTGAGATAATGGCTAGGGTCATGCAAATTAATGCCAAAGGACACAGCTCTGTTCTGGATAAAGCTTTGGTCACCCTGATTGATGTCACCGACCTGAGATAATGTCACTGTAAAAGGAATCTGGTCTGGAGAAGAAGAGGAAATTTCATTAGGGTCTTGTGGGAATATGTTCAGTAAATGACAGCATTGGTTTACTCTCCAGTTACATTGATTACTTCCCAGTTCAGTTCAAGGCAGTGGTTTAATGGCATGAATACTTACTACAGTGTAAGATAAACAAACTAGGCTTTACTATTTTTTTATTATTTTTTCTAAAGGATAGAGATGATAGAAGATTTCTAGATAAATGTGCAGTTATCAAACTACTCACCAGTGATGGAGAACTGGGTTGATCCATAACCAAGGGGAACAAACTTGTCTTTACCACGGCAGTGATAAATGACTATATCCATTGTGTAAGAACCAAGAGGCATATTGTCTGTTTCAATGGTCAGTAGAGAGGAGGGACCATCAGCCACCTGCCAATATTTTCCTGAAAGAGAGAAACAATGCAAAGAATAACTAAAAATCAGTCAGCCCCAACACTGTCCCTAACACCAAGCTACCTCTAAAATCAGAGAGAAATGATTTTAAAATAAATGGTTCATAAGAATCTTGTACAAGTCTCCGCAACTCTAACCTTAAAGTCTTCATAGATTGTTGATCCAAGTACGTGTCCTACTTGCATATGTAAATCCATCTCTCCACTAAATGTGTAGGTTAATATATATATTACTCTAGATTAAAAATACAGGTTTAAACTTGCTCTTACCCCATGTTTTCCATACATAGATGAAGCGGGGCTTTTTGTTAGAGACCTTAGTTAAGGGTGTCCTGTCAGGAAAGACACCTGTCCATTCTTGAGGGATGTTGGACTCAGGGTATACAGTCTGGCCCATAGTATAGGATGTTCCTAAAAGACAAATTGTGTGTACATATATATATATATATATATATATGCATTATAATTTTTATATACATCATGCGAACGTAATGTGTTATGGAAGCTTGTATAACTAACCATTAATTGTACAGTTTCTTGCCCACACCACCTGTCCATCAGGAAGTACTGTCTGGTTCTGAGGGAAGCGAACATCAATGCTGAAAGTAGATTTGGCTCCTGTCAGTGTAGGAGAATCACTTCTGACTTCAAATGTCACCTCTCCACCTATGGCAAAAAAGCATTTCCAGACATAGTTTAAAATAAAGGTAGCAGGTGTAGCATATATTCTTCCAAAACAATTAAAGTAAGCTTAATAAATAATTTTGACTTGTAGCATATCCTGATTTATTCACTCATTTATTCATATTGATTTATTCAAACCAAAACGTTTCTATTTGGAAGAAGGAATTCTTGTTCATTATTTTCTATAGTTTGAAAATATTTTGAGCTCAATGTCTTGCGCGTTAAAATAATGTAATGTGCCAATTAATTGTGTATGCTTGATCTGCTGTAATACCTTTCCAGCAGTCTCTGTATCTGGGATCTCCATCCCTCCAAACTGGATACATCTGTGAATTCCATGAACGATAATGTGCAAAGCGTGTTCTTGATTCTAGAATGATGAAAAGAAATAAAACAATTTTTATTTGTGAAAGAGCATTAAAATGAATTTTCAAATGAATAAAGTTGATTTCTTTATTTAAATCACACAAGTCTTTTTAAAACTATTGGGAAACTTTGGGAAAAAAAATTTTCAATCTCCCAACAGACCCAGCTATTAGAATTCATTAGATGTGTGAAGTGCACATTTATCAATTTAATTCCCTTACTTCAACTTAATAAGTAACCCTACAAACAATAAAATGATGCATATTAGATAAATACATGACTAGCCTACATGAGATAGAATAATGGTATAATAGATATTTCAGACTCTAAGTTAAATATAGTACAACATAATACAAAGTATAATTTAAAAAGGAGTAAATAAAAGTAGGGTAGCTGTTAAAGGTTGGCTTAAGTTCATAAGCGAGTCAAGAGACAAGGTCGAAAAAAATCAAAGAAAAAAAAAATCAAGAGAATGTGAGGACTGGCAAATAGAGTCACACGACCTCCACAATCCCATTCAATCCTTTTCATGTGACTTTCAGCTGAGGTAACCACTCTAATCCCCACTGCTGTAATGAGGTAAGATCCCACAGAGCTCTGACACAGTCAACCTTTCATTTTTCACATTGAATTGTGTATCTGATTGTGTAAGCAATATGTGATTTATTATAGGTTTTAAGACTCATTACATGCATTAATATATTGTTTATTTGGCATATGTTTTTTTTTTTTTATCCAAAGCAATATATTTCCAGAATATCAAAGCCATAACCTGGTGTTGCCAGCACAATTCTTTAACATCTGGCATCATGCACTAATACGTAATAAAATGAATGGCCAATTATCACTTTCAAAGTTAGCCTTGCAACAAGCCTCTTTAAAGCATTTATCATGCAATTCATTTAGATAAAATTGTAAGAAAATGAATTGTTTAAAGTGCTGGTATTTAAAATAATGCAACTATTTATCAGCTGTGGATTTAACACAAAGATTCTAAAAGAAGAAATATATATAACAAAAACTCTTGAGTAATTTTATTTACTATGAGGTGTTTAATGTATTTGCTTTATACTTTCAAATTCTGTACAATCAGTGATTCTTATTAATGGTTTCCAATATATAAAGTATATAAAGAACAAAAATACTCACGTGAAAGTGCTCCTGATGAGAACGTAAGAATTAGAAAGATGAGAGCCTTCCACATCATCAAGGTATGCATTGATAGCTACAACACCAGTCACTGATCCAGCTTTACTCTAGAGACCCAAGAAGTGTCTTGCACATTCTTCAATATCAGCACCCAAAACCAAACCCCAATGTATGACATCATAGATTTGTGCATATTAGGTTCCTCCCACACCCTCAAGCAATCCTAGAGGGTTGTAGTTTAGGAATGTTTAGGAAAATTCTTACAATGCATCACTGTTATGCAGCCTCTCTGATTTTCTGATTACATAATGATTAATGGCGAACCTATAACGTTAACCAAAAAAAAAAAAAAAAAGAAGCTGTTTCTGAAACTGCAGACAAAAAGAATAAATGAGGATTAATGAAATGATTATCCTTTTATAATATTTTTTATTTCATTTATGTTACTATGACTGTAACATGATTTTTTTTTTAGCCATTACCAGTTTCACAAGTTTACGCAATTAATTATCATTATCTGTAGGCTACTTGTTTACACAAGTAGTTTGGGGAAGTCATGGCCTAATGGTTAGAGAGTTGGACTCGTAATCCAAAGGTTGTGAGTTCGAGTTTCAGGCCGACAGGAATTGTAGGTGGGGGGAGTGGATGTACAGTGCCACTGAATACCATGCAGGCCATCATCAACAAGGGGAGACAATGTGACACCACAATGACATCCAAAAAGATAAAGGAAAAACAAACAGGTCATCTATTCCAGCATAACTGATGGAAAACTACACTGTGTGCAGAATTATTAGGCAAGTTGATATTATGGTCATTTTTTTGCCAAGAAAAATTTTACCAATTCCAAACCACAATCAATCTTAATAACTACTACTGATTTTGTATTTAATCATTTCTAAGTTATATATAATTGTCCGTGAAGGCTGAAAGTCAAAACCTCCTTATTTCAGGTGTACTGAATTATTAGACAGGTTTTCTTTTACAGATAAAATGAGCCAAAAAAAAAAGAGATTGAACTCAGACTAAAAAAAAAAAAAAAAAAATTAAATGCCTATGAGAAGGATGCAATAATAGAATTAGTAAAGTTGAGGCATGACCATTGGGCAGCGAAATGCTCACTGGGTCAGCAGGGTCAGAAAAAACAGGTGGAGAAGAAAAGACACGTTAACTGCACAAGAATTAAGGTGAAGAATTAGTGTGAAACCATCAGGAATCATTTAGTCTCCAGCGCCACCATTTTCCAGAACTGCAACCTTCCTGGACTCTCAAGAAGTGCAATGTGTCAGGTTCTCAGAGACCTTGCTTGGGTAAAAAATGCTAAAAAATAACCCTCACTTAATAAGAATAACATGCTGAAGTGTTGTGAAATACATTAAGACTGATTTTGTATAGGCTTTATGGACAGATAAGTTGAGAGTGACTCTTGAAGGACCAGCGTCACATCCTCTTGTACCACTGTTTGAAGAATTTATTTTCCAGAATCTGGCAATAAGTTTTAGGA
Source organism: Acrossocheilus fasciatus (assembly GCA_036784905.1). Classification (NCBI taxonomy): domain Eukaryota; kingdom Metazoa; phylum Chordata; class Actinopteri; order Cypriniformes; family Cyprinidae; genus Acrossocheilus; species Acrossocheilus fasciatus. Next base: position 6,485,652 of record CM071948.1, read on the forward strand.
GCTCATTTTAATCAATCTCTGCAAGACAGACTTTTTAGGATAGGAGATGGAATAAAAATGAGCTCCTAAAACTTACTGCCCAGTCAGAGCCTACACCCAAATCCAATCAAATAAACTTTTGAGTTGACTTGAAGAGGCTATACTCAAAAGATCCCCTGACAATTTGAACAGGCTCTTTGAAAAGGAAGAGTAATAAAACTGTCAAAACAAGGTGACAAAAAATACTGTCTGCTTCGTTAAAAGCAAAAGGTTTTTCAACTAAGTATTAGTTGAGGGATCATTTAAAGTCTTTTATTTTTCCTTAGATTATTTTGTATTGAGATTCTCTTCAGTCAACATCACTGCCAAGTTTTACATTGAATTCACAACTGTACAGAAATATTATTTCAATTTGAAGGATTTGTAAATGTGAATCCCGCTTCTGCAGCTCCTGATCTTGTGATCATATGTGGCTCCTGTAAGAATAAATGTCCATTCATTATCTACAAATGAAGACAAGAAAGAGGGCGATATTCTTGGATCATGGCTGTCTGAGAATCGTGCTTGTTGGGTCATATCTGTTAATATGACCCAGAGCTGCAGTGATGGAGAGTCACAAGATGAGAGTATACGCACAGCCCAGTCAATGATGTTCTTTCATTATTGTTCTCCTTCTCCTCATGTCTTTACCTTCATGTATTTTTCTTGTTCATTCTTAGCATTCTTGGGTTGGTATTAGTGTTACAGTAACAATCTATTTATTGTTATTCTTGGAGGTATCTTTTCAAAGCAATTAGAATTTAGGAGTTAGGAATTAGACTTTTTGATTGCAGTTAAATGTAAAAACTTTGCAGAACAAATGTAAAAGATACAAAGAAGTGATCATGTCTGGTTTGATATCAGATGGTGGGATGTGATATTCTCTTTACCAACAGTACTGTATAGTCATGTCATAAGTCAAGTTTTAGACACATAATTAGTTTTATAACTAATTGCTGAGAACTGCATATCAAGACATCGCTATTTCTGGGTTTATTTGGTGACCATTATAATATAATATATAATATATAACTATATACAGTGCCGTGAAAAGGTTTTTGCCCCCTTCCTGTTTTTTTTATATTTTTTGCATATTTGTCACACTAAAAAGATTCAGATCATCAAACAAATTTTTATATTACACAAAGATAAGGCAAGTAAATACAAAATGCAGTTTTTAAATGATGATTTCATTTATTAAGGGAAAAAAGCTGTCCAACCTGGCCCTACTTGAAAAATGAATTGCCCCCTCCTGTTAAGTAATGAAAGAACTGTGATTAACCACATTATTTTTGAAAGCTGAGTTAAATTTCTCTAGCCAAACCCAAGCCTGATTACTGCCAGACCTGTTGAATCAAGAAATCACTTAAATAGAACCTGTCTGACAAAGTGAAGCATGCTTAAAGAGCAACACATCACGCCGCGATCTAAAGAAATTCAAGAACAGATGAGAAACAAAATAGTTGACATTTATCAGTCTGAAAAGGGTTATAAGGCTTTGGGACTCCAGAGAACCACTGTCAGAGCCATTATCCACAAATGGAGAAAACTTGGAAGGTCCTGGGTGAGCCTTCCCAGGAGTGGCTGGCCTACCAAAATTACTCCAAGAGCGCAACGACGACTCATCCAGGAGGTCATAAAAGAACCCAGAACAACATCTAAAGAACTGCAGGCCTCACTTGCCTCAATTAAAGTCAGTGTTCATGATTCAACAATAAGAAAAAAACAGCATCAATGGGAGAGTTCCAAGGCAAAAGCCACTGCTGACCAAAAAGAACACAAAGGCTCGTTTCGCATTTGCCAACAAATATCTTGATTATCCCCAAGACTTTTGGGCAAGTATTCTATGGACTGATACGACAAAAGTTTAACTTTTTGGAAGGTGTGTGTCCCGCTACATCTGGTGTAAAACCAATACAGCATTTCATAAAAAGAACATCCTACCAACAGTCAAACATGGTGGTGGTAGTGTGATGGTCTGGGGCTGCTTTGCAGCTTCAGGACCTGGACGATTTGCCATAATTGATGGGACCATCAATTCTGCACTCTATCAGAAAATCCTGAAGGAGAATGTCCTGCCGTCAGTTTGTGACCTCAAGCTCAAGCGCACTTGGGTTATGCAGCAGGACAATGATCTCAAACACACCAGCAAGTCCACCTCTGAATGGCTCAAGAAAAACAAAATTAAGGTTTTGGAGTGGCCAAGTCAAAGTCCGGATGCTGGTAAGGATACAGTAAGATGCTGTGGCATGACCTTAAACAGCTCATTCATGCTCAAAAACACTCAAATGTGGCTGAATTAAAACAATTCTGCAAAAGAAGAGTGGGCCAAAATGTATCCACAGCGATGTGAAAGATTCATTGCCAGTTATCGCTGCAAAGGGTGGCACAACCAGTTATTAGATTTAGGGAGCAAATACTTTTTCACGTAGTGCCAGGTAGGTTTGGACAGCTTTTTTCCCTTAATAAATTAAATCTTTATTTCAAAACTGCATTTTGTATTTGTTAGGGTTATTTTTGTGTAATATTACATTTTTTGATGATCTGAATCTTTTAATTGTGACAAATGCAAAAAATAAAAAACAGGAAGGGGGCAAAAAACTTTTCATGGCACTGTATTGTGTATACAGCATATAGATAGAATATATATATAATGTTTGATTAGGGTTGGAGTTAAAGTCTTCAGGATGGTAGCCCTCCACAGAAAACAAATAAACAAACAAACTAAACCTAATCAAACACATCTGAACAAATTAATGAATGTCTTCAAGATTAATAGAAAGCTATAGGCAGTTATGTTTGATGGAGCTAAACACTGCAGGAACTGGATCTCGAGGGCCAGAATTGCCCTCAGTCCTGACATAGATTGATGTGGATTATTGTGGATTAACCTTTTTTACCTTTAAACCAGGGGTTTCCACCCCTGTTCCTGGAGATCCCTGTTGAAAAAAAACAGCATTTGCTATGTATGTTTTGAAGCATGACTGCTGGTTTAAGCTGGTTATGTGCCAGTCCTAAGCAACTAGCTCCTGCTCATGACCAGCTAAGAACCAGCTTAAACCACCTCAAACCAGCAGTCATGCTTCAAAACACACCTTTTTCAACAGGGATGAGTATTCCCCTCATTTTTGGTTTATTGGCCTGGATTGTTTGCACAGTATACTGACCTCTGCCTGATCGCCTTGTGTTTATCTCTGCTGCATATCAAATGGCAGATCTTCACATACTGCAAATGGAAGTGCGACAGATTTTCCATGCAGTGTCATTCATGTCTCAGCAACCAAAGCTTTGCCCCACGAAGAATCCAAAATGTTGCAATGCAACTTCAGTCTGAATGGCCATGTCACATTTCATGCGATTTTTAGATCATTGAAATGCAACAGATGTCACAATTCTGCGCTGGAGAAAATAGTGCTGTCCTTCTTAATATTATTCTTCTTATCACTTCGTTATTTAGGCTCCAATTGCACATTAACTTAAAAATTGCTAAACACACGCTAACACGAGCCCATGCGGGTCACTTCAGGGCCGACCTACAGGGCAAACTAGGTTGGGGGTGCTCACCCTGTGGTCTGTGTGGGTCCTAACGCCCCAGTATAGTGATGGGGACACTATACTGTCAACAAGCACCGTCCTTCGGGTGAGACGTTAAACCGAGGTCCGATTAAAAATCCCAGGATGTCTTTCGAAAAGGATAGAGGTCATCCTGGCCAAATTTGCCCATTGGCCTCTGACCATCATGGCATCCTAACAATCCCCTTATCTGCTGATTGGCTTCATCACTCTGTCTCCTCTCCCCCAGTCAGCTGGTGGGTGTTCTGGTGCACTATGGCTGCCGTCACATGATCCAGGTGGATGCTGCACACTGGTGGTGGATGAGGAGATCCCCCTCACAATGTAAAACGCTATATAAATGTATTGAATTATTATTATTATTAAAATGCAAAAACACAATATACAAAATAGACAATTTTGTATGTACAGGTATGTTATGTGCAAATTTGAAATGTAAGCATGTGTGTTAAATAAGTGTATGATAATGTTGTGTGTTACATGTTTTGTTGTCAAGTGTTCATGAGATGGATTGCCTGAGGGAAGAAGCTGTTCCTGTGCCAGGCCGTTCTGGTGCTCAGTGCTCTGTAGCACTGACCAGATGGCAGCAGTTCAAAGAGGGATTGTGCTGGATGTGAGGTGTCCAGAGTTATTTTGCCAGTTCTTTTGCTCACTCTGGATAAGCACAATTCTTGGCGAGTGGGGAGGGTTGTGATTCGCTCATCAGTCCAGACTATCATATGTAGTCTTCTGAGGTCAGATTTGGTAGTTGATCTGAATCAAAACAGTTATTGAAGTGCAGCGGACGGATTCAGTGATAGCAGAGTAGAACTGTTTCAGCAGCTCCTGTGGCAGGTTGAACTTCCTCAGCTGGAGAAGGAAGTACAACCTCTGCTGGGCCTTTTTGACAATGTGAATGTCCCACATTGAATCTTGTTGGCTGGGAGAGCTACAGCCCAGAGAAGCATTCTTGGATCACCACGAGAATGTCCTGGATCCATCCTCATTGTGGAATTCCATCAACATCATTCCAACCTTTACACGGTTTTATAAGCTCACATTACACAAATACACACATATCCTGTGACAACTACAGTTTATTGCACAAATAAATACACAGCAGTTTGCATTTGTACTCTGCATATGTTACTATGCTTATTTTATGTTTATGTCAGCAACTTAATCCATTATATCAAGGAGCTGTAAAGACTGGTTACACTCACGATGTAGATTACTTGTGTTTTCACTGGAAACACAATTGTCATGACACAGGCTAGGAGACACAGAGGTAAGTGGTCAAACAAGGGTATTTATTAAAGGAGACTGAGGAGACAACCAGAAGGTGATGAGAGGTGGGTAATGCACTATGAGACGAGATCCAGAAGGCTAGGCTTGCTGTAACAGTCCTTTGCTTTCCTTGCAGGAAACACGTGGAACGGCTGGAGCAGTGGAGAATCAGGAACTTCTGAGGTAAGGGAAACACACAGTTAAGTATAATGGGTTTGGCTAGGTTCAAGTAGGTGAACGGTAGACCGGACATGGAAGGAGTGTGCAGATATCGTGGAGCTTGATTGGCTGCAGCAGGTGCGGGGAATCAGAATACAGGTGATTGTGATCTTGTGAACGTGGGTGCTGATGACTGTGGTGACTTTAGTGACTGTGACTCTCTGACATTACCCCCTCCCCTAGGGGCGGCTCCAGACGCCCTACCACGACGACGGGGACGGTCACAGCCTCTGGGTTTTATCAGCCCTAATTACTCTCTCTGGACTTATGACTGCAATACTTTGCTTCACATTCGTGCAGTGATGGACGATCTCTCTCGTAGTGGAAAGTGTTGTTTTTACCCGCGATTCATACCTTTTATGCCAGTGGAATCTTGGCTAGGCCTAGAGTGTGGGCACCGGCGATCACGGCGGATTCGGAGCAATCGCCGTCGGAAGCGGGGCAGACGGGCGGGTTTCGCTGTGAAAGCTAGAGCATCATGGATGTCGGAGAGTCGCCTGCTGTCTTCGGGAGACTGTTCGAGTGAGAGACTCTCCTGTTCGCGTTCAGTTTGTCCGGACTTTTGTATACCATCTCCGCGGGCTGTGACTCAGCGACGCAAAGTTTCGAGAGGAGTAAATACTAACAATTTGCGTTATATTGAGTCGGCTGTGGTCTCGGTTGGAGCGTCATCGTCTACGCGGGAGTCTGAAAGTATAGTAAATATGGCTCTGGTTAACGCAAGATCACTCTTAAACAAAACGTTTATTTTAAATGACTTTTTTACACATTATGATTTGGATTTTTTGTTTATTTCTGAAATATGGCTTAATGTTGGCGAGACACGCCCTGATTGAGCTTTCTCCATATGACTGTACATTTTTTAGCACCCCTAGAACTACTGGCCGGGGTGGCGGGCTTGCATGTGTTTTTAAGAAGGGATTTAAATGCCGTCTTTTGTCAGAGGTGAGCTATCAGAGCTTTGAGGCTCAAGTGATGATGTATGATGGCTGGAAATCTGTAATGTGTGTGTTGGTCTACAGACCACCGAAATATAATAAGGATTTCATTCAGCAGTTCTCTGAATTTTTATCACATATTGTGCCAAGTTGTGATAACATTCTAATTCTTGGGGACTTCAATATTCATGTGTGTTGTCCAAATAAGCCAATGGTTTCTGAGTTTTTACAGCTGGTGGACTCTTTTAATTTTACACAATTTATTTCAAATCCAACCCATGAGCAAGGCCATATCTTGGACTTGGTCTTATCTCTGGGTCTTTCTATTTCTAATGTTGATGTCTTAAACTATGGTTTGTCTGATCACATGCCCATAATTTTTAATGTTAATATGCCATGCAAACCAGTGTTGCCACAGTTAGGTGTGCTCTGTTCTCGTCTTATTACGGCGGTAGAATTTTCTGAGGTATATAACTCCTCATCATTTGTGAATGTGATTGAGTCTCCCTCTCCTTCTGTGGGCCCAGACGAGCTACTGATATTGTTCAATTCTGTTTGCTCTGATGTCTTAGATGTAGTGGCCCCATATAAGGTTAGGAAACCTAAACCTAAACTTAATCCAACTCCATGGCTTAACAACGATACTTGTTTTCTGAGGCAGGAATGCAGAAAGGCTGAACGGAAATGGAGAAAGGATAAACTGCAGGTTTCACTGCAATTTATGAGGCAGTGTTTTTCAGATTACCAGGCTGCGGTGAGAACTGCGAGGCAAAATTATTTCTCGAAGGTCATTGCACAGAATTACAATGCCCCTGCAGCCCTTTTTTCAATAATTAATAGACTTCTCAATCCGACTGGATGTTCTAATTTGACCCCCTCTTTGGAGGTATGTGAAATGTTTCGGACATTCTTTGTGGAAAAAATAGAAAAAAATTAGAATTTGTCTGCCTACATATTCAGCTGAGTCTGTGGTGCTACCGGCGTGTATAAGGAGTTTGGAGCTCTTTGAGCAGGTGTCTCTGTCGCAAATTAGGGATATTATTATGCGTTTGAAGCCTACATCTGGTAGTTGTGATGTGGTTCCTTTACGTCTTCTTAAGGAGATGGTTGATGTTGTTGGGCCGAGTATTACGTCTATTGTCAATAGTAGTCTTCATAATGGAGTTGTTCCAACTGGCCTTAAACAGGCGGTTATTCAGCCTCTTCTTAAAAAACCTAATTTAGACCCTCTAGATCTGAAGAATTATCGGCCTATCTCAAAACTCCCATGCCTAGCAAAGATTTTAGAGAAGGTGGTTTATTCCCAGTTAATGTCTTTTTTAAGTAGGTATGAGATATTAGACAAATTTCAGTCCGGTTTTAGAGTAGGTCACAGCACTGAGTCTGCACTTTTAAGGGTTGTTAATGACCTCCGCATAATCAGAGATGCAGGTAATGCGGCAGCCTTGATTTTGTTGGACTTAAGTGCAGCTTTTGACACAATAGACCATGTTATTCTTATAAAGCGGTTATCCCATTTAGTTGGAATTCGTGGGACGGTTTTAGAGTGGTTTAAGTCTTATTTGTCACATAGATCATCCTCTGTAAAGTATGGTAACTTTGTGTCAACGACAGTGCCTGTTATTTGTGCCTCTGGGCTCAATTTTTAAAAAATATGGCATGTCGTACCATTTGTATGCGGATGATACACAGATCTATTTACCTATGAGAATGGGAGAGAAAAATGGCTCGAATTTGCTTTTTGCATGTTTAGAGGAGGTTAAGAGCTGGTTGTCTCAAAATCTGCTTCAGTTGAACCAGAGTAAAACGGAGATTATGTTTTTTGGCTCTGTCAGAGGTTGTTCAGATATGTCCAGAATGTCCAGAATGTCACGGACCTGGTAGACTGCGGCCTCTTCCAAAACCTCTGGGGGAGGAGGTGCGTCTGGTTCGGTGCGTCCTGTGGTGGAAGGGCAAAAAGGTTTCAGGAGTGAAACATGGAAAGTGGGATGTATTCGGTACCTGGCCGGGAGTTGGAGCTGGTACGTGACTTCGTTGACCTGCCTCTGTATTAGAAAGGGACCTATGTAGCGGGGACTCAGCTTCTTGCAGGGCAGGGCAGGGCAGGCGGAGGTGGAGGTCCCGGGTTGACAGCCAGACCCAATCATCTGGCTGGAATCGAGGGGGTCTGACCGACGGACATCTGCGAAGAAATTATGCTTCCGCACTGCACGCTGGAGATGGATGTGTGCTGAGTCCCATACCCTCTCTTCCATCCAGGGGAACAGCGGGGGCTGGTAGCCGAGTATGTATTGAAATGGTGTCAGGCCGGTGGTAGATTGCCGGAGGGAGTTTTGAGCATACTCTGCCCAGGAGAGGAATCGGCTCCAGCTGTGCTGATCGTTTGAGCAGTATGACCGACGGTAACGTCCAAGCTCTTGGATTTTCCGCTCAGTCTGGCCGTTAGTCAGAGGATGGTATCCAGAAGATAAGCTGACTGTTACCCCTAGGAGCTGAAAAAATGCCTTCCATACATGCGAGATGAACTTGGGACCCCGGTCTGACATGATGTCCTCAGGTAGACCGTAATTCCGGAACACATGGTGGAAGAGACTCTCCGCCGTCTCGAGTGCTGTGGGTAGGTCCTCGGAATTAGGAAGATCCTCGGAATTAGGAAGATCTGCGACAAAGTCTACCCCGATGTGTGACCAGGGTCTTTGGGGAACAGGCAGGGGAACCAGCTTGCCAGCTGGAAGATGGCGGGGGGACTTATACATGGCACAGACTGAGCAGATGCGGACGTACCTGATAACATCCTCGGCCATACTGGGCCACCAGGACCGAGCTTGAAGGAGCGGGAGGGTTCGCTGGCTGCCTCGTTGTCCAGAGACCGGTACTTCATGAACTGAGCCCAGAAGGGTTAAACGCTGGGAGGATGGAACGTAGGTCTTCCCTTCTGGGCCTTCCTACAGAGCTTCCTCAGTGCGGGTGGCGTCACGGATGTGCTTGGTCAGTTCCCATTGGATGGGGCTGACAATGAGGGCTGGAGGGAGAATGGGTTCAGGTTCTGAGGGCTGACCAGGGGCGTATAACCGGGAGAGTGCATCTGCCTTGGGGTTCTGGTTTCTGGGACGGTAGGTGATGGAAAAATGGAAACGTGTGAAGAACAAGGCCCAGCGGGCTTGAGGCATTTAGTATCTCTGAGGTACTGAGGATTCTTGTGGTCGGTTATGATGTGAATGGAGAGGAAGCTCCCTCCAGCCATTGACGCCACTCCTCCAGAGCTAACTTGATGGCCAGCCGTTCCCGTGTTCACGATATCGTAGTTTTGCTCCACAGCGGGGGTCAGTTTCCGGGAGAAATTTGAGCAAGGATGGAGGCGGGGAGGCTCACCATGGTACTGAGACAGCAAGGCCCCGATGCCGGTGGTCGATGCGTCCACCTTGACTACAAAGGGGACCTGAGGATCTGGGTGACGAAGGATGCTGGAAGGCTTTGTGGGCACTGGGGCTCCAGGACAGAAACTTGGGCTTGCCGCGCAGCATGGAGGTGAGGGGGCGCTGTGAGCCAACTGAACTGGTGAATGAAACGTCTATAGAAGTAAGTTCTGAGGTTACGGCCCAGACAGCAGGTCGATGGCACAGTCCCATGGCCGATGCGGTGGAAGGCGAGTGGCAGCCTAATTACTGAACACATCCTGGAATGCCTGGTAGTCAGATGGGATCGTACACTTCACCTGAGGCTCAGGGCTTTCGACGAGGGTGGATCCCATCTTACTTCTGGAGAATGTTGGTGGAGCCAGGGGCATCCCAGGATGATATCCACCGTGGGTCCCTCCAGTACCAGAAATGAGATGGTTTCTTCGTGCAGACATCCAACTCACAACTTCAGAGGGGGAGCTCAATAATTAACTCTTCCATGCCCAAGCGGTTTTCCCTGAATTGTCTCGACTCGGAACTCGCGGGGCTGCTGCTTACGGGGTGGGTTTAGCCGGGTTAGGAGTGCTTGAGGAATAAAGTTTCCCGAGGAGCCCAAGTCGACAAGGGCGGAGACTGAAACAGAGGATTCTGTGGTAAGTAGTTGCACAGGTGGTAGGGATAATGTGGAAACATCGGGTTCAAGTTGAATAGTACTCACCGCAGGGTGTGGAGGTCTCACGGGGCAGTTTCGGATGAAATGATCCGGGGATGCACAGTACAGACACAGTCCAGCCTCAAGGCGGCGAGCACGCTCTGTGCGTGAAGGGCGAGTGGAGTCTGGTACTGGAAGTCCAGAGGCGGGTGAGGCTAGCTGGTGTGCAGCTTCGCCCTCATAACAGGCAGTAAGGCGTTGCGAAATGCGGGAGGCACACTGCATGAAGCTTTCCAGTCCCACGTTGTCGTCGTAGATCGCCATCTGGGCGCGAATACGGGGATTCAGCCCCAGAGGATAGGCACTCAGCAGTGCGGCCTCATTCCATCTGCTGGTGGCAGCAAGCATGCGGAACTCCAGAGTGTAGTCTTCAATGGAGGACTCCCTTTGACGTAATCACAGGAGTTGATCCTGCACGGACAGCTGTCCAGCGGCGACACCAAAAATCTCCTTACGCTTCATAGAAATTAATAATGACCAAAAAGCCGCCACACCCAGCTGCGTCACCCTCGTAGGAAGCAGGGATTGCCATGGAACATACAGAGGCAGGGGCCGGAGATGGCAGGAGGTATTGACCACTTCCTCCAGCATATCAACCGCCCTGGGAAGCCGGGGCTCCATAACACACTTACGGTCTGGTCTGGTCTTCTGTCACGACACAGGCTAGGATACACGGAGGTAAGTGGTCAAACAAGGATATTTATTAAAGGAGACTGTGGAGACAACCAGGAGGTGACGAGGTGTGAGTAATGCACAATGAGACGAGATCCAGAAGGCTAGGCTTGCTGTAACAGTCCTTTGCTTTCCTTGCAGGAAACACGTGGAACTGCTGGAGCAGTGGAGAATCGGAGCGGTGGAGAATCAGGAACTTCTGAGGTAAGGGAAATACACAGGTAAATATAATGGGTCTGGCTTGGTTCAGGTAGGTGAACGGTAGACCGGATGAGGAAGGAGTGTGAGGAGTGTGCAGATATAGTGGAGCTTGATTGGCTGCAGCAGGTGCGGGGAATCAGAATGCAAGTGATTGTGATCTTGTGAACGAGGGTGCTGATGACTGTGGTGACTGAAGTGGCTGTGACTCTCTGACAGCAATGGTATATGTAAGAGAATTTATGACGCATCTCACTTTCGATCTCAGTTTGAAGTATCTCCCAGCAAACAGAGAATGTTGCCACAACGTATTCAACCTTCTAACAAAGTTTTAACGTGGACAAAAGTTGCCATTCTTTCGTTGTATGTGGTAGGTTGCTACAGCACTGTCACAAAAGTTGCCATTTGACCACTGTTGAGGGCCATTGCTTAAGGTTGTGCTTAGGGCGTCTGGACAACCATTGTACAACAATGTACTCATCACAACTGTTGGGCCATTTCATACTTTATTGCTCTCATGAGAGAATCATACTGCAGGTGCTGGTCATATAATTAGAATATCATCAAAAAGTTGATTTATTTCACTAATTCCATTCAAAAAGTGAAACTTGTATATTATATTCATTCATTACACACAGACTGATATATTTCAAATGTTTATTTATTTAAATGTTGATGATTATAACTGACAACTAAGGAAAATCCCAAATTCAGTATCTCAGAAAATTAGAATATTTACATTTGAGTTTCAATAAATGACCATCCTTACAGTATAAATTCCTGGTATCTCTTGTACTTTGAAACCACATTAATGGAGAAGACTGCTGACTTGGCAATGATCCAGAAGATGAACATTGACGCCCTCCACAAAGAGGGTAAGTCACAGAGGGTCATTACTGAAAGGTGTGGCTGTTTACAGAGTGCTGTATCAAAGCATATTAAATGCAAAGTTGACTGGAAGGAAGAATTTGGGTAGGAAAAGGTGCACAACCAACAGGGATTGACTGCAAGCTTGAGAATACAGTCAAGCAAAGCTGATTCAAACACTTGTGAGAGCTTCACAAGGAGTGAACTGAAGCTGGAGTCAGTGCTTCAAGAGTCACCACGCTCAGACGTCTTCAGGAAAAGGGCTACCAAGCCACTTCTGAACCAGAGACAATGTCAGAAGCGTCTTACCTGGGCTGTGGAGAAAAAGAACTGGACTGCTGCTCAGTGTTCCAAAGTCCTCTTTTCAGATGAAAGTAAATTTTGCATTTCATTTGGAAATCAAGGTCCCAAAGTCTGGAGGAAGAGTGGAGAGGCACAGAATCCATGTTGCTTGAAGTCCAGTGTGAAGTTTCCACAGTCTGTGATGATTTGGGCTGCCATGGCATCTGCTGGTGTTGGTCCACTGTGTTTTCTGAGGTCCAATGTCAACGCAGCCGTATACAAGGAAGTTTTAGAGCACTTCATGCTTCCTGCTGCTGACCAACTTTATGGAGATGCAGATTTCCTTTTCCAACAGGACTTGGCACCTGCACACAGTGCCAAAGCAACCAGTATCTGGTTTAAGGACCATGGTATCCCTGTTCTTAATTGGCCAGCAAACTCGCCTGACCTTAACCCCATAGAAAATCTATGGGGTATTGTGAAGAGGAAGATGCGATATGCCAGACCCAACAATGCAGAAGAGCTGAAGGCCACTATCAGAGCAACCTGGGCTCTCATAACACCTGAGCAGTGCCACAGACTGATCGACTCCATGCCACGCCGCATTGCTGCAGTAATTCAGGCAAAAGGAGCCCCAACTAAGTATTAAGTGCTGTACATGCTCATACTTTTCATGTTCATACTTTTCAGTTGGCCAAAATTTCTAAAAATCCTTTCTTTGTATTGGTCTTAAGTAATATTCTAATTTTCTGAGATACTGAATTTGGGATTTTCCTTAGTTGTCAGTTATAATCATCAAAATTAAAAGAAATAAACATTTGAAATATATCAGTCTGTGTGTAATGAATGAATATAATATACAAGTTTCACTTTTTGAATGGAATTAGTGAAATAAATCAACTTTTTGATGATATTCTAATAATATGACCAGCACTTGTACATAGAATTGACACGTTACATGTAAATTTATTGCTAATGTTTCTGATCTGATGGATTATGCTCTCATTGACTTTTTCTGTTACGGATTTAACAATCTGTAACATCTCTTTACTCAATGACTCTCAGGGATTGTCCCCGAGATCCTGACAATGGCAGCTTGATTCCATGAGGCAACAATCCAAGCTAACTGAGGTGTATTGAGAAGACAAACAATACATGGCTCTATCCAACAACTCCGTGAATCCTTTTCACACGATCAGTAACAGCATTCACTACGTTTCAAGTTCGTTTGAACAAATGAAACAAAAAAGGAATGTAAACAAAGAAAACAAAAGAGTATTTAACTCCTACGGCGAATCACTAGCTAACCGCTAGCAGGCCTTTTGCACAGCTTCACGTACAAACACGGAGAAAAACTAGTTCTGTTGCGTTCAATAACTGACTCGTTAGCGCGATCGGACACCCTAAAGTAGTATCATGCGGTTCCGATGTCTATCACGGGCTAAATGTAAATTTTCATAATAAACTACCCGAAGACCCACACATTCTTCAGCGCACCGCAGCTCTTTTTCCGCCGTCTGCTCTGGTGTGCACACACAATGGCAGTGCCTGTGACAACCAAAATAAAAGTCTCATCCAAACAAAATGATCTAGATCCCCTATACTGAGCTCTCTGATTGCCCTATCACGGCCAAGAAGGCTATCCCTGAACTCTGCTTGTTACAGCCAGGGAGGTCATCCCTGAACACTTTGACTGACCTGTCACGGCCATGGAAGCCACCTCTGAATTCTTAGCCTGTCCTAACACATCATTCCTGAACTCTCTGAATGTCCTGTTATAGCCACAGGGGCCATTTCTGACCTCTCTGCTCTCTTTTACAGTTCTGTCAGCTCCACCTTACATTGATGTCCCTGTTCATTACTACAGAAGCAGTTTGTTGTTTTGGTGCTGACAATGGCCAATCTGGGACTGTGTAACAGGTCACATTATGCAGTCAACATTGTAATAATGTAAAAACAAAATCTGCCAGTCTAAATTGGTATTTTGATTGGTCACAGAAGGTTAGGGTGTTCTTAGAATAAAGCAGTTATTTTAATATGGTTTTTCTTTACTCAAAATGACACATTATTTTTACATCTTTTCTTGTAAACAATCATATGGCTTTATTAAAATTACATTGTTTTAATATTTAGTATATGAAACGCTATATGAAGCAGCCAACAATATTCTTAACAATATTAATAACATTATAATTGTCATCAAAATTCAGCCAAAATCAAATACAGTGATATTCGCCCTAGTCCTATACTACAAGACCCCTTATGTTCATCCTCTGCAAGATCAATGAAGTGTAGCACAGCTTGCTCTCTAAGGCAGAGTGGAAATATATCCTTAAACCAAAGGGACACACAGCACAGATGAAAGCACTTTCCAGAATTCTTTTCAGATCATGACACATTTTTGTTGCTCTCCGAAGACAAGTCACCTTTACTTATATAGAACTTTATACAATACAGATTGTGTCAAAGCAGCTTTACAGTATAAATAGTACAATATAAAAATAGTTTATAAATAAAAGCTGAATGTTTACTATTGTTCTCTTGCATTTAGTTAAAATCAGTTCATCATTGATTCAGTGCTGTCATTGTCCTGGTCATTTCAGTTCAATAGTTTCTGTGCAATCAAGTGGACAATATTGTCAGAAATTAAGTGTCCCCAACTAAGGAAGCTAAAGATGACAGTTGGGGGCCAGTTCTCCTCTGGCCAGACAAAACTGGCATGGCGTGGTTTAATTCCAGGCTGAAAGATTTTAAAATGTATAAAATGTTTAATAGGGAGCCAGTACAGTGTTGACAGAACCAAGCTAATATGGTCATATTTCCTGGTTCTAGTAAGAACTCTAGCTGCTGCATTTGGACCAGCTGGAGTTCGTTTATTAAGGGAGTCATCAAAGTGGGGGAATGTTGCATATGTATTGTAAAACCAAGAGTGCCCAATAGATGTCAGTGGCGCATAGTGTTAAGCAGTTCTGTAGCACTGTTAAAAGCAGAGAAAAGCTAGAGCGCACTGTATGGCACTTGTATGTGTGTGTTGAATGCTGTCATTAAAGACACAATCAAGACATAAGACTGTTTTCTGAGCCTTTATTAGTGTGTATATATATATATATATATATATATGATATTACTAATATTTCTGAAATCAGTGGTTGAATTTTTAAAATTTTAGAAGTTTGCTTAAGCAAATATATCTTAACATTTGTATCTTAAATGATGTGTATGTTGGGGGGTGTTTAGATGAAACTGGGGAGGGGGGTTTTAGAAAATCTGCTTAGGGCCGGTGTTGTGCACAATTCTGACCCCTGACAGATTATTACCCCCCTAGTAGTATTGGTAGGTTTAGGGTTAGGTGTGGGGGAGGGGTTAGGATTAGGATTAGGCAATCAAGTAGCGATTTCAAAGAGGGGGGTAATAATTTGGCAGGGAGTCGAAAATGGGCACAACACCGGCCCTAAAAGTATGGCTCATTTCAGGGGTGGCCAAACATTCAGTGCTCTAGAAATTTACAGGCAAAGCTTCATATTATTGTCTACTTTCTCACAATGAAATAGCTTCTTTTTTTTTTTTAATTTTTATACTGTTATTTAAAAAAAAGACGCTCCGCTTCAGACGCTGACTGAAGTGACTAAATATGGAAAGAAAAATGAACCACCCGTCTACCTCTAATTTTGCAGACGATCGCAACATAAGATCAACTATTTTGCCCATGGTGGTTTCATTTTCTTTATGCTAGGATAATATTAGCAAGGCTAATACTGTCATAACACAATTTAATCAAATTGCTTTTGAATTCATGAGACAAGTATAAACCTTTAGCTAAAATGGAGTTAGTTACATAGTTTAAACTGAATGCTTGCTACAGTAGTCTAATTATGTTGCTTAAAATTGGGGCAAATGCCAAGCTGACTGAATGACAGAAGATTAAATTAAACTACCTTATTTCTGTTAGTTTGAGACATTATATAAATTATAGACATCATATCTAAGCCCTGTCATTTAGCAAGAGTTGTATGATCACACTACATTTTACTTGCTAAAATTGGCTTACTGCAACAAAATTATGACTGCCAAATATACGTCGGACAACAAACTTGATAATTTCATACAGTAAATTTTATTAACATACAAAAAGCACAGCCAGTTACCTCATAAGAGCAAAATGTTTCAATGTATAAGAATTATACAGTAAACACTGAGCCAAAGCCTATAGAAATGTGAGATAACAAAGAGCAATTATTGTTTTGCTGACACAGGAATTATTGTTTTGCCTCATGAAGTGAGAATGCTGGTGTATCAACATTAAACCAAAAAGCATGTAGAACAAGACGTTTGAAATTACATTCGCAAAGATTTCCCAAAGTAGTAAAATACCACAAATATGCCCAACAGTTCTTTTCCTGGGTAACTACAAAAGTTAAAGGTAGATTGATGACTACCCTGAATTGTAATAATTCACTTTAAAAAAAGGAGGGGGGGGGGGTATTTTATTATTGTATTATGCTGTATTAATATTTCTAGTTATCTTCCTCTTCATCACTTAACACTCTCTTATATCTGCGCTTAGCTGGGGCAGCAGGACTCTCGTGGTCTGAATCAATGCTTCTTTCAAAGTTATTCCTGGATAAAGGGTCCACATCTGAAATATCTGTGGGAGAGAAAAGAAAGTCACCTACATAAATATAGGAATTCATTGCATTTTTATCAATATCCTTCAGCATCATACACCGACTATAAAATATATCTACTGTTACCAATCAACCACCGCAATGAAAATGTTTCTAGATGTTTCTATTTGATATAAACTTCAAAATTTCACGAAGATCTTTAATACATTTAAACAATTTAATATGATTCATTTATGTTAAGTCCAATCCAGTCACTGCATTTTTTTTCCACTGTAGGATAGGTGTATAGGTTTACTAGCATAAGAGCCCTGCACCCAAACACAGATAATAATCTTTTGTCCATCCCCTATCCTGAAAAGTCTCTTGCAGAGATGGACTAAAAATAAACTCCCAAAACTTACTGCCAGATTCTGGAAGATAAATTCTTGAAAGAGTGGTACAAAAAGATGTGGTGCTGGTCATTCAAGAGTCACTCTCAACATATCTGTCTACAAAGCCTATAAAAATCAGTCTTTTCACAACACTTCAGCTTGTGATTCTTATTAAATGAGGGCCATTTTTAGGATTTTTTTTTACCCAAAGTCTCTGAAAACCTGACATATTGCACTTCTGGAGACTCCAAGTAGGTTGCAGTTTTGGAAAATGGTGGTGCTAGAAACTAAATGGTTCCTGATGGTTTCACACCTAATTCTTCCTTGTAACTTTTAATTCTTCTGCAGCTAACCTGTCTCTTCTTTTCCACCTGTTTTTTTTACATCAGAACTTGCCTAATAATAATAATGCACACACTGTATAAAGAATAAAGCTCAATTTGGTGGGCAGAGTTAGAGTAAATAGCCTTTGCTACAAGGCAGCTATTTGTTATCATGTGGATGATGTAGTTTTGTGGTTAAACAATATTTGTATGCTGTCTAACTGTCAGTCGTCTGTATTCTGCCTTCAGATCTTTTCAGCTTCTTTGGCTGAACTGATCCTCCTGTTGTCTCTGCAGGTAAAGCACATTAGCTGTCACCTGTGTATTGATGCTAGAAGCATAGTGTTGTTTGGTGATAAGAGCAAAAAATTTGACATTTGATCACACTTATAATACTTTTCCAGCTGAGACAATGGGAGAATCACTACCTATACAATAGGAGGAGGCAAAAAAATCTGAAGACAGAATGACCGTAGAGCGCTCTCTAGCACAGTGGTTCCCAACCTTTTTTTCCATGGGCCCCCCCTACGTACACACATGGTAATCTAAACTAGTTTATATCAGTCGACTAGTTTAGACCAGTCATTTGTGTTCTTCGCTGAATTCAAGCGCTTCTCACTGGATCTCACAGGGCTGTTTAGTGCTCGCGTGATTGGCGAGTAAACACATCTGCTCTGCGCTGCGCCGCTGTTTGAACCGAGCGGATATGGTCCGTGTGGCGCGGTTCAAATGAGAAGCGCTGTTTTGTTCCTATTTTCCCGCATAAACATTAGGCTACATTGAATGTTTATCGAACTTGTTTTATCGAGGAAAATTATATCACTATAATTGTAGTTATCGTTTTATCACCCAGCCCTACCTCAAAGTATATCTGCTCCCGCTGTGAACTCTGGCGCCCCCCAGGTTGGGAACCAGTGCTCTAGCAGGAGCTGGTTTACCATTTTGGGGGCCCAAAGCAAAGTCAAGACCCACATGTTCCACCAACAACATTACCTTTGTAACATGTTGGCTTATTCGGTGCCCTAAGAAAAATTAGACAGGGCTGTCATGATTCCTTGATTAAATTTGAGTACTCTGTTATAAACATACTCAGCTGCATTTTTTTGCCCATGTCTATTAATTGGCAAAATACAGTAAATGTGCATTCCACAGACAAGAATCTATGGAAAGCAATATTAGACAGCATTCATAGGCCTTTATGAAATATTAAAATCATTTAAAAATCAAAATAAAGCAGAGCGCTATTGTGAATTCAAAAAGGCTGCGATTCGATTAAATATATGTTCCGCGGGTTTAATATGCCCTTTTTTATATGCGTGTAGGTTATGTGCATCTCAGAGTGGCTCCATTCATGGTAAATGCTGCTCCACACAAACAGTTATCATTTACATACACGGACCGTCTCAAACTCTTTGCACATGCTGTGAGCCTGAGTTTCTTATAATGTTCAGCTGGGAACAATGTGCACTATTCTATCAGATTTACAAGGGGACTCATTTATAAACCTGTGCCAACACAGAAGAATACATTATTATCTTTTGAAATATGCTAATTGTCCATCACAGCTTAAAAAAAAAAGTATAATACCAGATTAAAACACCCCTACGATGGAAGTAGCATGTACCTCACTTTCCTCTCATTTTGAGTCATTTGATGGAAATTCTAGATGAGCTTTTAAGATGCTGTTCATTACCTCTTTCATCATCATCATCATCGTCATAGTCATAGTCATCATCCAACACTCTTGTTCTCTTCTTTGAAATTTTCTCCTCTATATGATCACTGAAACACAAATAATCAAAATCACATTTAGTAGAAATGTACAAAAGTCATGTTTAGCGTGAACCTTCAGAAGTTTTGGTCACTTAAATACATCGATACTGGCACTAACCTTTGTTCCACAGTATCAGAACTGCCCTCACATGATAGAGAGTCTTAAAAAGACAAAGAAAATAATTTAATTGGTAATTACCAAATAAGTACTTACACACTTAGTACTTGTATAAGCAGCAATCATGAGGCCAAGCACACCAATGCTATAATATCTGAATAAAAATAGCATTCTGGTGATGTTTGTAGAAAAATAAATAAATAAATAAATAAATAAATAAATAATAGCAGTAAAATGTCAATATGGTATAAATTGAAACCATATTAGTGCATTCGACTTGGCATGAACTCAGAAATTGGAAAGGAAAAATATATAGATTTTGCGGCACTAGAGGATTTACAAGGATTTGCTATTGTGAATGCTCCAATTGTCCTCTATCTGTGTGCTATCATCTTCTATGGGTTGCCACAGACTTGAAGAGTAAAAGACAACAAAGAACAAACTAACAGATAATTGCATTTACACTTTCACTGCTTGGCCTCTAATAAAATGATCAACATTGGCATCACCAAAAATGTTGCATGCTTACCCTTTGATTTGGAAGAGGCATATTTCCTCTGGCGTGACAACAGCAAAGCTCTCAGTGCCTGAGCTCTCATGTCTTGATTATCATCCTCCGTCTCGACAGTCAGATTGCTCTCCTTGTTTCCCTCAGAGTCCCCTTCAGCTGCAGTCTCCTCAAGGTCAAGAGATGCTGCTAATGACCTCAGCTGATTCACACTCAGGCTGGAAGAAATTCTCCAGAAAGACTCCTGATGAATGACACATTGGATGAGATGATAGCGTAGTGTAAAGCATCTTCAAATAATCACTTATTACAATATGGAAGCTTCTGAAGCTCAAACCAACCTGTCCATCTGCGGGTGCACGGATGCCGACTGTGCATAGAAGTTTTTGGAAGGTCTTGTTGTCCATGGCATCCTCATTCTCCTCTGTCAGAGGAACCAGTGCCACAGGATGAGAAACACCTGGAGAAAAAGAAGTCATATTTTAAATTGAAATATTTCTGCATATGTGGAAAAACCTGTAACCACGTAGCTGGCCAAGGGATGTGTGAACATCTCAAAACTGTAATTCAGGGGCACAGAATGTTAAACATGACAAAGACAAAGAATAGAATCATATTTATTCACACTTGCAGGGTGCTGAAGTACTACTAAAAATCTCAATAGCTAAATTCAAGTTGGCAGGAGAGTGATTTATCTTTTCATTTGTGTCATGGTTAACCATCAAATAGAAAATCTGTGCTTCCACAGCTTCCACTAATACACAGCGCAGGCTTTGCTGTCTCTGTTTCACAAGCAGTGATAACGAATAGACTATAATTTATAAGCATTAGTGGAATTCCTTTTCAAATTTAGCTGTTGTGTCATGTTATATGATTGTATAAATATATTATGTATAATATGGATTTCTAGAATCATTTATGTTTGAGCTACTTTCTGTATGATCAGCCTCACCACTTTAGGCAATCAGGCTCTATTACATTAATTTCAAATGGATTCAGCATTATGTAAATAAACTGAAATCACTGCACTTGTTTCTATTTCTAGTTCCATTTTAAACCCCCCCCACGGCCCCAACCAATAGTGAACTGTACCGAAGCAGTCCTAAAATCACAATATGCAGCAAGCCGAGGCAAACTTGAACACTTTTACATTAAGTGGAAATTTTTCATCCAGATTAGATGTTGAACCGAGGTCCTGACTCTCTGTGGTAATTAAAAATCCCATGGCACTACTCGTCAAGAGTAGGGGTGTAATCCCGGTGTCCTGGCCAAATTCCCTCCACTGGACCTTGTCAATCATGGCCACCCGATAATCCCCATCCACTTGATTGGCTCTATGACTCTCTCTCCTCTCCACCTGTAGCTGGTGTGTGGTGAGCACACTGGCGCCAATATACTGTGGCTGCAGTGCTGCACACTGTACAGCAATACACAATGAAAGCTATATAAATCCCTCCCTCCCTCCTTCCTTGCAGCTAGATTTTCCAGTCTGAACTTTCGGGAATCTTCAAAATCTATTATTGTTATTGGTTAATCTTTACTGATATGGGAAATCAATTACTTAAAAGGGGGTCTAAAACTTTTGGCTATATAGTTAATACTACCAATTTTTTGGGGGGAATTTCCACTTTCTTTTTTAATTAGCAGAGATTACATTGTTTATTGCAAGTTTAATCAGCCAAACTCCAATTCTCGCTATTAACAAACCATTAACTATGACTTTTGCCTCTAACGCCTAATTCACTGCTTATTAATTGTTAGTAAGATAGTTAAGTTTAGGTATTGGGTAGGATTAGGGATGTAGAATAAGGTCATGCAGAATATGAGCTTTAAGTAGTAATAAACAATGAATATGTTGATAATAGGCATGCTAATAAGCAACTAGTTAATAGAGAGAGTTGGTCCTTAGATTAAATGGTAACACTTTAGTATGTTTTGCTTTAGGAGTGGATGACATACTCATGAAAACATTTTTATATTTGGGGGAAAATGACAAAACTTGGCTTAGGACTGAAATTTCATGTAATCAGGGCCCAATCACTGAAAGTGCGCAGTTCTGAAAGCTCATGTAGTAAACCTTTAAGCACTCTTCCTAGGAGATTCATGTGATCAAAATCAAACAGATTTTTGAATCTCAAATGTATAAGGCAAGGTTCAAAAAGAAATGATTGCTTTAGTCAGTGTGGAAGAACTTGACTGATCTGCAGAAACCCAAGTCCTAATCCCAGCTTAACACCTCTGATGTGAATTTAAATGCAGGCCTTGAGCCAAAAACTCATCACCAAACACCAGTGACTTGTACATATACTATGTGGACAAAAGTATTGGCACACCCCCTTCTTTAGAACAGAAAAAGGCACTTCCAAAACTGTGGCAACAAAGATGGAAACATAATTCATGTATTTAAAAAATTGTATTTCCATCTCTGTTGCAACAGTTTTGGAAGTGTCTAAAATGACTGTACTCATATGTACAAGTCACTGGCGTTTGGTGATGAGTTTTTGGCTCAAGATCTGCATTTAAAGTCACACCAGAGGTGTTCTGCTGGGATTAGGACTTAGCTTTCTGCAGACCAGTCAAGTTCTTCCACACTGACTGAATCAATCATTTCTTTTTGAACCTTGCCTTATACACAGAGGCATTATCATGTTAGAATAGAAAAGGGTCCCGTCCAAACTGTTGCTTTAAAATTAGAAGCACACAATTTCCTAGAAGATCATTATATGCTTAAAGATTTGTAATCATGGAAATTACTAAAGTAGTCAAACCTGTTCATCAGAAGGGGGTGTCCCAATACTTTTGGCAATATAGCGTATATTAGGTCAATCTCATGTCACATGACACTGCCTCTAACATAAAAGCATGCATCATTGTCTTGCTTTAATCACACCACTGGGCCCTACCTGCTGGTCTAGACCTCAACAGTGTGAGCATTTTACTCACTTTTGTGACTAAAAATAGATGTGTGTGAACTGTAAAATGTATTTAGGAGCATGTGTTTGAATAAAAAAAGTTATGAAATTCGAGGTCATAAATTATAAATTGTATAACAAACATCTTATCATTTTAAGAGGTCTTAAACAAAAACAGGAATACGATACAGACAAATGTGATTATTAAATATTAAAGGCTATGATTTAATTAACCTTTCAAAGTAAAAATGTGGCTCTGTTCTACAGGCTCACGGTTTTAGAGCACAATCAGTAAATATGCATTTATACCCATGCTTGTGATCTACGGTTGATGAATTATGACAATTTTTGCTTTGTGGTGTTTACATTGTAATATGATGTAGTAGAGGGTTGAAAGAGTGTATAGGAGATCAAATATGTTGGTTATTTGACAGCTGCACAAAAGGATTTTTAAACACTAATCAATTTTTTATTATTTAATTTCTTAATGTGGTATTGTAATTTAATATATAAATACAGAAATAATTGAAATGTGGGACATTGTTTATGCCTTGCGAGACATGGGACAAAGCTCTCAATTTTGGGACACTGCATTTAATTGTGCCTGATTTACAGTCTGCAGAGTTTGAAGGAAAAAAAAACAAAACAAAGAACATTGGAATACTAAAAACAAAAACAAAAAAAAGGTTCTTTCTCTCCAACTGTAGTGATTCAGAGAATTACCATAAATACTTCTGAAAACGGACACCTCATTAATCATACACTTGTTTTTGCTCATGCAAACCATAAAAAAAATGCTTTGCGGGACACATGTTGAGTAATCCTACTGTACATATATTATATTTGTGGAGATCTGTGAATCCTATCACAAATTCATAGTATTCACAGATCTGCACAATTATATCTATGGTTTGAGAGTGTACAGTAGGATTACTCAAAGCATTATTTATCATTTTACATAATTCTCTGAATCACTATAGTTAGAGAGGGAACGCTTTTTTTCTAGTATTTCAGTACGTTCTTTGAGGTTCTCTTAAACATAAGAAAAAATATGTTTTAATAATAATAAAAAATTTGTTTGGTGACAGAGGGTATATGTGAATTGCAAGCAGAAGTAACGGAAGGGCTTTAATCACTAATGTTTTATGTACTCACCATCCTCCTCGCGGTCATCAGCAGTTCTGTTAAGGGAATTCTGTAGCCACAGGACAGGCCCTGACAGACCTGTTAACGCACAAAATATCAGGAATTATCTCAGCCTTCATTTAGAAAGAATCTCAATTATGCCTGATGGTACCTACCTTGTTGCTGTAAAGTCTGGACCATGTTTCTCAGACTATGAATTTTCTCCAAAGCATTGTCTCTACTCATGCTCTTTTGTCCTTCTTTGGCTGAGTTGCCAAAATCCTCTTCATAGTCTTGCTCATCTTCATCAGATTTATCCTCTTCTTCCTCCATGTCCAGTTCCTTCTCCTGTGACTCTTCAGTCAAATCAAAGAACTCTTCCTCTGTCTGACATGTATAAACACACAAATATAAATGTATATCTGCCGACAGAACAACAGCTACTGTTAATGTCAACTGGTTGGGAGATATTAAAGTAGTTTGAATTACATACACCATTTTACTATGATGATGGCAAAGGTAATCTAAATGCAAGTTTAAAAATGGTTTTGAATGGCCTTTCAGTAGACACAGCCCTAGAGGAGGCCTTGGGGTTTCCACATGGGGCCTCAGCAAACTGTTGAGTCAGCATCGTAATCCCCCCCCACAATAAAAAACTTCTTAAATCACACTATATCATCCAGTGAAATGCATGCTTTCAATTTCCATGCCTTTACTTCAAATAATTAAAATATATATATATATATATTTTTCTCTTCTTTCTCAGATTAGGTAATAAGGTCACACTTTATTTCAATAGTCCACTTTAGACATTCTACTAACTATAAGTAACTTTGTAACTACATGTCAACTAATTCTCATTAATTTGCAACTACATGTCTACTAACTCTGAGTGGACTGTTAGGGTAGGTTTAGGGTTAGTAGAATAAGTTGACATACTTGGAAATTTTCTCAGTCAGTATGTTGTGGACCCATCAAAAAGTGTTAGAAGATATTAAGCAGACAGTCTACTAATACTCTAATGACTGCTAGTTGACATGTAGTTGCAAAGTTACTGTTAAAGTTGTAAAGATACTGTTAGTAGAATGTCTAAAGTGGACTATCGAACTAAAGTTCTACTAATAAAAAAAAAAAAAAAAAAAAAAAAAATTGAAGTTGTTCCCAATCAGGCGCGAGGTGGATGTTGAGACAAAGTGCATCAAATAGGTGATACTGGGCAAGTGTCAAGCTCATCTGTCTGCACTCATCCACAGTTGAGTGTACTTTGAAAGCTTTGTGGATGCAGCTGTGCGCGAGACGGAGCAGAACACGTTTAGTATAAGTGAAGTATACCTGGGCCTTAATGGTCAGCTGCTGCACAGCTTGACAAAATCGAAATTGCTGATGAGATGAAAATATCTAGTGGAAATCTAGTTATGCTTTTAATGATATAATTGTTTTCAACATTTTTACAGATGGCTATCAAGTGAACTGATATTTCCCCGATGTCATCGTCCATCGCAATGTTTCTCTGCAGACATCGTCTGATGTCAATTTGGTAAATATGGCCCAACCCTAGTCTCCATGACATTCTGGTATAATCGGGCATTGACATTTTGTTGCTAAGATATGGCTAGGACCTCCAACCACCTGCAAGGGCTCTCAGGACACTGCATGCATCTATGATCTATGAACTAAATGCTAGTTAAGTGACCACCTTGCGAAACTATAAAATTCACAAGCAAACAATTACTCACATTCGGTGCTTGGTTGGTGTTAATTTTAAACCCTGGTTCAAGCATGTTTCTTTTAGTTCAGAATGAATCTAATTATTACCATTATACATACCGTACAACATAGTGCATCAATTTTGCATTACACCAATAAGGTGTAGAGGATTAAAATATGCCAGTCATCAAAAAAATAAAATAAAATAAAAAACCTTTTAATTTTAGGATGAAATGTGACTGCCCTATCCCAACTTTATGTTGCACCATAGAACTTATATGTTGATGGACGCACCATTCCAGTACTCCTCCCAGGAGCACTGCGTTTTCTCTTCTTGTAAAGATCTCTGCGATCGGACACTAGACCCATGCTGAGGATCTTGTCAACTATTCGTGCCCTTGAACGCTTGGCTGTGATCCGCTTTAGAATATTTCCAAGCACATCTATGGAAATAACAGAGAAAACAAAAATAAAAGGACTTTGCAAGCATATCAACAGGTGTTAAGAGACAGAGTTAGAAGTTTTATTTCTTTTTCTTCTTAATATTATTTGTACTTATGTTGAAGGGACAGTTTCACAAAGCCAGAGAGCAATTACACTGATTTCATGAATTTCTTTTAAAAGTCATGAACCTTAACTGTTCAAAACATGCTTCATTTCAAAATAGACATCACTGAAAATAGTTATAACTTCAGATGTTTCTCTAATAATCAAAGGTTAGTTCAGGAAGAACTGAATGATTTAGTGAGTTTGAAAAAGATTGATTAGACATTCAAATTTTAGTTTTTTTTGGACTTTTAAAAAGACTGCTTCACAGTCATTTATTTTTTATCTCATTACCTCATCATTTAATTTTGGCTATTATAGTAAGAGTAATGAAAAATCAACAACAACAAAAAAATCATAGCATTTTTACTTGATTATGAAACAATTGTCATAATTAAAATATATTAAATTTAGACTAACCATCAGAGTCTCTAAACTCCTCAAAGAGCAACTGGAGTTCTTGCTCCTGTTCTTCAGTCCAGAGCACGATACGAGTACCTTTCCTGATCAAATGAGGTGGGAGGGAAAGACAGTTTCTCTTAAACCAGAATGTGACTATATAATGCAAGAAATTACTCATATAAACTAATGCCAATCACATAAAGCAAAGCATAATTAAATACAATTCTGAATTGCCATTTTTTGTAGTTACAATGCCACCTAGCATCTGCATTTGACACTGTTCAGACAAAAACCAAAATATATCCCAATAAAATAACCCAATATATGCTAACTTATTAAAAGCCACATACAACCTAGTTATTAGATGCTAAAATTCTATTAACTGATGGTGGGCATTCTAGCTGATTTATGCATTCGATTTTATCACGTGTGTTAGAACTTGTTTTAAAAATCACAGAAAACATGTAAAACTTAATTTCACCCCTTTTTAAGCACCCATTCTATCAAGCTTCATTGAAGTAATAGTTCACTCAAAAATGGAAATTTGCTGTTAATTTACTCACCTTCAGGTCATCCAAGATGTAGGTGGCTTTCTCTCTTTAGTAGAGCTTTGAAAATGCTTTTTAGATGAATCCATGGTCCTTGGTGTCACTTTGAGAGTCAGAAAAGCAGGCACAGGAAATACAATATTAATCCCTGTGGCTCGACAATATAAATTGAGGTCTTATGAAACAATCGGTCAGTGCAAGAGAATGAACAATCTTCAACATTAATACCTGTGACCCATAGTCTTGGGTTAATGGTCCTGGAGCTCAAGCGCTCCGTAAATAATGACAAATGTGTGAACTGATGCTAGTTTACACACGTTTCAGTTTCTTGCAGAGACTGATAATTTTGCTTCATAAGACCTCAGAGCCTCAGGGGTTACCTTTGTACTTCCTGTACCTGCTTTTTTTGACTCAAAGTGACAGAACCCAGTGACTTGTATTTTCTGAAATCACCACAGACCATGGATTCAGCTAAAAACCAAATTTAACGTTCTTTCCTCTACTGAGGAAAGAAAATCACCTACATCTTGGATGGCTTGAATGCAAGTAAATTAATAGCAAATTTTAATTTTTGGGTGAACTATTGCTTTAAGCTTTAATTTTGTGTCTGGCACATATAGTAATAACAGTTTCTTCATGACTTTATGAAACAATTAAATTCATTATCAATCATTTTTATTAGCCGTTGCAGCCCAACTGTAAAATCCTGATGTGTGTGTTAGGTGTGTATTACACAATTTGAAATCATTTTTGGGTCACAGAAAATTTACACCATAACCACTAGCCAAGATAAAGCTGAAGTTTGCAGCAAAATTGGACTAGAATAGGAAAAATAATTAAAATCCTTAAGTAAAAATAAGGACTTTGTTGAATTTAAATGGATTACAGAGAAGAAAAAGAGGGAGAGAGAAAAGGGATGCAGCAAAATGTCTCTAATTTGCTAACAGACTTTACTTTCCAACTACAGGTTTTACAAAAGAATCATACCTTTCTTTCTTTAAATCCTTCACACTGTCCACTAAACCCATGGACACCATGTGAGACACCACGTCACGTCTAGTGTGGCTGCTGCTCAGCAACGGTAATATCGTCTCAACAATATCTGGCACTTAAGAACAAAAAGAACCAAAACAACAAAGATCATTTAGAAGACTGGTCAACACTCAAAAGCCAAACAACAGACACTGTGAATGACTGGAACTCCACCTCCAGAGTCCTTGTATTCTTCATACAATCGCTGAAGCCGTTCCTCTTCCTCAGGAGTCCACTTGCCTTTTTTCTTGCCTTCCCTAATATATATATGAACATGTGAATAAAACATATCACTAACTTTTGAGCACTGTAGTGAAGTTCAAAGATATGAGCTCTCAACAACCTCAATATCAAAAAGGTCAAACGCATGCAATTACCCGTCTTTATTATATCCCTCTGTCATTTCTCTTACAGCACCTACATTCTTCCAGAAAAGCAGCTCCACAAACGCTTTGTTGTTTTTAGTAGTAAATACAAAGAACCGGTTCAGAACATATTTTGCAAATGTAACAAGCTCCTGTAAAGACAAAAAAACGAGGAGTTACTCAAATCAAAAACTAAATAACTGATTATTACAAATTGTAACATTTAGATATGCCGAGGTGAGAGATTAAAAGCTTTCTTTAAAAGCTTTGACAGACTTTTTCAAACATCAAAATCAATGACCTTGGCATCATTAGCGCTATGCTTTACCAGTCAAGCTACAGGCACCACATAGTTACAAAAAAAAATGCAGAAAGAACTACACTGTAATAATGGAAATCATCAATGTGTTACCTGATAGGCGGTCGCTGCTGGGTCTCCCAAGATCTTATTAAACAGGGAAAAGATGGACAACTGATAGAGTAATGTCTCCATCTTTAGATCCACAGCCAGTCTATGCAGCATGCGTGTGATGCAGTGATTGGTGTGAACAGAGTTCTGGGAGTACGAGCGCAGCAGGATAATGTATGGACGCACAACATTTGGACTGGCAAACCTGTGAATCAAAAATTGTACTTATAGAGTGTTACTGAACATATAGCAAGAGAAACAATTATTTAGCCTTACTTCAAAATCAATTCCCGTGCAGTCCCGTGATTTGTCTCATACCAAGAACGGACTTACATAAACAGGTGTTTACATGTTGTTTGGTCGAACATAATTACAATTACTTGCCCACCATGGCACAGCCCCCCAACTGTTATTTTTCTTTTTAGATGGAAATAATTTAATTCGGCTGGAAAACATTACACAAACTGAATGCATTTGCTCTGCTCCATACAGCCAGGGCTGCCAGGTCTGCATGACAAAACCAGCCCAATGGCCAGTCAAAAACAGCCCAAAGTCGCACAATTATCATATGTTAAATATCAAAACTCAAAATATTTAAATTTCCATACCTAAAATACATACTCCCCAATGTGTGACTTGGCAACCCTGTATCCAACATGAGCTGCAGTTAGATTTGACTGATCACAGGTCGAGAGTAAGGAAAGATGACTGACAAGACCATGTTGGATGATTTGTTGCTCTTCAAATCCTGAACTCATTGACAAATATCTTGTAAGATGTGCTCCCTTTGCAGGAGTGGGCCAGATTTGAGGATGCCTAGTGTAGAGTTTAGCTCTAACCCTAATCAATTCAAGATCATTGGAAAATCACAGGTAGGCGAGTTTGATCAGGGTTGGGAGCTAAACTCTGCAGCAGATTGGCCCTCCAGGGAAAGATTTGAGGAACCCTGCTTTACGCAGTGCGCATGATCGCAAAATCGAAAATGAAAGTGAAGCGAGCACTCATTCAAAAGCAATTCATATTCCCCGCATATTGAAAGCAGCTCCCTGAAGCACGAAAATGATATGCAATGGTAGAATTCTTAAGGAAACAAGCAGGAATGTGGTGGAAGCGGCTAGGTGCAAGCTTGTACTAGCAGAATGTCAGACAAGGAAGAATCATAGCCAGGTTGATAGCCATGCATCCCACCATTGCATCTGGAGAGAAGGAGCAAGACCAGCGTAGCCAGCAGGACTCACCCACCACTACAACTCCCCCAATGTTTTCAACGAAACAAAACATCAAGCAGGGAATCCACAGGAGAAACACCTAGGAAACCAATTTGGAAAACCAAAGTCAAATGGCCAAAAGTCAACAACAAGCAGGAATGGAGAAGCTTTAACCAGAGCCTACACACATTCCTCCAAAACTCGGTAAGAGGTAGTACAACTGCCAACTGAGTATCTTTGGAGACACTGTCTACGAAGGCAGCAAGGGGAGATTTGGAGAACTGCCACAGAGGAAGACCCCTTTCAAACAGAGTGGGACATGGGAAAGAAATTCTGCAGCTGGTAAAGGAATGTTGCCGCCTCTGGAAAGCATGGAGGAAGGCCACGGACCACAAGAAGGAAGTCTTGAAGAACCTGTGGGGTCAAATTAAAGCTACACTCACAAAGCTGAGGCAAGCGGAAAGGATCAGGAAATAGAAACTGCAAAGAAAAAGCAAGGTCAAGCTACTTCTGTGACCTTTTCAAGTATTGGAGGAGAAGAATGGAATGCTGCACACCACTCAAGGGCTCCTGAAGTCTCTCATGTCGGAGGCACCAGTCGTCAAAGGCACTAAAAGATCTGGCAGAGAAGGCAGAGCAAGGGAACTTCTGGCTCTGGAGAAAGGACAAGATGGGGGGGGAGAGAAGGTTCCTAGGGCTGGCTTCAGGGGCGGTAGGGAGATGCCACTGCTCCACCACCCGGAGATGTTCCAGGATTAAAGGAGCAAAAAGTCTACGATGGGTGGCTCCTAGCTGACAGCCAGCCTAAATGGCACCGTCGGAGGTGTGTCAGGCAGAAATGCCTTGCAGGTATTCCTACCTGTTCTTACATCCAGCTTGGAGGAGATAGACCAATTGATGTTGTTAAACAGTCCAGAAAATTTTATACTGAATAACTTTAATTCTAGAATTAAAATTGACTCCATTTACGTCTAGAAATAATTCTCAACGCACCTCTTAATGAAATCTAAGTAGTTGAACTCCGTCTCAGACACAGCAACAGACTCCAGCTCTTCCTCTTCCTCCAACTCAACTCCATCCTCTTCCTCAAGAGCAGAATCTAAAGGAACTGACTCTATACATCAAGAAGAGAAAGTCAATAAGTCATCATACCGCTCCAGTACTGGGTATAACAGTAAAGTGAAGTATTGTTTGTAATAAGTGGTATTGTTAGAATACTGACATTTCAGGAGTCGGCACCAATACAAGTAATACACCAATAACCAGGATTATCAATACAAATTTATCAATACAGTAAAAACTACTGATACTGGAAAATAAGGCTGCAAAATAATGTTACACTTATGTTTTTTTGTTGTTGTTTGTTTATCAAATTATCATGATATTATTAAAATCACAATTGTCTTTTTTTCCCCATTTCATTAGAATTATTGCACTTTATGCACAAATCAAGAGAGCGTCAACTCACATGGTTTGCTCATAGATTTAGGATCAGCAAACAGCACACAAAACCAAGTGAAAGAAAACAGAGTCGCTGTACTATTTTAATTTGAGAAGAATATATCTCAGAACATGTGTGACCCTGGAGCACAAAACCAGTCATAAGGGTCAAATTTTGGAGATGCAACTATTTGAAAATCTGGAATCTGAGGGTGCAAAAAAAATAAATATTTGAGAAAAATAAATAATTGAGAAAAATTGCATAAAAGTTGTCCAAATGAAGTTTTTAGCAATGCATCTTGTGATCGCAGATTCTAACAAATGTCCAAAAATCTGTTAAGTCAGATATTAACAGGAATTAACAAAAAATAGACACTTGGCAAATGATCAAAACATATTCAGAAAATATTTCTTCCTCATCTCATTCTTAATGGCTGGATATACAATTTTATTCGCATTCCGCTCTGTCTTGCACACAGAAGCAGGATTTATACTTTCATCTGTCTCTGCAGCGTGAGCCTCCGCTGATTGCATGCGCACCTCAAACAAACAAGGCATTTATACTTGTCGCGCTCACCGTTGTACTATTCTTTGAAACAACAGGAGGCAATTCAGAGTAATTGCACTCTTAGAACTCAGGAAACAGCGGAGGGAGGGAGGGAGGGACGGACAGATTTCTGTATAAACTTGTTAGGATGTCGGTTCATTTGTAGGACACATAAAATGTCTGTTTTTAGTACACTTCACCATACCCACACTACAAAAGAATCATGTAAAGCTTGAGATTACTTGTGCCATTAAAACAAGATACTGTATATGGATATAATGTGTGACCCTGGACCCCAAAACCAATCTTAAGGTGTCAATTTTTCGAAATTGAGATTTATACATCATCTGAAAGCTCAATAAATAAGCTGTCCATTGATGTATGGTTTGTTAGGATCGGACAATATTTGGCCGAGATGCAACTATTTGAAAATATGGAATCTGAGGGTGCAAAAAAAAAAAAAAAATCTAAATATTGAGAAAATCGCTTGTCCAAAGTTGTCCAAATGAATTCTTAGCAATTCATATTACTAATAAAAAAACGATGTTTTGATATATTTACAGTAGTAAATTTACAAAATATCTTCATGGAATATGATCTTTACTTAATATACTAATGATTTTTGGCATAAAATAAAAATCTATCATTTTGACCCATACAGTGTATTTTTGGCTATTGCTACAAATATACCCCAGCGACTTAAGACTGGTTTTGTGGTACAGGGTCACATATGTATGAAACTAATAAAATTAAATTGAACATCAATAAAATATTTTTTTCTTTTTAATCATTTCTTTTCATTAACAATTTCATCAATCAGGGAGCTTTACTTTCACTAAAAAAGTTATTTCTGCTAAACATGTGCCTGTTCGGCTAGAGTCGCTCTGAAGTCTGCAGCACTCAGCCAGTAGCAATAGTAGGCAATAACAACTGAAATGTTGGTAAGTGTGTTTATGCAAAAGGAATGACACACTGCATTGAGGGTATATATTTGATCTATTTACATATCCCCTGGGAGTCAAACCCATGATCTTGGCACTTCCAGTGCCATGCTGTAGGTTTCAAACTACAACAATATTATAAGGTTTAATAATATACACTATTCTACCAAACCTGATAGTATCCTTGTTGAACAACACTAGAAAAGTAAAGCATTGAGTATTGTTAATGATGTCGCCAGAAATAGCAGTAATGACACTGCAGTCTTCTCTGTAATGTCTTGGGTAAAGAAATGTAATGTCTTGGGTAAAGAAATATAATGTAATATGTAGTATGTGAAGGCATCAGGTACAGTAACATATGTAGTGTGAGCTTACTTGGGAGTTTAGTGAAAAGTATCTGCTTCATAAGTTCTAGTTCCTCCTCAGGTTCCACCTCAACAGATCCAAATGCATCTCCTTCAGGCCACACTGCCCTGTTTCAAACCAACAGTTTTGCAAGAGAATAAGTAATATCGTTTCTTTCTACAATTCAAAAAACATATTACATTATTATTAGTGCTGTCAAATGATTAATTGCAATTAAAATCGCATCCAAAATAAAAGTTGTTGTTTACATAATATATGTATGTGTACTGTAGGGGTGGGCGATACGGAAAAAATCTCATATCAATTTTTTTTTTTTTTAGAAAGATCACGATTTTAAAATCACAATTCTTTGTCGTGTTGCTTTTTCTATTTGGCAAGTTGTCTGAGCATTACAGCCAAACTAATTTCCCTGTTATAAAGACAAAGCCTTTTCAAGGTAACAACAAAAAAAAAAGACAGATATTAAGGCCAAAGTGGGTGAAGATAAAAATCTGTGTCTTTATTTTATCTTTGTTATTAAAAAATAAGAACAAAAGATAAACATTACAACTACACATAATATACAAATAAAACAAACAGAGCTTTATTTTCAGGTAAAATAAATGTATTTACCAGGAGCATTTAAAGGGGTCATATGATAGACTAAAGCCAAAGAGATATTCTTTATCAAAGTTACTCCACCCTAAAACGGCTCGTTCAAACGCGCCCCCACGTCTACTTCATGATGTGGAAATATTTGCATAATGCAGCCCAAATGTTCACGCAAAGAAAGAAGGTGCGGCTTCAGTAACCGCAGTAGTGTTGATGCAACTGTGTCAGGGAGACGCTGTGTGTTTCTAGGTGACAGAAAAAGCAGTTTATTTGGCCTTCCGAAAATAGTTGCATTTAGGAATCATTAAGATTACTTAGAACAGAACAGCAACGCATTTTATGGACGACCATTTCGTGAACCTATGAGAGGAGGTAATTCTGACTTTGCTATGACAATCTGGCACTTCTGAATCAGCAACTGTATGTTTTGTTATTAGTTGAAATATTTGCTATTGACTGTTTAAACGCGGAGTTTTGCACGTCGTGTGAGTGTGAGAGAGGGAGACACGGTCACACAACCACGGCTTGTGAGCTGCAAACACATACGAGCTTCATCACTGTCTGTCACGCGACTCTGTTCCCCTCTCTGGCTTAAACTGATGGTAAAACTATGGATTTTATTAACGGTCTTTACTAATTTTGAAAGCTGAAGCTCGTGATTATGGAAAGGGGCGTTACATTTCCAAAGCGGCTTGTGGTGTTCGGCCAAACACAATGCACTGTGCCAGTTGGCCAATCAGAGGGACTTAGCGGGGCGTAGAGGACCTACAATAATGCACAGTATTTGAAAAATGTGTTTTGTGAACAATAAAACGTCAACATATTCTGTTACACTAAATAATGATCTTTAAAAAAGCATCATATGACCCCTATAAGAAATTGAATGAACAAATATAAAAATAAAACACTATACAGACTGATACCTAAAGCAACTGTATTAAAGTTCTTCAGTCAAGAATAGTTTTGTTTTATTATTGTTAAAGGAATAGTTCACCCAAAAATAAAAATTCTATGTTTTAAAATAAAAATGTTTTATTTTTAATACCATCATTTACTCACTCAAAAGTTGTTTTAAACCTGAATGAGTTTCTTTCTTCTGCTGAACATAAATGCTATTTTGAAGAACGTGGAAAACCAAACAGTTGCTGTTCTACAGTGACTTCCATAGTATTTTTTCCTATCAAATTTAATCTGGACCAGCAAATGTTTGGTTACCCACATTCTTCAAAATAACTTCTTTTGTGTTCAGCACATGAAAGAAATTAATATCGGTTTGGGACAACATGCGAGCGAGTAAATTTTTTTGACAAATTAAATTTAAGGGTAAATTATCTCTTTAATGACAGTGAATCGGCTGCATGTTATATTGGCTACTGTCCCTTTAAGACCTGCACGCATACAGACATGTATCAGGTTTTACTCTCAACTGTTTACTTTCATTTTAGACATAACCAACTGAGTCTGTGTTAACCTTATGTGTTTTGACAGCATTAGCGCAAAAGATAACCTAGTCCAGTAGTCATGCGCTGTTTGACGCCAGAACCGCAGCAGATAGAATGTGCACGATACTATGATATTTCTTCAAAAGCAGCAACATTTTTCTTAAATATACACATGCATGTGTTTGTATTTATATATACATAAATATACACAGTATACACACCTATACTATGTAAGCAACTTATTTGGGATGCGATTAATCGTGATTAATTGTTTGACAGCACTAATAATTATATTTAGTGGTGGGAATCTTTTAGCACCTCTTAACCGATCTTATTCAGATTGGCAATCAGATTCAAAAACGATTCTAGAGCTACATTTTATTTTCTTGTTAATTAGTTGACTGGCAAGGTCGAGTTCTGTTGCTTGCACGCTCATTCTAGGGGCTTTCGGTTGTGGACAGGGGTCATCATGGGCACTCTGACTAGTCTACACAGGCCCATCATTAAAATTGTTGCCACATAGACCTTACCACTACAATTTTCAGAATAGATTCAGTCACTAAAGAGAAAATCACAATACATCAAAGAATATTTTTTTTTCCTCCAACCCCTAGTTATATTTAATATAAGTACAGAAGTATTTAGCTTTCTTTGCAATTATTACATTAAAATGTTAATTATATTAATAATTTAAATGGCAGATCTATTCTGAACCCTTTAAGGCATAATTTGGATAAAGGACATCTTTCGGAGTCCAGGTGAATCCATCAATTCATTAAAAATCTGACCGCATCATTCACTTTTTCCTGTGTGGAGAACAGGCATGCTGTGATGAAGATCTGCCAAAGTTAGGCGTTTAAAATATGGTGTGAAACATTAAAATACACTCTATAGGTGTTTTGGTGTGGTTGCCTTACCGTGCAGCACGGAGTAAACTCAAAGCTTCAGGTCCTGCGCGAGACATTATACAGTCTTGAATCCTGACCAGTGCTTCTGTTCTCTGCTCATCCACTGGAGTCTCAGATGCGGCATCAAAGGGCACAGCACCCTCTGTCAAACTCTCTGACAACTGCAAGCAAGCATGAAAAACGTCACACAACAAGCTAAGACTATTTGAAAAATCAGATCGTTCATTTCTGCAAAACACTTTGATCTTCATACAAGAACAAACTAAATTGTGTGAAATGTTTAGACTGACATATTCATAGCTTAAATACAAACATTTAGAATTTCAGCCCCCAAAATGCTCTAAAAATAAAATGCATTAAAATGCAAGAACTTGCATTACAAAGCATTTTTTAGTAGTGAAAGAAAAAATAAAAATAAAATCTGATTTAAAGGGTTAATTCAACCAAGAGAAAAGAACATTCTGTCCCGTTAGTAATTGGAGTTTGTGCATTGGTGCAGAAATGTGAGCAGAAGTAATTACCACCAGAGCACAGTCATGGAGGTTGGCACTGCACAGCATTGATCCTTCCTAACTGAGCGTGTAGCGCAACTTCTCATCCAGACCCTTGTCATTTCTATACTGGAATATTTCAATGCTCTTCTGCCTGGACTTTTTAAATGTGCAAACAATCCTCTACAAGTGCTCCAAATTGAAGCATGGACATTCATTTGAAATGGTGAGTCTGTTTTTAACAGCCAAAACATCAAGTGCATATTTTGTTGGCCTCTTAGTTTCTATTTCAAAGAAGGCCCAACATTCCATTCCTCATTTCCTGTAGACTGGGGTGTTCAACATCATTTATTTATTTTGCAATCCAAAAAAACAACAAAAAAACCCCCCCACAAACTACTCCCACACAGAGAAGCTAATTGTGTTTTTGGGTAGCGATAGTGTCTCACTTTTGTCTGTCATCTCCAACGACATGATTTTGCTATTTTACTTAATTCATTTTTCGGTCACAAATTAAGGTTCAATTCTCACTCTTAACTAAGTTTTAACTACAACTTTTGCCTCAAACTGCCAATTTGCTGTTTATTAATAGTTGGTAAGGTAGTTGTTAAGTTTAGGTGTGGGGGTAGGATTGAGGGCATTATATATGGCATTATAATAAGGCATTAATATGTATTAATAAACAGTCAATATGCTAGTAATAGACATGCTTTAAAGCAACTAGCTAACACTAATAAAAATGCTCATGTTTTAACCAAAAAGAAGGAATGGCCAATTATTTCTTAACTTGGACACATAATTTTAATGCATTTGGAGAGATGCAAATGAGTACCTGTTAGGTAATTTTCATAAAACAGACTAACCACTTCCTTATAAGGGGGTTTTCGCACAGTATCAACATGAAGTGCGGTGGTAAATTTGCTATGTAAGAGTGTTTAAGTGCTAAAGATGTCAGTGTTGTGCTGTATCAATTGTGTCATGAATTCACATATGTAAAATTTTCCTAATAATTTACTCCCATATCATCCAAGATCTTCATGTCTTTCTTTCTCCAATCAAAATCAAATTAAGGTTTTTGAGGAAAACATTCCAGGATTTTTCTCCATATAGTGGACTTCAGTGTTGGCCAATGGGTTGAAGGTCCACATTGCAGGTTCAATGCAGCTTCAAAGTGCTCTACGCGATCCCAGCCGAGCAATAAGGGTCTTATCTAGCGAAATGTTAAGAAAAATACAAATTTCTATACTTTATCCACAAATGCTCTTTTTTTTTTCTTTAACTGACTAGAACAAAATACACAACGATACAAAAATGTACATAAAAACATACCAGAGTGTACAAACAATTGATTCATTAAATAAATTAAAAAATAAAAAACAACAACTGTATATTCGTGAAAAATATTCTTCTTTGTGCTTTTTTATTAACAATGTTCTCCAAACTGGTGCATTAGTTCTTAGGATCCAAGCCACAGGAGACGTACAAATTATTATTTTGGGAAAACTTCACATACATAAGAAATGGTCAAAGTAAAATAAAATTACTATTAATAGTATCAAAATGATTTAACTTGAATATAAATGTTCTCTTTCTATTGAAATTTTCCATATTCACCCAGAAAATCCTTGTGTATACAGTAATAAAACAGATGGACAATAGACTCCTTTTCCACTGAACAAAAAAATACAGGAATAATATCCAAATTAAATCTCTCTAACTATATACTGAAAACTGACTGTTGCATTTGTGGTTGAGTGGTTTCAATTTCTTCTGCCTCGGCATTTGAACTAGAACAAGGACACGAGTGCAGTATCAGAATCAGTGCACCCTACTGTGTACTGTATATTAAATTATTTAAGTTGTATAACTTCACAATTTTAAGCCAGATTTGCACCCCCAAGTGATCGGGAGGGTGTTGGAAACTTTATCCTCGAAGCAGAGACCAGGAGACGTTGGGATATCTTTCATACAGAAGTTACTCTTTATTGAGAACTCCCTGCGCATCGATGCAATCATCTAAGTCTAACTAAAGCAGTGATGCATTGTAGTTTATATACATTTAGGGGGCAGTGCTTAAGAATGGAGACAAAGCACCTGGGTGACGACCTTAAAGCATGCAAATTAAGTATTCATGCCCCATTTACCACTCCTAATCCAATCAGCATAACTGCCCAAAGATTGGTTGCAGGGGCACCAAGAGCCATTACAAACAAAAGGTGAGAGTCCCCATCATCTGGCTCATTTGACTTACAATTAGAGAACAGGAACTGGCAGGACCCTCTTGCTACAAACTGTTTAACAGAATTGTTCATCTGATGTCATCATCTTCACCATAAATGCTAAATACAATGTACATAACTTTTTTCAGTTTATATACTATTACATTGGAACCTAGATTTAACATTTTATAAATTCGTAATCCAACAAGGGCGTAGCCCAAATTCGAGGCGTTGCAAATAACTTTCTCCAAAGAATCCGCAACTGTCACTACAATTATTTAACTTCTCCCTATCGAGTCGGAGCATTCCCGATCTCAAAACGTAATTATTTATTTAAATATAAATGGCATGAATCAAGGTGAAGGTGGTAAAGCGAATGTTAATGTGACATCTGCGCCACACACCAGTCTAGTTATGTTTATCACTATGTCAAATCAGTGCAATTTTGAGATTTAAATGCGGATGTCAATCCTGAAACTTTGCAGTGTGTTTGCCAGGGTGGTCTGCTTAGAAGCATGAAAATAACTTTTTTTTTATCAAATTCTGAAAGGATTATACCAAAGAAGGCACGCAATTAAGATTAAGGTGTTTACATGAAGGCTCTTCAGTCCGACTGAGTCGTCTATCCGATTACTAACGGATTATTTGGTTGCATTTAAACAGCCACCGAGCGGTCACTAATTTCAGTTTATCGCGATTATAAATCAATGAATCTTTCTACAATGCATAATAATCTTTTATTTACATTGTGTCTACACTTTGATATAATGAGAGGATTAGCTTGGAGATGGCCAAATGACAGCGAGCAAGCTTCACCAACCGGATGTTGCATGCTTCAATAGCTGAAACTTGGCAGCCACAAACATGCCATGGAAGGAGATCACCGATGCTATTTCTTCTTTGTTTTTCTTCCCGTAAAAAAGAAAACTCATGCCAGGAGAACTGACGACGTTGATTGCCCTCCATTCATTTTTATTCACAAGTCATTTTTGATCTCACAAGGCTCTGTGAGATCACGTCTCACTATGAAAATGATACTACAATCAGTAGGTGTGTGGTCTCTCAGTCTGGCTGAATTGTGTAGTTTGTTAAACATTGGCTGAAACTAAAGCTGGTGGAGACCATAAACTTAAGCACAAAAATAGCTAAGATTTGAAAATCGTCAGATGTGTCCCAGGCCTCAGATGTTCTTTATGCTTTATATTTTGATTTGGTGGCCCTGATATTGCATGTTTTCACTGTTTGTAAACTTTATGTATTTTGTGTGTTCGTGTGATGTCAGTCTTTTAATGTATAATTCATTTATAGGGTGTTTTGGGATCATCAGCACTGGTACTGAAGAGGATAATCTGCTTCCCATTGTCAAGAAGTTCTGAAAGATTCTAAAGGCTTTTTTTATTATTATTTGGTTTTCCTTTAACTATTTGTTAATTAAAATAAATAAAATTCTATAACTCACCTGAAAGCCAGATGTTCTGAGTTCTTCAGACACTATTTGCCATGTCTGCTCCAGGTCTTCAGCTGTGGGCTCTGTTTGAAGGGTCTTCTGGCTACATTTCCTTCGTTTCACTCTTTTTTTCTGAAGATCACAAAAATATATTTATTTATAAGTAAAATTTCATTAACACTACCACCAAAAAAAATAAAATAAAAAAAATATTGAAGAATGGTGGGCAGTTTAACTGCTCAGGACAAAGAAATGACTCCTGAACAACAGTTGTGGATCATTTGTGGACAAATTTTGTAAACATGTAAATGTGTTGTGTAAATTCACGCAATCAGGTGGTACTTAAAAAGTGCATGTTTTTTTTTTTTTTTTTTTTTTTTTTTTAATGATAAAAACATTTTGCAGATTCTGCAAACTGTTTGTAAATTCATTGTCATAAATATAGTTAGTTCTGTTCCTTGTATCTAGACAGGAGGCTTTCCAAATGTTTTGATAAATGAAAAGTATCAGCACTGGGACTTCTAACTGTTTATACCACTCAGCTTGTCTCTGCACACTGTAGACATACTATCAGTTTGTGTTGGCAGTTTTCAGCAAATTCAGACATTATGCCAGTAGATGGCAACAAGTGACTGCCTTTAATAAATGAATGAATGGTCCAGTGACTCACTTATAATTTAACTAATTAATATGCAGAGCCGAGAGATATGGCTGATAATGTGACATGCAGCCAAACTTAACCAAGAAAAAAAAAAAAAAAACAAAAAAAAAAACATTTACCTTCTCAACAAAGTGTCAGTTACACATTTTTCCTGTGTTAATGTCAACGTTTATGACTTTGACTGACCTCGACACTTGTAGTCAACATAACCTGATACAAAAGCTTGTGCTTCTGATTTTTGCACAATGAGTAACACCGTTGTAAGTGCAATTGAAAACTAAAGCATTCACCAGCTTTTTGCATAGTTTAGAGATGTCAGTGTTGTCAGGTCAGTGTAAGTTTTTGTGACGATATATGCATTCCCACCACCATTTGCAGGAAATATTAAAAATGGAAGGACAACAAGGCAGTTTACAGGGGACAAGGATACTGTACAACAAAGCCAAAAACACACTAATGGCAATCAGAACTCCCAAAAGGCTCTACTCTTGAGAAGCTGAAAACACATTTTCAGCCAATGACCCTGGGTCGACGTGGAGAGACCTACAAAGTCTGACCAATTACAAAACACCACCTCCCAACTCGGATCACACCCAACAACTGGTTGGTAAATATATTCTACTGCAGGTTTTAGAAAGGCTATCAACCAGCCTATTTTCCCCTCTGCCTCCATTTAATTTTTCTTTCGGCAATAAAGACGTTAAGGGCCTGGTAAGGCCCCTCCCTGGTCTTTACCAGGTGACCCCCTCTTACCCTGAAATGCTGTGCAGACAAGCTCCCATCCTTACTAGATCACTGGAACTGAGCAAGGTCCCATCATGCTTTAAGCAATTCACTATAATCCCTGTTCCCAAAAAAGATTACATCTCAGGGCTAAACATCTACAGACCAGTTGCCTCAGTTACAAAAATTCTTTAAGAGGATGGTTTACCATACCTGAAAGCCATTACAGGCTGGCTGCTGGTTCCCTTCCAGTTTGCCTATAGACCAGAGGTGGGTATTAACGAAGTACGTTTACTCTATTATTAATTTACTCAAGTACATTTTTGGAAAATTTGTACTTTTAAGAGTAGATTTAAATATGTGCACTTTTACTTTTGAGTACATTTCTAACGAAAAAAAAAAAAAGAAAAAGTACTTTAACTTCACTACACTGGGCGAGGTTCCTCTTGTTACTCAATTTTTATACAATACATGTTAAGAAGTGCGTAATTTAAGAACACAGAGAACATAAAGACCTACAGGCAACTGAAGCTAATTCTACTGTTTCGACGGTCTGCGATGAAGGATCTTTATTAGTTGAACACTGTGTGCTGTCTGTGAAGTATTCTACAGGTAGGCTATACACTTGATTTCATTTAAGCAATAGTTTGTAGTGGCAAGTTTTTCATCAGGTGCCTTTTTTAATGATATGATGTCATTACATTGCTGTCAGCTAATCGCTGCATTGCTGAACATGGTTTTGAGTATCGCTAAATCTGCCGTTTTCAGGTAACACAAGAACGCGCAGTAATCTTAGACAACTTAATCCAGATATTTTAAATCACATCTGCAAATTCGTTTGAAGAACCAAATAAGCCAGAGATCAGTTATCACGATTAGAAGATCTGGCATCTTTCAAATCATCAGGACAAGGACAAAACAAAAACATTTACTAGCCAATAGCAATTCCACTCCCAAGGTGTGCTTAGAGGGTTGAGGAAACATGCTGAATTTCATGAATTTCTGATGCTCAACAGCAATTTCTCAACTCCGATTGCAAACAAAAATGTTGTCTCCAAAATACTCTGCAAAATGCCCAAATGCTCTGCTTTGCATCTTTACAGTTTACTGCATGTAATCTTCTCAAACTAGTTCACTGTAATTTGACAGAATCCATCTGAAAACTGTTGCCAGACTGTTTTTCTTTTTTTTTTCTTTTGTTTTTAAGTGTAAACTTACCTTTTTGGAAAAGAACATTTTATGAGAATCATTAACACATGAACCAAAAATAGGTAACATTTTTTTGCTTTGATGAGATAGATGTAGATATATATATATATATATATATATATATAAATATTGAATCACATTTTTCTGCAAGTAAATATTAATAAATTTGGGTCACTCCATGAAATCGTTGCCTTTTGAGTCCCTAAGAAATAATCAAACATAGAAATTATATAACAAATTTGCAATTTAAATGCATAATACCACGGATTCTTCCATCAATATTACATCAAATTAAAGTCAATTAAATATCTTAAGTAATTTAAACAGCATTTAGGCTGATGAGGTTTTTGGCCTGTCCCTCACTATGATTTTTCTTTTTCAGTAGGACTTTTAATTTGCAAAATGATATGAAAATCACATTTGCATATTGTTCTAAATACAGTCTCATTGTTAAGCAATGTTTTTGGCATAAGTATACACTTTCTATAAAATATAAATAATTTTATTGGTTTTCCCTGATTTCATGCCAGCCCTGTTACCCTCATCAAAAAACCCTTGTAAGATAATGGTACATTCAAGTGACATCACTTGTAGGAGGTTGCATCATCTCTCAACCAGGATCCCAACACTTAAACAAGCACTCCTCTCACTCTCTATAACGTGCTATTTTTGATTATTTATGAGGCTTGACTGAGGGGGGAC
Source organism: Acrossocheilus fasciatus (assembly GCA_036784905.1). Classification (NCBI taxonomy): domain Eukaryota; kingdom Metazoa; phylum Chordata; class Actinopteri; order Cypriniformes; family Cyprinidae; genus Acrossocheilus; species Acrossocheilus fasciatus. The sequence continues at coordinate 6,529,454 of CM071948.1, forward strand.
ATCATGCAGTGTCAATACTGTTAACATTTTTTAAATGTCAATTTAAACAATTATTTACTACATTTAATATAATCAATATCTACAAGTAACATCCTTTCAAAGTGTACAACATGTGCTTTTGTGAACTTGACTATTAGCTAGCAATTAGCAAATTAGTTTGAAATCGTCAAACCTGTTACTGTCAGCCCTGTTACTTTTCAGAGTAACAGCCGGTTTTGACACGTGGGTAACAGGGACGACACAGATCAAGTGGTACCCTGTTTTTAAAGACGGTCTGTATAAAACGCAAACATGTTTAATGGTCACCCTGGGTGTATTATTGAGCTAATGCCTATATCATTCAGTGTGGGTGACATCAGTTACACTTTTAGTTATTGTTGGTTTTGTTACTATTACTATTGTTGTTGTTAATGACCAAGATAGGATGATCAGTCTCAGTAAACCCCCCATAACTCATTGTCAATAATGCATCCATGTAAATTCAATTACAAACAAGAGCATCAAAATGACTGCAGACCCTCGCCCCAGACTTGCAATGTTCAAGAAAGTCAAACCAAATTTCAGCATCAAGATCTTGGTCTAGTTTCAGATGATCACAGAAACACCCAGATTTGATCATCTTCCTTGCCTAATAATTGAACCAGATCAGTATATTTTAAGTTTTGTGAGGGGCAGTGGCATAGCAAATCAATCATCCCCGGGCACATATGTAAAATTATTTTAAATTGGTCCAAAAATATTTCTAAATTAACTTAAAGAAACTAAAAGAAATAACCACTTCGCCATTAAAAACAGAAACTTAGTATGACAATAGGTCATGGTTCAAGGGTAAGCATGAACTACTTCAAAGTCGCTTTGAACAAGTCAACCAAAAGTATTGATGTCAATAAATGTACATTTCTTCCCCCATATAATTTTAAACTTAAAAAGTAGTCCAGCTTATACAAAGCTAGTATCAAAGCAGTCTCAGTTCTCACCTGTACTACCAGATTGTTTCGACCCTTGCAGAATCTCTCCAGCATCTTCAGAAACAGATGTGTGGACTCCACCAGATCTCTGAGAAACGAGTGCGGCTGCATTCGCTCATCATATTTACGTAAGAGAGTCAGAAAAATCTCCCTGAACTCCATCAGATAAAAGATATTGCCTGCACCAACCAGAAGCAAATAAGTGACAGAAAGATGGCTATACTACCCTAATATGAAATGAAATGAAACTCACAGAGGAAAAAGAAAGATTTCAAACAGTGGCAATGATCTAATCTATTACTTTAAAATAATAGGAGAGAGATATTAAAAAAGAAATTAATAAAAAAAACAAAAACAAAACAAGAAGTGGGGGGGAAAAAAAACAAAAAAAAAAATTTACTCTAAAAAAACTTACTCTTTATTACATTGGAACTGTGTTGGATGTTTTCATCCTTTGAGCGATCCATTTCATTTACTGTCAGAAGCAGTTCCTGATACGCCTTCAGAGCCAAGTGCATCCTGGAGACAGAAAATAACAGAAAATATTAAATAGGCTTTACTTAACTAAGCTGTATTCATTTTTTTTAAATGGTCAATTATGCATATGTTGGTTCAACAAGATTGTTTATTTACATGGAAGTTATGTTAGCAAAACTAAGGAGGACATTTTTGTTTCAGAAAAATCATGTTTCAGAAAAATCTTTAACCAACAATAAAATTACAACCTGCGAGACCAGGATGTGGCATCTTTCCGGTCAGTGAGCATCATCTCATAGTAGTTGGTGATGTTCTTCTCAATGAAATGAAAGGTGCGGATAGATATGGTCTCAGACACCACATCCGGTCTGAAATTCTGACCACGGTTAAAAGCCATGAAGAATTTTATAGCCCACAGATAGTACGTCTCATCATGCTGCTGGGCCCGTTCACGGATCAACCCCTCCTGCTCAAAAAAACAAGGTATATAAAGGGGAAACCTCATCTAGACAGAGACATTTGAGTTTCAGTGATGTGGGTGTTGTCTCACCTTCACAAGGTACATAAGTCGATTATAGCAGTTCTCCAAAAAGTCGATGCAGAACTCACGCAGGAAGAGACGTACATTCAACGCTGAGCGTCTCTGGCTCTCCAAGTCTTGAGCCATTTGTTTGCGTTTAGGTACACGCCTCACGGGCTTACCCACATCATGGGAATAGTTCTTAAACTTTAGATTTTAGACACGCACACACACACACAAAAAAAAAAAGACGTTAATGAAACTGAGGTGGTAAAATCTTTTTTTGAAGTTTTAAAGTGATACTTACATTGTGAAGTCCTTGGTGAAAAATCACATCTTTCTCCCCAATGGACTTCAGTCCTTCAATGACATAAGAGCCACGAAAACGAGAGTGTCTGGCAATAAGAGAAAAAATTGTTTAGCAGGTTTATACGAGGGGAATATATGAAACGATATGATTTTAAAAGATGCCTTCCACAAAATATATAAATACAGATAAACTCATTTAGACCACTTAACTTAATGATTGCTATCGGGATGTGAAGAGACTTTCAACCAGTATAACAAAAAAAATGTTTCTGAAGACAATCACCTATTGCACCTTTAATGCATTAAAACAAACTTTTATAATGCATTATACATAGAGGCTTTAAGTAAAGTGTTAGCAAAATATATATTTATAATATGCTAGTCAACATTTGAAATGGATCAAAACCTTTAAATCAGTAGTTTGAACAAATCAGTTGAATGTATGACTCACTCATGAAAACAGTCATATGCTGCTACCTACTGGTGGTTTGGTTTCATATTTAAAATATTTTCATATTTATGACTGCATTTTTTCCCCAACATGTCTTATTTCTGGGTTCAAAAAATTAATTTCTCTTGTACCGTTATTTATGCATCTGAAATTTTTGTAGTGAAAATTCATTTCATACTGATTTCATTTGAATGGTCACAAATTGTCTTATCCTAACTAAATTAATTGATGCAAAGTAAGAATTGATGTGAAATGACCCATACATTTAATAAGGTTATGAAAAAACTAAGAGTTGTTTAAGTGAGAGAACAACTTATTACAATTTCCCCCAAACTGCACTGTTTAATAATTTCTTTTATTATGAAAATAAAATTTAGCACTGAAACAAACAGTATATACTGTTTGTATATACTGTCAATTATAGCTCTTGCTTAGAAAGAAAATTGGAATTGGCAAAAATTGGTATCGGCAGGTAACAATAGGTTGTTTGCACATGACGTCATTGCTGTGGCGCGAAATGCAGCTGGAGGGCAGGAGGAAGTAGGAATGTAATGATTCAATCAACTCACGATTCGATTCACGATTATTTATTTATTTTTTTTAACAAAATGAGATAAGACAAGTGATGAATTAAATGCATCCTTTTATTATTAATTGGACAAAATGCTGCACGTTTCTTTGTGAAATTGAAATATAACACTATAACAATATACTAATATAGCACTTGCATATTATTGCTCTTTTTTTGGTTTTAATTGCTTCTATTGTCCTCATTTATAAGTTGCTTTGGATAAGTGTCTGCTAAATAACAAAATGTAAATATAATGTAAATAACAAAACTAAACTGAAATTTTAAAACAAGCCCCAAATCAAATAAATAACAAAGAAAAGAAATCTCTTCATATAAACAAAATAAGGTTTTGTCTGTGCCATTTAAACTTCGAGGCAACCACTGCATTTTAATCATGATCCAAACAAAGATGCTGCATACATGCAACATGAGCAGTTTTTAAATCTCAATTAGACTGTATAATTTCGAAATTTGAAGCAAAAACAGAATGGTCTGACTTCAAACTATACATAAATATCTGCATAAAACAGAAACAGCAGATGAGCTGAATGAGACGCAGATTCACTCTCTGCCAGCAGATGGCGCTTAAAGCGTTTCCTTTGTTTCCGCTGTGAACAAAGCAGTGCTGCACTTATGAACTTTAATATGCATTATACTAGGGATGGGACGATACACCTACCTCCCGATTCGACACTATCACGATACTTGGGTGCCGATATGATATGTATTGCGATTTATTAAAGAATTTCGATTTTACACGTATTGAGATTTAATATTGCTATGCGTTGTGATTTTTGTTTTTAACTCTAGACCTTGGGAAAAAGTTGAATGATACATTTAATATACAGACTGTCACAATAATAATAAAATAAAAAAAATCTTAGCAGTCACTATTGCGATTCGATATTACGATTTATTGTGATTTGTTTGCTTATTAAAGACTAGACAATGGAAAATAGTTGATTATACCCTTAAAAGAGACTGTATATGATGAGTCATTAACAAAAACAATGCATCCCAACTTTCTAAACTTTTATTTCAGGAGCATACACATACACAGTGTATGTTTAAAGTACCTTGAACCATGAAACTTTAAAAGTACCAAAACCCTGAACATGCACATGAATATAATAGTCAGAAAAAATAATTTCTGAAATAAAATAAAGTGCTATGTTACTTTGCATACCGTTTTAGTCAAGTTTTCCCGGCAGTTGGGATTCAAAAGTTGAAGCTGCAGAAAGAATTCTGGAAGTGGTTTGATCCCCTGCCTCCGTCATGGTTTTGTTTTCTCGCACCGGCTTCAAACGTATATGACGCCATCTAATGCAGCGGCACTGCACACGCAGAATGATCGCTGCATGACATCAACGCACCGCGAGAGCTACAGAGAACAGACGGCTCCCACTGATCTATATATAATGACCACTCCGCATGCTTTCGAATCGCTCTTGCGGTACTTTGAGCAGCACTGCGCAGACGATCAGCGTATGACAAAGTCTAACACCCCTCAAAACTTGCGACATCTGTGGCATTGTGCTGTGTGATAAAACTGCACATTTTAGAGTGGCCTTTTATTGTGGCCAGCCTAAGGCACACCTGTGCAATAATCATGCTGTCTAATCAGCATCTTGATATGCCACACCTGTGAGGTGGATGGATTATCTCGGCAAAGGAGATTAAAGCCGAGCTCACACTGTGCGATTTTTTTAAAGTCCTTTAGGATTGTACTTGTCAGACTGCACGAACATGATGATCACGTCACACTATGGGATCTCAGTTGTCATTAATGTCAGACTGTACGACAGTCAAGACAAGTTAAAAACGGGTGCGTGCAAGAAAACTTGTCCGGAGTTTCACATTATCAACCCAGACACGTCCAGTGACTGCGAACTGCATTGCACGCGGGACCAAAATGTTGGCTGTCATGAAAAGTATATGAACGGCGGCAATACCGGTATATTTAAGAAGAATAGTGCATGAAGCTCTACACACCCACATGAAAACAGCAGCGCAGCCAGTGTTTATACAGAAAAGAAACATATCAGATGAACTCCGTGAGCGGAGGACGCTGCCAGAATTTCGTCTGAGGTGAAATTTGATCACAACAGCCATTAATCGGCTGTCGGTGAACGTGTCAAACCAGCGATCAAAGACTAACGGATTTTAGCCTAGGATTATAGGAATCTTTTAGGATTTTCAAAATTTGTCCCAGACGACCAAATCGTGGCCAAAAATCACACAGTGTGAGCCGGGCTTAACACAGATTTATGAACAATATTTGAGAGAAATTTACAATAAAGTTGGTCTATATTTAGCAGATTGTGTGCAACACAAAAAAGTCATGATCAGGTCAACACACATTGAGGTATAAAAATTCAACACTGATTAAAAAAAAAAAAAACTGCTCAGGTATTGGATCGATATCGGTAGATACTCAGAATTTTTGGTATCGGATTGGGATCGGTTCTGAAAAAGTGGTATCGAGCCACCCCTATTGTAAACCTCCGTCTCTGGTCAAGAGGAGCCGAGTCGGATAATGTTTGTGTGTGCCAGTGTTAATTTTGTCAACGAAGACGACGTCAAAAGATATTCATTAAACCTTTTCCTTATGACTAAGATGAGACGTTAACGAGCTAAAACTAATATCTGATGATAAAAACTATGACGAAATGTATGCCGCGTCTTCGTTAACAAGACGGGACGGGACTAGAATGTTATTTGAGGACTACCGAACATTCGAATACATCCTATAGGCCAAGTTAACTAGCCTGGTAATACCAAACTCTGCTACTTCGCTTTGCAGACAGAGCCTGGAAGGGCATAATTGACAAGCGTTTACTTTCTCGTGGGCGGGTGCTTGTCTGAAGTTTAAAATCATTGGTGTACCCGTGAGCCAAATCACATAACAGTATGTTATGTGCCGGCTCAGTCGCCTCAAACTTCCGCTGTAAACACAGGTATGCGGCGAAAACAAAACCATCAAGTGAAATACCGGAGTGAAGATGGCTGTGAACGACTTTTGCAGATTATGTGAAGTAAACCTACGCATCCACAATTATCGCCTTGCCGAACTTTGGCCTCCCCAGTTTCTCATTGACGATCGGTAACAGTTGATAAATTAAACTTTTCCCAAAACCTGTCGGGAGTAGGGCCACATCATCACCTCCATTCAAAATGTGAACCAAACACTCTTGTTCAGGCTTCAGTTGGCAAATGCCGGGAATATTCTCCACAACAGAGTGAATAGCATCCCGTGGCTCCATGTCCGCTGTCGTTTTAGATTTCCCTAACCTAAACTACAATCTTAAATTTGGCGCTTAGCGTCTACGTCACGGCTCTCAGCCCGCCCTCTGTTCGTGGTTGGACAGCTGCTGCGGAGCCGGAGATAAACTGGGAGATGGTCTGCTATATCAGACTGAGTACAGAAGCGAAATGAAATTGAGCAGAAGTATGAAGTACGAAGTCTGACGTAGTCAGGCTATAAGTTAACCATCTTGTCTTTCAAAATGTGCGTCCCTGTCATTGGATTGCAATCGGATGAGGGGCGTTCGCATATCTAGTCTCAGTATGGCAGCCGCAGTGGACGGATAGGCTACCAAAACGCGAACTAGCGATCTGAAACAAAGGCCTCAGCACCCGAAGGGTTAGAGACTGGGTGACCAGACGTCCTGTTTTTCCCGAGAGTCACAATTCGTTGCCGATTAACTTAAAGTTAGTGAAGGCATGATAGGAGGAATCACGCTGATATAGAAGTGCCGATATCTCTCGTGCACGTTCCACTTCCTCAGTCTCATACAGTGCACGATCAGTTCTCAGTGCTCAAATACAAACATAGCATAGCAGTCCAAATGTCTATTGTGTAGAGTATCTCATGTAAATACAGTCGTTTATGGCTTAAGTGAACGTAAACAGGTGGGTGAATACTGAATCAGTATTACATGCATACCTTCCATCTTAAATGGACAGCCTAATTAAATGCACATCTGTGTTATCCAACAAAAGACATCAAATCAATGCTTACTTAAGTAAACCTACTGTAGCCTATCTGAAAAATGAGTTTAATTTGCATCTCTACCAAAAAATGAAAATTTATTCCAGTTTTTCCAAATGCCACACATAGACACGATGTAAATAAGATATTATTTGCAGTTCAGAGAGCTTCATTGATTATAACGGAACAGTGAGTGACAGCTTCTTAGTGATTATATAGAAGCGCTTTTTACTTGCCGTTTAGGCTGTAAACAATTCAGAATTTGAATAAAAGTTTTGCTTTACATGCTGCTAGGACCAACGTACACAAACCCTGTATGCAGCAAAGTTTTTAGTCAGGAGTGACTAAAAAAAGAGAACTGTTGAGATAAAGGAAAGTCCGTACTGTACTGGTTTAGGCGCTATAACAAGAGAAAGTTGGGAGGGCTTGGGGTTAATGCAATCTGTGATCTCGTGCAGTTGCTGACGCTCGCGAGAGCATGCAATGCCCTTCGTATGCGTGCCGTTTTTTTTCGATTTCACTTTCGAACACGTTCAGCAAGGAGGGGAGAGGATGGAAAGGGACCGTAATCTGACCGTAACCCACGTCTGCGCGTGAAGCACTCTCACGGTAGCCTACTTTAATAGGCTATACTGCTTCAAGTCAGATGCTGATTGATCTGCACAAATATTTATTATTAATTATCCATTAACGGTTTAAATAAATATGTTCGTTAAGAAAACTGAGGGGGCACAAATTCTTTCTGAGGGGGCAATGGCCCCTTTTGCCCCCCCGGCGCCGGGCCTGCTGCCGTGGATATAAGCTAAGCAACTAACCCTGAATGCAAAGAAGCTATTTCGTAAATAAATAAACTTAGTTAAATTAAGTTATTTAGGGATTCATGGCCCTTTAAATAATGGCTGCTAATTAAAAAATAAAAAATAAAATAAAAAATAAATAAAAAAACTGCAACGGATACATTAATCTATCATGACCCCTACCCAATATGATTACATTCTCTCACCTGGCACCTCTCAATAATGTGCGGCTGCGTTTTTCCGCCAGTTCTTTCTGCCTGAGTAACTCCAGCTCCTGCATGTCTTTCTGTTTCTCCTGGGCTGAACGCATCTGTCCTGCATTCACCAAAAGCTCAGGAGTCTGCAAGAGTTATGTCAAAAACAACATAACAGCTGATTATCAGATGAAAAGATCCATGTTTCCTGAATTTTTTGTACTTCTCTAAAATGTGTTCAGTTGAACTTGCAATTGTAAAGGAACAGTTCACCCAAAAATGCTAATTTATTCACTTTCATGCCAACTTTCTGACTGACTTTCTTTGGCAAACAAACATTTTTGGAATTACATTTTATGGACCTACATAGCTGAAATATTAGTGATTGGTCACCAACATTTCCTAATATCAAATCTAAGCAATCTAGTGATCACAGACCAAAATTTAACTTTTTTTTTCACTAAAATACACTATATTGCCAAAAATATTGGTTCACCCCCTTCTAATGAACAGGTTTGACAACTTTATCATTAGATGCTTAAACATTAAGATTTGTACTCATGGAAATTACTATTCTAGGGAATTGTGTGCTTCTAATTTTAAAGCAACAGTTTGGACGGGACCCTTTTCTATTCTAAAATGACAATGCCTCGGTGTATAAGGCAAGGTTCAAAAAGAAATGATTAATTTAGTCAGTGTAGAAGAACCTGACTGGTATGCAGAAAGCCAAGTCCTAATCCAAGCTGAACACCTCTGGTGTGACTTTAAATGCAGATCTTGAGCCAAAAACCAAACGCAATGACTTGCACACACACACTATATAGACAAATGTATCGGGACACCACCTTCTTTAGAACAGAAAAAGGCACTTCCAAAACTGTGGCAACAAAGATGGAAACAATTCACGTATTTAAAAATTGTATTTCCATCTCGATTGCAACAGTTTTGGAAGTGTCTAAAATGACTGTACCCATATGTACAAGTCATTGGCGTTTGGTAAAGAATTTTTGGCTCAAGATCTGCATTTAAAGTCACACCAGAGGTGTTCAGCTTGGATTAGGACTTGGCTTTCTGCAGACCAGTCAGGTTCTTCCACACTGACTAAATTAATAATTTCTTTTTGAGCCTTGCCTTATACACCGAGGCAGTCATTTTAGAATAGAAAAGGGTCCCGTCCAAACTGTTGCTTTAAAATTAGAAGCACACAATTCCCTAGAATATCATTATATGCTTAAATTAAATATTAAGATTTGTACTCATGGAAATTACTAAAGTAGTCAAACCTGTTCATTAGAAGGGGATGACCCAATACTTTTGGCAATACAGTGTACTTGGCATTAGCAGTATCTTCGGAAAACATTATTTCCTAAGCTTGATTACACTTCCTAGCACTTGAGTCAAATGTTAGAAAGTGTCATTTGAAATTATTGTGCCTAAAGAACAAAATGGCAAAACACACAGTGAAAAAGGTCACATAAAATGACCAACAAAGCAGAGATATTTTTGTAAGAATCTTTGTGTTTGCAGAATAATAGAACAGAATCTGGAATATCAGCTGATTGACAATTTTAATTGTTGTCTGAACTATTCTTTTAAAGAGCACAGGCTCTGTACACCAAATATTATTTAAATGTCACCTGATCTCGAAACATGAGGGAGATGATTTCCAGGATGTGGAAGCTCCATTGCTGTTCACTCTGAGCACACGCCAGAAACTTAAGCAGATCATCCAGCCCACTCATGTGAATGGCCCACAGCAGTTTATCATGAATACTGGCATCATCATCCACATTCTGCACATAAAACATCACAAAAAATGCAACATTTTGTCAGGCAAACTGCATGAAGCTGTTTCTAACAGTTTTTCTGTGGATTTAAAGTCTTTTTTTTTTTTTTTTTGAAGATGTACACTACTGTTTTAACAAAATCCATCTGATATGACTATATAAAATAATAATAATAAAATATTTTATTAAATTATAACACTGAACCCAATAAACATTAATATAATAATTATACTACATGTATTACACTGAACTGTAAAGTCTATTTGAAATATTTGACGAAAACAGGTTACAGAAAAAAAAAAAAAAAAAAAAACATCTATATTTAGCTGACGTGTAGTGCTGGGCAGTATGACCAAAAATATTTTACTGTCATGATGAGAGAATATTGTAGAAAAATTCCACACTAAATAATGACTAAACACGACTAGATAATACATGTTAACCAGGAGTCACTCATTTATAATCGCGACATCGTCTGATAAAATCAACATGCATCTAACGTTACACTAAAGAGCGGCTATGAGGGGGTTTTGGCTATATTACTTTTTTGTCTCATGCAGCGCACTGCCTGCGTCTGAGTAACAATCTAAAAAATAAACAAAAAAAGTGCATAATATTAACAGACGAACTATGCTCATATTTATAATCCCGAACAGTCAGTTAGCGGCAAGTGCTTGGAAACGCTGTTTTGTAAGAATCTGCTGCGGTGCTTCTTTGCCACTCACTGCACAGAACAGACGCAGAGAGAGGCGACACTGCGCCGGGAGTCAGATCTCGCGCTCGCGGGACAGCACTGGCGACATCTTCCAACTGAACCATAGCTAAGGTTTATCAAAAAATGACGCTAGGTTCGTCAGTTTGTTTATTCTATGGAAAAAAAGCCGCTAAAAGGGTCTGAAAGTTGCTAAATATAGTGGTAAAGTCCCACTCGTGCGTGTGAGACGCGGGAGCTGATGGCAGCGCGCGGTGGATATTGTGGATGAGTTCTTCTGTCATCACGTTCTACAGCATCAGAACGTTCACGCTTAGTAACACATGCAGCTGTGTTCTTGCCGCAATGCAATAGTGAAGAGACCCCTCTCAAACAGTGTCGCGTTCCGAATGTTATTTGAATGACACCGGTATTGCGGTATTTTAAAAATTCATATCATAAGAAAAATAAACACCGGTATTCGGCATGAACGGGTATACCGCCCAGCACTACTGATGTGCATGATATCATATACATATCAGGATGTCAGGTCAATTTCAAATGAGTGTTAAGTTATTTGCAGTTAAAAATTTTGTCTGTTGCTTAAACTCTAAATAATGGTTGTAGTTTCAGTTCTACAAAACAAGTAAACACTTAAATATATTATATATTATAATTATAAATATATTATCCACGCAAAAGCTTATGCTGTGAATGTTGTATATTATAATGTATACAATATACTGTGAACATTATAATATGGTACTGAATATTGTGGAGTTAGATCATTAAACAGTTTTTTCCACCATTTGTGTGTTTAGGATTTTTTGCGCGGGCCTGAAATATTGACGGAGCCAGTGGCACTGGAGCCAGAGCATGGCCCCTCACTACCATTACCCCCTCATTACCATTAGTTACTACAGCCTACAGTTTGTTAGCTAGTGCCGAAATCGGACACGCCTCCAGCATTTGAGAGCAGAGAATACTGCTTATTTTTCCAAGATTTTGATAACTTATTTTATTTACTTGGCTTTTTTTAAATCAATTAAAGAAAGTCTATAAATAATGACAATTACTAAAAAGTTATATTAAACCAGAAATATTTAAAAACCTTCTGTAACTTTTGTATTCTCCTTATAATGACCCCTTATCTCACCTTAAGCTAAAACACATAATTTGAAATTAAAATTATTAACATGTTTACTATGAAATATTAATCTATATTCATGAGTGTATTTATTACAATGCCAATATATTTCTGCCTTTGACATAAAAATTAGGTGTTATTTTTATCATAATAATCTATAATCTTTACAATTATTATTATTATAGCCTGGGGTCCAGCCACCATAGTCTCACAGCAGAGGGAAAAAATGATTAGAATTAAGTTATTAGAATAAACATAAGCATAAGTGACGCTAGATAATTTACGCTAATTTAAGACTTTGAAACTGCTATGGTTACATGCCGAGAATGTCTTCTATCAGCGTGCCAAACTTCATAACTTTTCACACATTAGCAAGAGGTGTCACCATAACTATGTCCTTTTTGACGGCATGGTCTGAAGACCAGTGTTGGGAAGGTTACTTTTGAAATGTAATAGGTTACAGATCACAATTTAACCTATTTAAAATGTAATGCGTAGTGTAACTATTTGAATTATTTTATTAAAGCAAATGTAACTAATTACATTTGATTACTTTTCTGAATTTCTAATGGTTGTTTTCAACAGTTAATCATTTTCAACATTTAAAGCAGGCAGGGTTAACCTTACAGTAGCACTCAACACTGATTACTGTCAGATTTTCCAAATCCTTCTTCACTTGAATTAAATTATAATACAATTTTAAAAGCACAGCCACCACAAAAAAAAAAAAAAAAAAAAAAAAAAAAAAAAAAAAAAAAAAACCACACTCACTTTGAGATCCTTTTGAGGTTAAACACAGATTTAAAATCATGAGATGTATCGTTTAATAGCCATGATACTGTTTCTGAAATCAAATCTTTGCATAACTATGACAGGAACCACTGGAATCTAACAATGCTTTGGAAAAAACAGTTAATAAAAAAAATTTAAAAAATAGAGCATATACATAAACCCAAATAGGAAATATAACAGATGGCCATCTTTAAGCATGACTGTTGAAATGAAGTGGTAACACTTCAAAGAGTCCATTTGTAACATTAAGATTAAAGCATTCGTCACTGTTAGAGTGTGCTAATTTCAACATTTACTATTACGAACACATTTTTCAATTGTAAAGTTTCTTCTGTTAACATTAGCTAATAATAATATTTTTATTCATTTACAAAGATGAATCTTTGTTGAAGCGGTGTTTTGTTGTTTAACACAAACAACAGGCATTTATAGGGGTTTGTTTTAAAGTAGCCTTTAAATGCAGCATTTAATAAATATTCTGATCAATCTGATATAAAACATTTAATATTTGTAATTATTACAAATACTTTGCTTTGAAAGTGACAAGTAGTCACACAGTGAGAAATTTTTATATAAAATAAAAACAGGCAGTACAAAGAATGAAAGAATACATATAACTGAAGTTTTTATTACCATTTTTTATACATTTATTTTTAAATAAATTTATAATTATATAAAATTTATAATTATAATTTATAATTTTATTTATTATTACTAGTGTTACTTAATTTACTATAACACTATCGAACTATAAAATTCATATAATAGTAATAATAATAAAAAACAGTGCTTGCACGCTGTTAAAAAAAAAAAAATTACACATTACACAATACACACGTTCAGTCCTAAGTGAGCTTCTAGGAACAGTGACTGAAAGTCTTCTAACGGCTGCTGCAGTGATGTAATGATTTTACCTATTGGCAGCTGGCTCTTTAATTTGGAAGGAGGGACTTATTCTGCCATATGAATGTTAGAAAGTGCAACATGTGATAAGTAGTATTAATTTGATCAAAAGTAATTCCAAACTTTGTGAGGCAGAAGACAGCATTCTGTGATCAAATACAATCAACACTCCACAGCGCCATCCAGTGCATTTAGTTATAACTGACTTTTAGTTTGCGTGCTTAGGATTTATCATGGATTCCCTGCATTTACAGACAACAAAGCACTCAAAAATGGGAAGTGTATTTATTTTTCAAATAATAATTGCAGATTGAATAACTGACTGAATTAGAATTGAATTTGACTATAAGTTCACACCCCTAGATTTATCATTTATCAAACTTTAGTTGTTCGTGTTTTTATTTTAACTAGTAGGCCAATGAACGTCAAGGATATGGGTGACATTGATAAAATACATATCTGTTAGTTCTGAGCTCAGATTGTAATAGAAAAAATAATGTATTATCCTACTTGATGTATTAACCAATTGATGTGTGTTACTACATACCTCCTGTAATTTTAAGTCAATCAGATAATTGCACACTGAGATATTGGTCTCAATGTGTGCACACTGTCTGTCGGCCATTTTGAAACCTTTCTGAATACATTCACCAAAAGGGGAGCCCCTTAAATGTGCATTTTTTAGATGTTTAAGCCTTTAGGTAAGATTCACTACTTACTGTAAAAGAATTACCGTTTAGACTTTTGCGTATAATAAACAAACTCGAATGTGTGAAATAATTACAGGTAGATCCAAAAGATAGTTTTAGCAACACAGTGCAGATGCTACAGAACACAGTTAGCTGACTAGCTGTATAAGATAGTGTGCTATGCTAATATATTACTTCACTGGCATTACTAGCTTGTTTTAAATCCATAATATCATAAGTTGACAGTTTATTGCTGGTCTGTCGTTTTACACTGCTGTAATTTTCAAAGATTTCATATTATTTTAAGGTGAGTTTAAAGGGTGCACTGCTATGAAAATCACACAGATTCAGTGTGACATCAATAAGAAAAAATATAATTTCAGAGATATTTTAATATGAACAACTATTATTGACTATGTATAAACTTAAAACATAACCTAGATTATTTATTTAGCAAAATCATGTCATGTCATTTTAATAACATTTAACATTGTCATTTAATTACATGAGATTTATTAATTTTTGCTGCTCCAATTAAGCTCAGTGTGCTTTCTTTAAGCTCTTACACATTGAACGTCAAAGTAAATAAATACTTCATAAACAGACTTTAAATATTAACTAATGTTTGTCACTAAGTTAATCTTTATAAAATGATTAATAACTTGATTTAACAGCTTTAAGATAACAAAATCTAGACTTAACTATAGATTATGCCCAAAGATGGAAAAAGGCCAGATAACCAATTAGGCATTAACAATGCAGATTAATTTTCACAGCCGCCTTTGATCATATTTACCAAGGGTGCCGATATTTTTGGCCATGACTGTATAATAAGAGGCTTCATAATGAGGCTAGTTTCTGTGTTCACCCCCATGAATGAAATTGTTGCTTGATTTTAGTGCTCTGTTTTTTTGTGATTGACTTTGTACCTTCAAATAAAACATTTTTCAATTATTCTTTAAAATGTTTGCTTAAAATAAACAAGAATTTTAATAAAACATGACGTGACTTTAAATGGAAACAGGGGTATGCTTAAAGGGTACAAAAATGTACCCATTAAGCACAGCAAGACTTTTTGCATTTAATGATGTACATCTTAATTGAAATGCTTTTGTCATTTAAAATAATGAAATATAATGTTAATCCCTCACACAATAATATTTTAACAACTTCTTGTACTGAAAATGATATCTTGCACACTAAAAATGTCTTAATGTAGATTTTGGTGAGCTTAATAGGTACGTTTACCCCTATATTTTAGTCTAAAAACTCACCTTTTCCTCATCCGGGTCTGCAGGGACATGCAACACATTTCTAACCAGCAGCAAAATTCTCTCAATCAGTAAATTATCCTCCTCAGCTCTTTGCTCCCAGTCCTTAAAAAAATAAAAATAAATAAAAACACAAGGAATTATGAAAAATATTTCTAATCAATCATTCCAACATATGAACACCGATTTGGTCCTTACCAGTTGCAGAAGGTTGTAGAGCGTTTCACTCAGCACAGTAAAGAGCTTCTCATCTGCAAATGCCTGAAAACACAGAAGACCATTTTAATAATGTTTATCAATATCATTTTTGGGGGGGTTGGGGTAATAAAATGGGCAAATGCATACAAAATTATGTCAAAACTGTCTTAAATAAACAGTTGAGAGATCTGTATCAATACATTAGATCTGTATCAATATAGCTATAATAACAATAAAAATATCTGCTTTAAATCAACTCATATTCATTAAACAAGGCCCTAAATGGTTTAGCTCCTGCCTTTATCTCGCTACAATCTATCATGCTCCCTGAGGTCACAAAACTTTGGGTAGTACCTAGGATAGCAAAGGCCACTAAAGGAGGTAGAGCTTTTTTGCATTTGGCTCCCTAACTCTGGAATAGCCTTCCTGATAACGTTAGGGGTTCAGACACAACCTCTCTGTTTAAATCTAGATTAAAAAGACATCTCTATAGCCTAGCATTCACATAATGAATCTCAACCTTGTATTTCAGTTAAATCTGATCAAATGCACATTATAATTTTTTGCTTGGTTGGAACAGCAACTACACATTTTTAAATCAAAATTTTTCCTATCAACTTGATAATCATCATGATAAATTTCAAATCTTTATTTCTCTCAAGTTTAAAGGCAGATTCTTGCACCTAATTGAAAGTTGTAGAAAGCAGACCATTAATTGTGGTTTTAAACTACTCTTTTTCAGCACAGTTTGCAGTGCGGGCTGCAATATTTATATTACAATTTTTTGAAAATTGTAGAAATGCACATTTGACAGTAGCTTGAGTTGACAGTAATAGCAGTAGTAACAGTAACATCTCTTTTATATAGTGAAATCTAATTATTCTGACTGTTAAAATGAACCATTGGTCTATAGTAGTATACATTTAGATCATGATAACCACAGTTAAGACTTCAATACCATAGTAAAAATGTATCTATATGATTACTAGGTATTTATATGAAAAACAGTAACCTAAATACAATTATAAACGCACAAACTCTATAGCTTAACCACAAAAAAACACTTAAATTATATTACATTATACTATTAATGTAGACATGTTAAATTAAAATAGTAATCAAACTCGATATAAATATCCCACATTTATGCCACAATACCATGGTGCAGTTAGTGTTACTACAGTAAATACATGGTAAATGCTTTTGATTCGTATTCAGCACAGTGTTTCTCCTGTTTTTAATTCAGCCCTCCTGGCTGCAATCCAACAGAAGATGAGACATTTTTACAATGGTGTATATAATAATACTCTGTCACAGTACTCAAGTATTTTTTGGGAGTGTCTGTACTTTACTTGAGTTTTTATATTTCAGACAACTTTTACTCCACTACATTTCCTAATTAAAATGTATACTTTTACTCTGATGCATTTCCATGAGGCATATTCGTTATTTATTACAAGTCAGAAGAGCACAGACTGCAAGCAAGTAGGTTTGATGAATCAGTGGTCCAGCGCTTGCAAGACTCCTAAAAACACCTTTGCTCACGTGCAAACAAGTGTGCGCAGCCACGCACATCCACGGATGATTTCATTGTCCACTCAAGTTGAGGCTGGAGTGTGCTGTGCGATATGCAGTATATTGTCTGCGATATGGTAAGTGTTGTTGTAATGATATGTGATCTGACATTATCAAGTATATCACAAAATCACACCCAGAGATTGCACACACATGATTTATTAGTCTATTCATCCTGCATGTTCCCTGATTTTCCCTTTTTTAGGTCTACCACTTGACTTTTTTTCTCCCGTAACTCTCAGGATGTTTTAAGAAATGTAAAATGACTGTCTTACTGTTACTTGTCTTACACTCGCTTGTGCGTCTCAACAATCCTGCAAAGTTCAAAGACAAAGATTTGTTGCCTTTGCCATTAGGAGGTCATGACTGTGACAGCCTGACATAAAAGCCATATTTTTGCACAGATTTTAACTTTTTAAGGCTGTGGTCTTAAACTTTTGATCAGCTGATGAACAGCCTGTTTGAGTTTAAATGCGGTTTTCAATAAATTGCCTATTCTCTATTTTTTGTCTCTTGCTCCTGGGGGGGTATTTAGTTTATTTAGTAGTTGCATCATGTTTATTTATATAACACTTTAAAGCATGCAGCTTTAAAAAGAGTTAAACATGAAAAAACAGTCACTTTCAGTTAGAATTACAACTTGACTTTCTGCTATAAAGAAGCTTTATATGCAAAAGAATATATGTGTAGAATATGTATAACTCAATACTTCACCGAATTGCAAAATCTGAAATCAATCAAAGCCTACTGATTAATCAGCAAAATAATTAAGGATTAGTCAACTAATAGTTGTCTTAATAATTGTCAGACTAATCAATTATCAAAATAATCATTTGTTGCAGCCATATTCAACAATAACACAAACACTGCATCTACACCAGACACAACCAATTGTCTAAAAGCTGTCTACACTAGTGTTGGGCGATATGGTCATTTTTCATATCGTCAGCCTGTGAGATAGCCGATATACGATATTATCGAGCATGGGTGGGTGGGGGCAAGAGAGAGACTCTCTGTACTTATCATAGGCTACTTCATAACTATTTGGTGATTTTAAACCACGCATGCGTGAGAGAGAGAGAGCCTGGAAGCACCAGTTACCGAAATAATATACTTTCAAATATACTGAAAAACTAACATGTTAAATATAAAAATATTTAAAACAGCAAGTTCAAATATTCGGATTCAGCAGTCATACATCGCTATTAGGACCGCACGTCCTACTGTGACAAGTTCGCTGCATCAGCACGGAAGTTATCAGTCTAAAAATCAGTCAAGGAGAAAATAACAATGAAGAATAAGCATCGTTTTTTTGTTAATGTGCTGTAAAGAAAAAGAAATGCTGCCGGTGCAGTTTCATCATGTTCATTAGCTCATAGCTGTTCAAGATGATGTCTAAAAGAGGTCTCTTTTTGCACTCTTGACAGCCTAATTTGTAAATAAAAGTTTTATCACCCTGCAGTTCAATTTTGATGTGGGCTTAGTTTTGGAGTCCATTTTTAAAACATTTCCAATGAGGAGGAGAAGCCTAATTCTCATTTGCACGTGTGTGAAGTGCGGCGCAGAGGTGAAATAGCAGGGCAATTTGATAATAATAGCCCAATAATAATAGACCGCCTAATAATAATAATAGTTTTATACAGTAATAGGAGAATGAGCCTAATATCATCTTGACTATCGACAAAGACATCTGCTGTCGTCGATACACGATACTATCGTGTATCGGCACAACCCTAGTCTACACTGGATTCGACAAAGTGACTGTTGCAAATCCATTTGACCTTTGTGTAACAAGTAGTGCAAGCACTTGAAGTACATCATAAACCAAATAGGTCATCAACTTACTGTCAGGAATTGTGTATATTTGTCTTTAGTCGCATGGCACCACTCATGTCCAGTATAGGCACAGTGATGGTGAAACGGGTTCGTCCATTTTTAAAAATAGTCATAATTTTTAGTGAAATTATTTTGTCTGAGGTGAGGTAAGGGGACCAGATTTTTTTTAAATGTTTAAAGGGGGAAGTGACCAAAAAATGTTTGAGAACCACTGGTGTAGATGCTAATATAGTTATTGTTCTTTGTGTGAATAGGCCTTTATACCTCTTTATAGGCCTGAAGGTATGACGTCACTTGGAGGTAGTGATGGCGGAAAGCTGGATCATCAGGAATTTTTCCAAAGCAGAGCAGCGCTGGCTGGGTCAGGTTCACCATTAGCCTGAGAAATATTTGAAACAGTCATGTCTTATTTTACATGATCTGATCATTACATAACTTGATTATTTTAATAATTTGTCATTAGAATTGCAACTATTTGATAGAATTTATACAGAAAATATCTCATCAAAAAAACAATGCGAGCCTCAAACACCTGATACAGGCATCAAACAGTGCTTTGTCCTGCGTGTGCTGGGTAATGATGGGTAAGAGGTCATTCTGAAGGATCTGTCCAGCTCCCAGCTGCTGCCTGATGTCCCTTGTGTCATCCTCATGTCGCAAGTAACGAATCAGATCCTTCACGCTCTCTATAATTAATAAATCACAACCATGAGTGTGTCATAAGATACAATTATCATATTTAAAATGTGCTTAATGCAAAAGACAAAGTGCATAAAACATTTTCCTGAAATTCCTGCTGTAAAGCAGGTTTGGCTTAAAGGTATAAGCATTACCAAGGCAGTCTGGCTCTTTGTGGTAAACATCTCCTTCCAGATAACCCAGTGCACTGCATGTGGCCAATAACTCACAGTTCATCATGAACAAGTCCATACAGCAGCCCTATCTGAGAGAATAAGTGGTCCAAATCTAAAAATAAAAATGATAAAGATAAAGATAAAATGTGTCATGACAGGAAAGATACAGCACAGTGGAAATTAGAATCGAAATAAATTCGAAATTGCTTTTTCCCCCCTTCTTTTTTAACTTCTTGAATCCCACAGGGGGCAACCACAAGGCAGAACATTAAATCTGGTTTTGTAAAAAAAAAAAGTGAGGATTATTAAAAATGAATGGAAATCCACTATTTCTTTTATTATGTGACAAAAACAGCTGGTCTACAATTGTAAGGGTAGCTTTTCACTAAATATCAAAGCTCTTCAAATGTACTCCTCATATAAAATGTTGTGATAGTAAGTCTATTTTAATAATAAGGGTTTATTAAATCTTTTTTTTTTTTTTGCAAACCATGGGTTCATTTCAGTTGAAAAGCATTTAATTCAGATTGTACTGAAGATTAGTAATGAACTGTAAAATCTAACCAAAATTCAGCAAAGATCACAATATTTGTTCATTTGGGCTAAAGCCTGTAAATTTAATTTACTTCAGTGGTACTCGGTCACCCCCAAAAGTATTTAAGTCAAGTAACACTTGTGCTGAAATCACTACTTATGTAACTGAACGCATCCCAGTCTGTTGACCCATTTTTAGAGAGAGCTTTTAACACAGTTAACAGAAACTAGAGAAGTGGTTCGTGACAAAGATCATGACTATATAGTAGCAACAAAAACTGTTAAACACGCATGTTTGCAGCTGCTGCCCCCTTAACCACTTACTAAAACACAAAAACAGGCCTTAGAAACTATATTAGTGAAGATATATGTAGTGATATACATGGTAGTGACAGATGTTTATCTCCAAGCGTACAAAATGTGGACATGACTTCAGCTTGTTAATTTGATATGCTTTTATACAACATATGCGCAATATGTAATATTGATAGGCAAAATTCATATAAAGAAGTATGCTACAACATATCTTATTACTGATTTATGTTAAAATACAATATAATATATCATGGACAATCATACATACCAGACCATATCAGATCTTCCTACGATCAGCAATGTATGGATATGTAACGCTAAAGAGTATTGTTAATATCTCAGCTTGCAGTTAGTCGTTTAGCAATAGTCATAAACAATCTGAAATCAACTGAATTCAACCAAAGTTGTCTTATGATTCAAAGCTACAAAACATCTAGCACGCATGGTGCAAGGCGCGCGCATCAAAACGGAAATGACGCCAAACCGTGCTACCCTGCGTCCTTAAAGGAGCCTCGGCTTTATATAACTGCATTGATGTCCACCAAAGACATGCAAATTCTGTGTCACTACTTATCCATTTCTTATAAGGCAGTATAATAAGGCAATAATAAGTCTAAATGTCTGAAAGACACATCTGAAAGAGAAACTAATTTCTCTAAGTGTTCATGTAAATAAAAATTATTTACATGCGGATCTAACAGAAACCTAGAATATAATTGTTCATCTGTGCACAAAATGTTATAGACCTTGATTATCTGGATCAGGTTGGATCAGGTTTGATTAGGGTTGGAGCTAAACTGTGCAGAGCTGTGGCCCTCCAGGAAATGAGTTTGAGACCAATGTCATAGATTGTTTCGTGTGTTACCTTTATGTTTAATTTGCCAGAAGTAAGGAGCCAACAGCTGGCAAATATTTTGTTAGGCTATATTGTTCTGTATTTACATCAGGGGTGTAAAAACTACTCAAAATCTATACTCAAGTGAAAGTACAGATACTGAAATTGTAAAAAAAAAAAAAACTGAAAAAGATGTTTTGTCAGGCAGATAGGTTTGGTTAAAGGGAGAAAACAAAAACAATATGGATGTAGGTCAAAACATCTATCTAGACAACAACACTTAAAATGCAGCAAAGTGGTACACAGCCCTAAGGGATATTTTGCACCCTAATGCCATCCAATATGCAGTGTTGGGGAGTAGTTACATGTAACAGAATTACGTCATTTAATTACAAAATGAATTTAATTGTAATTAGTTACAGTTACTGAGAGAAAAAAAAATGTAATTAAATTATCATAGCCATGGGAACATATTTTATCAGCGGGGTGCTGGGGGCGGGGCTTGATGTTGCGGGGCGGGGCCGCGGTGGGGTATTTTAGACAAAATCCTAATATTAAACAGCCCAAACTCTTATAGATGAACATACAAATTAGTGAAGAATTAATTAATTTTGTGATTTTAGTTCAATCATTTTTGTCTTTAATATTTATATTATTTAAGCCTAAGGGGATTTTACTTAACGAAGTTTTGGTCAGTGCGTGCACTCACTGAATTATGCACTTTGGCGTAGCCTATTCTCTCATCAGAAACAACAAAGTGCAGATGCGATGTAAATAACAGATTCATTCATGATACACTGCAGACAGCTTCACTTATTATAACTGGAGCTTTTTTTAGAGTGCTCACACTCCTAGACTGAATTCAGTTATTATAGCTTACTATTTGAAAATGTAGCTAATGTTCTTTGCTTACTGTATAATTTGTTTGTTTGAAGAATTTAAAACTTAAGATGTATTTTTATTAAACATGTGATTGTCACGGTGCACACAGCAGGGAGGAACGAGGAACACGGAAACGAGGATAAACTTCAAAATAATAGTCTTTAATAATGACACCAAGGCAAGGCAGGGCAAGACAAGGCAAGGTTGACATAGACAGGAACACCGGGGAACGAGTAGACCAGACGAAATCTAACTAAACAGGCAGGAACTAAATACACATGACAATTACTGATAATTACTAAAACACAGCTGGACAAGACTTAACTAATAATCACACTTAACAAGGACAGGAACAAGACCAAATATGGACACAAGAGGCAGGAACACATGACACACGACAGAGGACTGACAGTGATCAGGTTAAATACACATTCAATCTTTTAAAACATCGTATGACATAACATGGTACTTTTCCAAAACGTTATGCTGTGCATAGTTAATAGATTACATAAGGTTACAGTGGTTTGAGCGCTTTTGACTAGAGCGCAATTACAGAACTATTGTGTTTATTGTCGGTGGCGGTCTTGAGAAGCGAAAAAGCTTCGGAAAATGTCTCATAAAAAGGACGAGGGCGTGAGTGCTTTTTTACAAGTCGGAATTTAAAATTAAGGTAATATCGCGTGAACATTTAACATGAAATTCTGTCAGTGAGAAATTCTAACCAGCAAGCGGGACGCGCGCCAGGAGGCCAACTGTGCTAGGTATATTTCTGGTCATTTTAATATGTAATTAATCACAAAACTATCACAACAATTAAGTATCCTGGGGATGATGTGTCCGCGTTTGCCAACTCTTGTAACTCTTGGATGGCCACCAGTAACATTACTGCACATAACAATAAAGTGACGTGTGGCTACCCATACTCATGCTCTGCATTTAACCCATGAAAAGTACACACACACACACACACGCACACACACACACACACGCCATCTGTGCTGCGGAGTGGTATTTGAGGGTGGAGAAAGCTCTGTACATTCACTCCCCCCACTTTCAATGATAATAAAAAAGGGTTTTAGTGTCTTTCCAGAATTCAAGCACTTTATTTTAAACATTTATAAACCTATTTATTTGTTATAAATTGCAAGACTCACCTCAGGAAAACGAAGCCTTTTGTCAGACGCAGCTAAAGTAATGTTAGCTAAAAAGTGCCTCAGACAAACGCGCTGTCCTGAGTTAGTAGCTATCTGCGGCAGATGAGATGGAACAATAAATCCAAGCAACATAAACAAAATAATACTAAAATAAAAAATAAATAAAATAAACATTAAAATAATACTAAAAGCAAATTATAACACAAATTAAATTACAGTTTTAAGGCAATCTTCGTTTTTAAAATGTTTTATGGATTGAAATAAAATTCTAAAATCATTTTCGAGGAGAAACTTTAACAAATCTACATATTATTGCACAGAAATTCAACCTCTTTATTTGCACTATAAGCAATCGTCCATATTCTGATTTGGTGACAAGAACATTTTATCTTAAGGGAACTTTCAATCTTGTGTCTGACGTTTACTTGCGCTTTTTAAATAGCAAATTCTGGTAATCAGAACATATAAAGAATGTATAAATGATGGTCAAGAAATTATGTGCATGAGATGTTGCCAGTAAGTCATTAAGTTACCAATAGGGTATGTATCTGGAACGTGCTTGGTAATATTAAGACATTAGGAGGACGTACTGACAACGTTGTGAGTTGGTAATTTGATGGTAATTAAGTTATGGGCATGTTAAGTTGTCAATTGGCAGGCAAAGTCATGAAATTACCAAAAATTACCAATACGTTACGTAACTGTTACGAGTCCCCAGGATACTTAATTGTTGTGATACTTTATTTCTTCATCATCAGTTAGGAACTGTAATGATACAGAAGCAGGAACTGCCAGACTATAGACTGAAATCTTGAAGGTTGTCCTTAGCAGGGCTAGAACTCATATCTCCTGGACATAGAGCTGGTGTTCTTCCTAAGTGAGCTAAACCAAAGTTGAG
Source organism: Acrossocheilus fasciatus (assembly GCA_036784905.1). Classification (NCBI taxonomy): domain Eukaryota; kingdom Metazoa; phylum Chordata; class Actinopteri; order Cypriniformes; family Cyprinidae; genus Acrossocheilus; species Acrossocheilus fasciatus. Next base: position 6,554,093 of record CM071948.1, read on the forward strand.
GATTTTGAGACCCAAGTGCAGAGGAATAATAAGTGGGAGACGAGAGGTATAAACTTCAAGTGGCTTTACTTGTAGAAGATCCAAAAAAAAAAAAAAAGACAAGGAACAAAGTACAAACAAAACCAGAAGCAAAGCTTCCAATGGTTACAGAAAGGGAAAACAAAACAAGCACAATGGCTTACAAAAGACTCACGGACTGCAACAGGATACACAGGTAGGTAGGCTCAAGATTGAACAAAAAACAATGGCTAAAGGCAAACTTAAATAGAGCCCTACACAGGTGAGTATCATCAACAATAATTGCTAGTCACATAGTTCTTGCCAATGGTTGCCCCCTGGCAACTGGGAGGAAGATTGCAGGCAACATACATCCTGTGCCCCCTTGTGGCTGGAAAATACTGCTCGTCATGGCAGAAGTATGACCCCTAGTGGTTGGAGGAAGTATTGCTGGCTAAAGTCTTACAGGAGCCCCCTCTTGATGAACGGCTCCTGACGTTCCTTTTAGTGCTGTTTGACTGTTGTCGTTGGAAGTCCCTGATGAGCTCTGGGTCCAGTATGTCTCTGGCTGGTACCCACGAGCGCTCTTCTGGACCATAGCCTTGCCAGTCAACCAAATATTGGACCCCTCCCCGTACTTTGCGCATGTTCAAAAGTCTCTCCACGGAGTAAGCTGGTTGCCCCTCCACCATCTGAGGAACTGGAGGTGGTCTAACTGCAGGAGACAAAGGAGAGTAGATGACAGGTTTGAGACATGAAACGTGGGGTGTATGCGCATAGACCTGGGCAGTAGGAGTCGGTAAGAGACTGGGTTTAATCATCTTGAGAATTTTGAAAGGTCCAATGTATCTAGGACCTAGTTTCCGTGACTCGAGGTGCAATGGGAGATTTCTAGTCAAAAGCTACACTCTCTGCCCTGGACGGACCGATCCGCCGACGTCAATTGGCCTGTTTCTGCTGTTCCCGGGATGACTTTAACAGGGCTGCCCGAGCTCTCCGCCAGACCCCCCGGCACCTCTGGACTAACTGGGCCGGTGCTGGAACCTGTGCTTGAAGGTCCTATTCAGAAAACAGAGAGGGGGGGGAACCCAAACTGGCATTCAAATGGGGACATACCCAATGATGAGTGATGGAGGGTGTTGTGGGCAAATTCTGCCCAGACCAGCTGGGAACTCCACGTACTCTGGTTGTTCGAGACCAGACACCGGAGGGTTTTTTCAATCTCCTGGTTCACTCTCTCTGTCTGGCCATTGGACTGGGGATGGAACCCTGAGGACAAACTGATGGTGGAACCGATTAGACGTCCAAAAGCCTTCCAGAATCTTGAGGTAAACTGGGAACCCCTATCAGACACCATATCCTGAGGAAACCCATGAATCCTAAAGACATGTTGCATGAGAAGTTCTGCCGTCTGGCCTGCTGTAGGAATTTTAGGGGTGGGAATGAGATGACATGCCTTAGAAAATCTGTCAACTACAACAAGTATCACGGTGTTACCTTGAGAGTTGGGTAGGCCACTAACAAAATCCATGGATATGTGAGACCAGGGTCGTCTCGGGATAGGGAGGGGATGTAGTTTACCTTGAGGGAGGGCTCTAGGTTCCTTATTCTGGGCGCAAGTGGAACAAGCAGCAACCATTCTCCGGACATCAGTTCCCATGTTGGGCCACCAAAATCTAGACTGGATCCGCCTCAGGGTTCTTAGGACCCCTGGATGTCCAGATGATGGTGCGGCATGACCCCACTGCAGTACTTCAGACCTGATGGTGTTAGGCACAAAGAGGCGCCCAAATGGGCCGTTACCTGGGTCAGGTTGGTGAATTTGGGCATTCCGTACTGCTGTCTCCAAGTCCCACTGGATGCCTGCCAGCACTCTGTACCTTGGTATGATGGGCTCCGACCTGTCCTCCTCTTCCTGGGACTCGAACTGCCTTGACAGAGCATCAGGCTTAATATTCTTGGAGCCAGGTCTGTAAGAGAGGACAAAGTCAAAACGGTTAAAGAAAAGGGCCCACCGAGCCTGCCGAGGATTTAACCTTTTGGCTCCCTGGATGTAAGTGAGGTTCTTGTGGTCCGTCCATATCACAAATGGGTGTTTAGCACCCTCCAGCCAGTGCCTCCATTCCTCCAATGCCAACTTAACGGCCAGCAACTCCCGATTCCCAATATCATAGTTCTTCTCTGCTGCTGTCAGTCGACATGAAAAGGCACAAGGATGGAGTTTGTCCCTAGTTGCTCTCTGGGACAAAACTGCTCCCACGGCCACGTCCGATGGATGCGTCCACCTCGATAATAAACAGTAACTCAGGATCTGGTAGGGTCAGTATGGGAGTGGAAGTAAACAGCTGTTTGAGTCGTTTGAACGCTTGGTTAGCCTTCTCCGTCCACTGGAAGGGTGTGCCAGACCTCCTGGTGAGAGCTGTGAGAGGCTCTGCAATGGAACTGAAGCCTCAAATAAATCTCCTATAAAAATTGGCGGAACCCAGGAAGCGTTGGACTTGTTTCAATGAATCAGGGTAGGGCCACTCCAGGACTGCACGAACCTTGCTGGGATCCATCTGTACAGTGCCACATGACAGGATGAAACCCAAGAAAGTAACTGTAGTGCTGTGGAAATCACTTTTCTCTAGTTTGACGAAGAGGTTGTTCAAGAGCAGACGAGAGAGAACCTGCCGTACATGTTGAACGTGGTCTTCGTAACTCTGGGAAAATATTAAAATATCATCGAGATAGACAAACACACATTTGTTAAGCATCTCTCTCAGAACATCATTGATAAGGGCTTGGAAGACAGCCGGGGCATTAGCTAGCCCGAAGGGCATCACCTGATACTCGTAATGCCCTGTAGGGGTGTTGAAAGCCGTCTTCCATTCGTCCCCCTCCCGGATTCTCACCAGGTGGTACGCATTCCAGAGGTCTAACTTAGTGAAGATGGTAGCACCCTGGAGAAGTTCAAAGGCTGTTGCCATAAGTGGTAGTGGATAGCGATTCTTCACTGTGATGTTATTTAGGCCACGATAATCAATGCATGGGCGAAGACCTCCGTCCTTCTTACCTACGAAAAAAAAAGCCCGCCCCTGCCGGTAAAGTGGAAGGCCGAATAAATCCATTCTCCAGTGCCTTACAAATGTAATCGTCCATTGCGGACCTCTCTGGAGCCGACAACGAGAAGAGTCTACCTCTTGGAGGGCAAGTTCCTGGCAGCAACTCAATAGCGCAATCATAGGGTCGGTGAGGAGGAAGAGTATCGGCCCGAGATTTACTAAACACATCCTGGAGATCGACATTCCTGGGGGACTCAAGATAGGTCAGGAGAAGAAACAATCACAGCAGGAGGTGTTAGTTTGACTTGAGGAACGGCTAGTACCTTAGTTCTTGGTGTATTTGACTCATGCTGGTTCCAGAGTTGTCGTTTAGGCCCTAAAAAAGACTCAGGAGATGAAATAATTCCATCCATTGGACATGCACATCTCCATCTAGTGAAACGGCTAGTTGGCCAGTCAATTTGGGGACTGTGAAAAACAAGCCAAGGGTAGCCAAGGATGACTGGGAACTCGGGTGCGTCTATAATGAGAAAAGAGAGTGATTCTTGATGAGAGTCTATTTCAACAAATAGGAATGGTACTGTGTGTTACCTGGCCGGACCCCAGAGGTCTGTTGTCTAGAGATGTTATAGTAAACTTATCCTGGAGAGTTATTAGTGGTATCCTCCAGCTCTTGGCCAGAGTATGGTCCATGAAATTGCCAGCAGTGCCCGAGTCAATGAACGCAGAACTCTTGTGCTAACCACTGCCCCAGGAGAAATGAATCACTGTCGAAAATCCAGCTGAAGATCGGGGGTCAGTTATTTCTCTCTTCTCAGCCCCCCTCTCTCTGGACGAGAAATCTCTTTTCCCACATGTTCAGGGCAATGAGTTCGAAAATGTCCTATTTTACCACAGCATAGACAACGCCGCTCCCGCATACGTTTGTCCCTTTCAGATTGTGATAAGCGATTTTTCCCCAAGCTGCATGGGTTCCTCTGTGGAAAGAGTCTGGAAAGCAGGCTGAACTGGACTGATGTAGCTTTGGGCTGTGAGTCGGTCTTGTTGTTTCTCGGACCTCCTATCCCGAATTCGGTTATCCACTCGAATGGCGACATCAATAAGAGAATCCAAGTTAAGCGCAGGATCTCAGAAGGCCAATTCATCTTTTAGCTCAAGTGCAAGAGCCTGATGAAATGCTGCTTGAAGAGCCTGTTCATTCCAGCCACTCTCCGCTGCCAGAGTACGGAACTCAATAGCCATTTCTGCTACACTGTGTGGTCCTTGGGTGAGTTGAAGTAATCGTTGGTCATTTCCTACTCCTCCTCCTGGATGATGGAAGATCCTCCTCATCTCTGCTAGGAATTGCTCAGAACTAGAAGTGAATGGTGAACAATGTTCCAAGAGAGCCGTAGCCCATTCCAAAGCTCTTCCAGTTAATAAGGTGATGATATAAGCCACCCAACTGCTCTCTGTATGAAAACTACTGGGTTGAAGTTGGAAGGCTAGAGAGCATTGGGTGATAAAGCCTCGACAGCTCCTGGTATTTCCATCATATCTCTCAGGAGGTGGTAGCCTGGGCTCAAGAAGAGGAACCGCTGGGATTGGTTGAGGAAAGATGGGTAACTCAAGAACCTCCGGAAATGGAAGATTTTGGGGCAAAGCCAGAGAGTTCAAACGCTGAAGTATTTCTGTGAGTATCTGTTCATGATGTTGAATAGCGGTAGCTTGATTGGTGAGCTCGGATAATATTCTCTCCACATTTGACGAAGGGCCTTGACTCTTTGCTGGGTCCATCTTTTGGTTCAATCTTGCTGTAATGATACAGAAGCAGGAACTGCCAGACTATAGACTGAAATCTTGAAGGTTGTCCTTAGCAGGGCTAGAACCCATATCTCCTGGACATAGAGCTGGTGTTCTTCCTAAGTGAGCTAAACCAAAGTTGAGGATTTTGAGACCCAAGTGCAGAGGAATAATAAGTGGGAGACGAGAGGTATAAACTTCAAGTGGCTTTACTTGTAGAAGATCCAAAAAAAAAAAGACAAGGAACAAAGTACAAACAAAACCAGAAGCAAAGCTTCCAATGGTTACAAAAAGGGAAAACAAAACAAGCACAATGGCTTACAAAAGACTCACGGACTGCAACAGGATACACAGGTAGGTAGGCTCAAGATTGAACAAAAAACAATGGCTAAAGGCAAACTTAAATAGAGCCCTACACAGGTGAGTATCATCAACAATAATTGCTAGTCACAGAGTTCTTGCCAATGGTTGCCCCCTGGCAACTGGGAGGAAGATTGCAGGCAACAGACATCCTGCGCCCCCTTGTGGCTGGGAGCAATACTGCTCGTCGTGGCAGAAGTATGACCCCTAGTGGTTGGAGGAAGTATTGCTGGCTAAAGTCTTACAGGAACCTAGGTGTGCTATTTGATAGCACTCTTTCCTTTGAAAGCCATGTTTCTAGCATTTGTAAAACTGCATTTTTCCATCTCAAAAAATATATTTAAATTATATCTAAAATATATCTAAACCTATGCTCTCAATGTCAATGCAGAAATGTTAAATCATGCGTTCATGACTTCAAGGTAAGATTATTGTAATGCTTTATTGGGTGCATGGTTGCTCTTCACGCTTAATAAACAAACTTCAGGTGGTCAAAATTACAGCAGCTAGAGTTCTTGCAAGAACCAGGAAGTGTGACCATATATTAGCCCGGTTCTGTCAACACTGTACTGGCTCCCTATTAAACATGGTATGCATTCTAAAATCTTGCTAATTACTTATAAAGGCCTGAATGGTTCAGCTCCTCAGTACTGGAGCAACCGCTTACTGATTATAGTCCTTCACGTCCACTGCATTCGCAAAACTCTGGCCATTTGATAATGCTATACCTAGAATATCAAAATCAACTGTGGGCAGCAGATTCTTTTACTATTTAGTGCCCAAACTCTGGAACAATCTTCAGCATTGTTTGGGAGGCAGACACTCTCCGTCAGTTTAAATAAAATACCCATCTCTTTAAACTGGCTTACATAACACGCTAACACATTTCTATTATTCAAATCTGTTAAAGGATTGTTAGGCTGTATTAATCCAACACGTTCTCACTCCCAACTCGTCACATATTGAAGCTTGGTCAGGACGCTTTGGCGTCACTTCTTGATGTACAGGGTACCACTTTGGCATCATTTTTCGACGTGCAGGGTCCTCCATTGCTTTAAATAAGAAACCCTTGGCGTCAATATGCTGACACGAAAGGCACTGGGAATTTTATCGTCATGATTAAATTATATATTGGGTAATAATATTGCCATTATTGCATATATGTTGGGGCGTGATTTTTCAGTGTAAACAGTCACAACATTTTTATTTATATTACATTATTTACATATTTATGAGCACGTAACCCAACCCCTGCTCCTAAACCTACCATTTGTCAATAAAGCACAAGATATAACTGCCAGATACAACTACAGTTATAATTTATTTAAAAATTATTAATATTCCTTGTCTTCCGAGCAGTACCGCCGCTCCCTATACGCAGAGTACGCAGTTTGCATAGGGCACCAACTCCCAGGGGAGGCACCATCGAGATTGAGGTCTCTGCAGTGCAAAAGTGGGCATTTCTGATTTTTTGGGTGTTTTCAAACTGCTGGGTGTTTCTAAACCATGCAATCAAAATGATCCCCCTTACCTAACCCCACCCCTAAACCTACCGTCACTATAACGTCAGCCAATCAGGTAACATGGTCTAAAAACACCCCGATCTGGTAACTCCCAATACTTTCCTGCAGAGACCTCTACTTGGCACAATCCCAGGTACTCAAAAAAAAATATATACCAAAAAAAAATTTCTTTCGTTCTATATTAATATTCAAATTAACATATACATATATACATGTTCATGTTTAGATTTTTATTTATGTATATCATTGTGAAAAAAATGGCATTTTACGGTGAACACAGTAGGCAGCAGGCTAAGCACATGTGACGCGCCATTCCCGCTTCCGCGCTTAAGACCGCTCGCACCTTATGTTTGCGGCTGACTGCAAATGATCATAATTGATGGACAACTATACCCGGGAAAAGACATCAGCAATTCAGCATTACTTTCAGGTACTTTCTTAATCTTGTGAAACTTTGTTTGGCTAGTGACCTTAATAACGTGTTTTAATGTCGGCAATAATTTAACCACAAACAACGCATCTAATATTCTCTCTTGAGTTCCCATGTTCCCTTACAAAAAATAGCCATGGTTTTACTACAAATAAAACCAAAAATCATGGTTCTTGTAGCCATGGTAACCACAAATTAACCATGGTTTTGTTACTTCAAATAATAGTTTACAATTAGGATAATATTTTTTTGTGGTTATAAAAACAAACCTAAGCCAACAACAGCCTTTAAAATGACTTAAAAATGCATTATATAAAAACAATGAGGCAATTGGTTAATTCATAATTATATGGTTTCATTGAATAACACTATTAAAATACATAATGTAATACAAAATAAACCATTTATGTACATTACATTACAAATGCCTGTAAAGGGAGCCAAAGGCTTGGTAATTGCTGCTGTTACACTTACAGGACAATCAAATCCTTGTTTAATAAAGACCAAACATTTAGGCTAATTCAAAGATCCACTTAATCTTTAATTTTTGGCCACCTTTTTGCAATAGAAATGCTACAGCCTCTATATAATTTCTTCATTATTATTATTATTATTATTATTACTTCCATAATATTTGACGGAGGGGGCACAACAATACAATTCTGCTTAGGGCACCCATTTGGCCACCAGCGGCCCTGCTTCTGAGGCAAAAATGATTGATTTGTGAGAGGAATAGACGCCATCGCTGTCTCCGCCCACCAGCTCAGATCCTGTGTGTTCAGTCTGTGCGCAAATTCAAAAAATGTCGCCAGAAGAAGCCTAACATCAGCCTTGGTTGTGAAATGCTATTGGCTCTGGAATGCAACACAGCTTGTTTGTAATGCTTTTATACTGATTGTTTATGTTCAGGTTTTGCAATAAATACCTGTGACTGTACTTTTATTTGCTTGCTATGTGTTTTATATTGTTCAGAATAGGTAGGTTTAGGGTAGGAGTGGGGTGGCTTGCTCCAATGTAGGTATACATTTAGATAAAATGATTTCTATATTTTACAAATGCATGCAAACCATTAAATTAAGACAAACAACTGAAAACAATGGATGACGCTGCACGCCGAAAAATTATGCTAAAGGAGTACCTTGAGGGTCAAAAAGCGATGCCAAGGGGTCCTGACCAAGCATCAATATGTGACGAGTTGGGAGTGAGAACGTGTTGCAGTCCATATCTAGTCCAGACGGTGGATCTACCTAGAGACAATCTCAACAGCCCTGAATGTCCTGAATGTCAACGGAAACCATGACAACTAGATGAGCCCCAAGGAAGACTTCTTCACAGCCATCAGCACAAGACCACAGGAGCCAGATGATTCCTGCACAATCTGACCTTTTTGTAGCTCAGAATTAAGCTGCTGGATTCAACTGGCCAGAGGAATACGATGGAGTTTTGGTTCATTTGACACAATATTTTACTGTTTAATACTGTAAAGCTGCTTTGACACAATCTATATTGTAAAAAGTGCTATATAAATAATGGTGACTTATAATTAAATAATTCTTTAGGGTCAAGTTGTGTTTTTTTAATGAGAGGCTTAATAAAAGTGTCACGATCTCTAACTGGAGTGCCCACGAGCTCTGCTAGAGGGCACCCCATCCTGTACCCTTTATCACTCACCCATTTCCATTTCTCATAATCCTCTGCCTGGACACATCATCAATTGCAATCACCTGTCTCTTATCAGATCTCATCATTAGTTCACAGCTGTCTTACATTAGAAGGACTTTAAAATCAGCACTCACACTCTCTGACTTTGCTGATGATTGAATGTTAGCCTGTATGTTTTCTAGTTTTCGTGTTCCTGCCCATGTATCCTTGTTTTGCCTTGCCTTCGGGTTTTTATATCTTGGACTTTTTACCTGGTTTCCGGATTGTTTGCTGCCTGCCCTGACCATTGACTGTTCTGTGGATTACTCTTTTGCTTAAGCCTTGGATGTTTCTGTTTGCTGGTGTTTTGACCCTGCCTGTTTTGTCCACGCTATTTCAATAAAGCCTGCAATTGTGTTCCCCACTCTGTCGTCATGACGCCTTCCTCGTTACAGACAGCCAGTTTGAAGGTTTGTGGGACATAACATAATGACAAATAAATAATATTCAGAAGAGGATGAATGACTTCTGGAATCACCTCTTTTAGTAGCTTAGATGGTATAGGGCAGGGTTCCTCAATTAGTTTTCACCAAGGGCCGAATTCTGCCAACAATACCAAGCCTAGGGCCACTGAGTCTGTCGTCATGGCACCTCTCTCGTTACAGAATCACCAGCCACACCTGGATCCAGCAGCTTTTATGGAGTTATCCAGACCAGGTCTTGAATCCAGCAGTCCAAATAATGCATCTTTGTCAAGAAGATTGTTCTATTGAGGATTATGTTGTGGACTTTGTTGAACTGGCCTATCTGACTTTTATGGATGATATCTGCCTGATAATATTTTTTTCGGAAAGGCCTAGCTGAGCCACTGCAATCTGTAATGCCACTACATGACCCAAATTGGACTTTGGACACTTATATTGATCTGGCACTGCGATTGAGCAGCTCTACATTTACCGTGGGTGTGGTGGAGGAGCACCGCTACATGGCCGCCACACCGCAGCCTTCCACTGTCATGGTTACTTCTCCTGAGTCTCATCCTGTCGTGGCCGCTGTTCCTCAGTCTCATCCCATCATGGCCGCCATTCCCGAGTCTCATCATGTCACAGCTGTCATCTCAGAGTCAAGTCAAGTCACCACTGATCTTCCTGAGTCAAGTCAAGTCACCGCTGATCGTCCAGAGTCTTGTCACTTCCTGTCTGTTGCACCCAGATCTCCAAAGTCAGTTCGTCAGTATCCCAGACCTCCAGTGTGGAGGATCCACCGCTTGTGTCAGGAGGCGCAGCTGGTATTCCCAAACCCAATCACTCTAGCCCTCCTGTTCCTGAACGGATTCCCCTGTCTGAAACGCTTCCCATGATGGGGATCGCTTTATGGTGTGTTTGGGCTGCATACAGCACCACAGAACCTCTCGGGGTGGTGGTGTCCTCTATGATTTCTCCAGCGGTGGCGGCTGATGCTGCAGAACCTCCCAAGTGGCACTCGCTGCTGTGTCCCCAGAGGCGATGGTGCCCACTGCAGTTTCTCCAGAGGTGGCGGCGTATGCGGCGTGGTGGCGCCCAGCAATGCAACTTCAGCCTGTCATGTCGCGGTCGAGACCATTACTGAACTCCATATCTACTCTGTCAAGGAGAATGTCAAGAAATTCTCCCTGTTTCCTGATGCTTCCTGACCACAAGCGCTGTCTTGTAATTCTCTGTGTTTGTTGAAACTCCTGATGCTACTGCTGTAGAACCTCCAGAGGTCGTGGCATCCGTTGCAGAACCTCCCGAGGTGTCAGTGGTATCCACTTATCAGCTCTCTACCTGTCCTGTTACGGTCAAGGAAACCATCTGTGAACTCTCTGCCTTTCCTGTCATAGCTATGGAGGCTGTCTGTGAACTCTCTGCCGGTCCCCCCATGGCTATGGAGGCAGTCTATGAACTCTCAGTCTGTCCTATCATGACCAAGGAGGTTGTCTTTGAACTCTCTGCCTGTCTTGTCTTGGCCAAAAGGCCTGCCCCTGAACTCTCTGCTCGCCCTGTTACAGCCAAAGATGCTGTTTCTGAGCCGTATTTCTATCAAAATTCTGCTGTCTGAATCTGTCTTGCCAGTTTCAGTCAATGAGTCTAATTACGAACTGTCTGCCAACCCAGTTCTCCCAAATGTGTCCGATTTTGAACTGGTTGTCTTTCCAGTTTCAGTCAATGAATCAAATTATGGACTGTCTGCCTGTCCAGTTCTCCCAAATGTGTCTGATTTTGAACTGTTTGTCTCTACCACTTCTATCAGTGCATTTAAGTTTGAACCTTTTGTCTGTCCAGTAACTGCCTAGGAAACTATTAATGAACTCTCTGTGCCTTCTACCTCGGTCTTTGGGGCCAAAGACTGTCTGTTTCCTATGTTTCAGTTCCTCTGAGGTCTCGGCCCTGGTTTCCTTATCCATCTGCTCCGCCGTGGTGGTCTTCTGCCTTGCTCTGGTGGTCTTCTGCTCCACTCTGGGGATCTTCTGCTCTGTCTGTTCCGCCATGGTGGTCTTTTTCCTTGCTCTGGTGGTAATCTGCTCTGCCTGCTCCACCGTGCTGGTCTTCTGCTCCGTCTGCTCCGCCGTGGTGGTCTTCTGCTCCGTCCTGGTGTTCCTCAGCTCTGCCCTGGCTTCCTGCTCTGCTGGCTCTGCCCTGGCTTCCTGCTCTGCGGGCTCTGCCCTGCCTCCCTGCTCTGCCAGCTCCGCCTTGGCTCCCTGGTCCGCCTTGGCTTTCTGCTCCACTGGGTCCGCCTTTGCTCCTGGCTCCGCACTGGCTTCCTGCTCTGCCGGCTCTGCCTCAGTCCCCTGTTGCTTCACTTCCTCATGGACCTGATCCTCCATCCCTCCTCTTTTTACGCATCATCGATTGCAATCACCTGTCTCTCATCAGATCTCATCAGTTCACAGCTGTCTCACATTAGAAGGACTTCAAGGGCCTGTTTACACCTGGTCATTTCATGCATTTTTGCTGATCAGATATCTATCTGATTTGTCACAACATTTCCGTTTAGACTTGGCCACATAAATGTGTCGTTGCAAAACGGATATAAATCCGATTTTCAATTCCCAAGCTATATTTAAATTTAACAGAGTTCACGTCAATGAAATCAAAAGATAAGTGCTGCATTTTATTAATTATCAGCTCATTTTCAAGATCAAAGACAGCAATATGAGAGCATGCGGCATCAGCACTGGAAAGATAACTTTGTCTTATTACTTTTAATGAAGATGATTGTGTGTTGAGCGTCTGCGCCTTACTTTCAGTTTCATTCGCATACAATTTACATATGTGGTTTCAACAACCAGATGCATTTACACTTTCATCTGGAATGCAGCCCAGACCACCTCCTGAAGTGGTTTGAGTGATCGGATTTATATCTGTCTCGAATGCGTTTTGCAGGGCATTTACTCCTGGTCTTTTCACGATCGGCAAACTTACCTTAAAACTGTGAACTCACTGCGAACCAACATCCAAAACAAAGATGATATCAGTCACTCACTCACTCACTCAAAACTGTTCAGTCCATTCACATTTGAGTCATCTATTTTCTGTGTCCACTTTTCTTTATTTCACATTTGCCATGTTTCATATAGTAGCCTATCTACACTGGACGCGACAAAGCATTGCAAATCATTTGAACTTTGTGTCAGTACGTCATAAATAGAATGAGACAGCAGTTTACTGTTGGGGATTTGTCGCTCAGCGCTGCGCCGCATCCAGTGTAGACAGCATCACTGATTATAAGAAGTTCTATTGTATGATGTTACGTTGCCGCGCCGCACTGCTCGCGTCTTCCATAGCACAGAATGAGTGAAATTTTTTCTCAGGGTATCTATAGCACACTATCTGATACCTGACGGCTGCATGGTTACAATTTTATCTCTAAGAGCATTAATCTTGGAAGTAAAATAGTTCATAAAGTCATTACTGCTGTGCTGTTGGGAAATGTCAACGCCTGTTGATGCTTTGTTTTCATTAATTTAGCCACTGTATTGAATAAATACCCGGAGTTGTGTTTGTTTTCTTCTAAAGAGACTAAAAGTAACCAGGTCTGTACTAGGTTTTGAGGTTTTTCTGTACGAGAAAGTATTTTCCCTTCATGCAACACAAAATACCTCTAGTTCAGTCAGGACCTCTGAAGTCAAAAAGAAAACCATAGACAAACCTTGAAGTCTTGACATTTATTGACATGTTTTCTAAATTTACATTTGGCGGTATGGCTCTGTTCTAAATTAACTGTCCTTTTCATTAGCTCCCAGAGCCTCCTGGAGCCTCCATGAAAGCCAAGACAGGGAAACAGCAGCAGCTACAGGGGCAACCCTCCCATTTTAAGAACGCCCCCTCCCGGAAGGTGTGATGTTGTGCCGTAAGGAGAGGATAAGGAGATGAAGAAGGAATGGTGAAAGGGCTGGCATAGAGATGGCACCCCGGTGGAGAGATGCAGGAGGAGGTTTAGGAGGTGGATGGAAGACCGAAGGTTTGAGGTGGAGACCAGGGATCTCACAATATTACAGCAATCCTGTCGCATTTATGGCAAATAACATCACAAAACCCATTGTGACCCTGCTGACAAAAATAATAGAAACCATCACAGAAATTCTAATGATTTCCACTTCAAATACCATTAGCTACAAACATTACAAACCATCAACTTTTAACCATTAAAACCATTAAGTAATGGTTCCTGTGGTGTGTTTTGGGACATATTAAATTAGGATTTAGTGTTCTTTTTTTTTTTTTAAGCCACCAATAGAAGGCGACCAATTACCAGCAGAGACCAACAGGCACCATTACAGTTTCCATTAAAACCAATAACAGTTTCATTATAACCAGTAAAACCATTACAAATTATATGATGGTTTCTATTTATTTATTTTTTTATTTTTTTTCAGCAGGGGATTGAAATAAATGAATTAGCCTATTGTATGAACTAAAATTCTACATAAAAAAGCATAATGCAAAATAATAAATAATATGACAATGATAAACATAAACCTAGTATCGCTGCTGTCTCTTTATGAATGAATTGCCAGACAATGCGGAGTGATAAATAACAGTTAACGTTCGTTGAACCAGCCAGGCCGATGGCCATCAAATGGACTTCTCCAGAACGTCCAGATGGCCAGTCCTCCCCTGGGGCTGGATATGGACCAGATCCGGGTGACTTCAGTGATCATCTAATCTGGATACAGACTGGATCTGGAGGCTACTGTGACCTCGGAATAAGAAAGTGATAGCTCGTTGGTCGTGGCAGGCTCCGGAGAAGGAAGTCAGCAGCAAATTGTTACACCCACTCTACAAAGGTGGCAAGGCTCTCTCTGGGACTATACACAGACAACTTTGCTCGTGTGGCAGTGTTTAATCCAACACAGTACAACGTGGTGAGGCAGTCATCCAGGTAGCGTGTTAAGTTAGTGAGACCCACAAAGTCACTCGTGTGGTCCTCGAGAGAGCGATTCCCCTACTCCAGCAGGAGGACGAGGAAGGCAGGATCGTCCATAACAAAAAAAAAAAAAAAAAAAAACAATGCAGAGAGACATGCCACTTATACCTTATGTTAGTTGGGTCTTCTCTCATGGGTTACTGTGTTCTAAACACACAAAAGATGAAGATGAAGGTAAACAGTCTTTAATAAATCCTCAGATAGGTAAATCCACATTGAGGGAAGGTTGTAACATGTAACATTGATGTTGTGAACACAATGACGAACTCAAATCAGAAACTACCAAAAACTGTGACAGTTGACACCCTTGGGGAGAAATAGGTAGAATAAGCAGACAAATCCACGCCTGAAGGGCAGGAGAGTGATGACCAACCGGCGGCTTCACAAATCTCACTGATAAAAATTCTGCTAGACCATGCCCAGGAGGAGGCCATTCCTCTAGTGAAGTGGGCTCTCATATGGGGCACTACGAGCCTACTGAGGCATAAGCCAAGGTTACGGCATCTATGATCCAGTGAGAAAGTCTCTGCTTTGTATCTGGCAGCCCTTTAGAGCAGGCTCCGAAGCAAACAAAGAGCTGCTCTGTTTGTCTACACTCTAAGTGCCCTCACTGACATACTCTGTCAGTTTAAATCAAGATTAAAGACCCATCTTTAACCTGGCTTACACATAATACAGTAATACACTTCTAATATTCCAATCCATTAAAGGATTGTTTGGCTGCACTAATTATGCACTTCCCATAACACCCGATGTGCTTGTTACATTGTAAGAAGAATGGCATCTACGCTAATATTTCTTATTCCGAGATCACCATAGCCACCTGATCCAGTCTGTATCCAGATCAGATGGTCACTGCAGTCACCTGGATCCAGTCCGTATCCAGATCAGATGGTGGATCAGCACCTAGAGATGACCTCTACAGCCCTGAACGTCAGCAGAGATCAGGACACCTAGATGAGCCTCAGAGACAGATCCCCAGTGAGGACCTCGTCACCTAGACAACCATCGGGACAAGACCACAGGAACCAAATGAGTCCTTTACACAATCTGACTTTGCTGCAGTTGGATTTGAACTGCTGGTTCGTCTGGTCAGAGGAGAATTGACACTAATTATTGACACTATTTTCCTATTTTGATATTGGAAAGTTGCTTTGACACAATCTGTATTGTTAAAAGCGCTATATACTGTATATATAAAGGTGACGACTTGACTTGACTGGGCAGAGTGGATTGGGACTCTGCTCACCGTCAAGTCAAGTCAAGTCAAGGAGTGATAGAAGGGTGATAATGATCTGGGCTCTGAACCTGCCTGCAGAATTCAGTTCTAACCTTAAACAAACACACCTGTCTGTAATTAACAATTGCTTCTGAAAATATTAATGAGCTGGTCCAATTGTGTTTGATCAGCGTTGGAGCTGAATCTTGCAGGAAGTTAGATCTCTAGGAACAGGAATGGGCTGCCTTGTCTTTTACCCATTTTGCACCAGTGATTTTAGTAGATTGCATAAACCTGATTATTATTGGTTCTGCTTGTTCTTCAAATTCTTTGAAGCTGTGCAGATGCTGTATAGTATTTTTTTTCAAACTCAGTTCCTCTAGATCTTTTCAGAAAAAAAAGGGAAAAAAAAAGCTGGAAATCGAGCCATCTAAAAAATAAATAAATACCTGAAACAACTCTTATTGACATAATCAGTCAGTCAAAATAGTCAGTGTATTAAGAAAGGGGCAGTCCTTTTGTATTCTAAATAAAGTATTTATTGTACAAAACATGATCAAACAAAAACAAGGACAGAAATAATGATGATGTTTTCTTATTTGCATGAAAACCAAACTACTTCATAATTTCTCTACACAACATAAAGAGTGGTTGAACATGACTAAAATAAGTAGGTAAATCTTCAAAGCAGAGTCTGTCAACTGTATATAATGCAGAATGTTTTCATTTGGATTTTTTCACATTTACAAATCACAATTCTTTTTTCTCCACATATTGTATGACAAAAACATTAAGAACGTTACATTATACAGAAGTTTCGAATTGTACAACTTAACAGGGTGATGGCTTATGATCTCCATATCATACTTTCCATTCTTTGTATCCTTAAAGGACCTTAATATAGAGACCCTGTGGCATTTTAGAAGACTTGTACATCATTCAAGTAATAATGTTCTAAAAAACATTGACAGAACTGAAATGGCAAGAGTAAAAAGTCTGATGCAATTACATGCATTTGTATTTTGACCATAAATATAGAGGATTTTGGCTGTTTTCAGATGTTATAAAATTTGTCAATTTTAATTTCATAGCAAGATTTCAAACTGTTTTGATGAGGTAGATTTTACTTATTTTGTGACTGATTTAATTTTCAGTAGAAATAATTACTTGTGGCCCATATAACCTTGTTTCTGCTGTGTACCTAGTTAAAATGTTCGTTGCTAGTTAATACTAAATTCAAGACCTGCATTCTCATGGTGCATAACCACTGTTTTTTCAAGCCACAAGCAATAGTTTCCAAAACTTGCCTTTCAAATCAGATGTTATCTAGAATGTTAAGGCTTTATAAAGTTCAGTTTTGTGGATGTGATAGTATTACAAAACAGCAATTTAAAACTTCAGACATAGATCAGCTTTGAAATTTTAGATATGATTTGTTTTAGATTGGGCCAAGAACTAGTCTCTGCTTCAGCAGAAAGATTTCAAAGGCATAAAGACAGATATGGTGGATGGACTATCCCTTGTGTAAACTTCATAGACATTACTAAGTTATTAAAATCCATCTACAAAGTTCTTGTGCTTGAAAGGTCAAATAGAAATGGAAATAAAAGTTCCTCTTGCCATTTACTTCCCATAGTGCAAAATTTATTGTTGGTAAGTAGAGTGCCCAAAATAATCTTTTATACCCTTCAGCACCATCACACTGCCTTTTTTGTCTTTTTCTCTTTTGTGATATATACATATATTACTTAGATTTAGTGTAAGAAGGCTCCTCTTTTATCCAACATCATAGTGCTTTTGTTTTTAACAACGGGACATATTTGAAGA
Source organism: Acrossocheilus fasciatus (assembly GCA_036784905.1). NCBI lineage: Eukaryota > Metazoa > Chordata > Actinopteri > Cypriniformes > Cyprinidae > Acrossocheilus > Acrossocheilus fasciatus. Next base: position 6,571,364 of record CM071948.1, read on the forward strand.
ATAGAAAAAAGATTTCTATTCTACTGTACCACTCCCCCTCTCCATCCTTTGCTTTTTCAGCACTCCCAAAGTTTACTGTAAAGTTTGGTAAGGGACAGAGAATGGTATTTAATTAAATACAACTAAAGTTAAATGAAATGACTTCTCTCTAAATTGCAGCTAAGTGTCTTATAGTACTGTTGTGATCTACATATAATACTGTTGATCCACAGTGACATCTGTTCTTTTTATTCATGTAAATGCATGTGCCAACATAGTGACCTATATGTAATTGCATTCAGTACAGCTGAAAACTCACCTGTATTCAGTACAACTGCATATAGCCATGATCGTTTTTGTTTTATTTTGGTTTACCTTGACACTGATTTATTGATAACAGATTGTTAAGGCAGAGTTTATGTAAGCAGAGAAGACATTTCTGAAAATAGCCTTTATGTAAAATTGAAGTTCACGGAAAACATTTTTTTAATTAATTTTTTTTAACACAAATTACTATTAAATTACTGTTTGTGACACTCTTTTCACTTCTTTGAATAATTTATTTTTGTTATTTAGTTTTCTGTTATGACGATTTTGTTCATCACAGATGTAGAAACAAATGAATAGTACTACATCATACATTTGTGTGTCTAAAATAAATGGTTATGATCATTTTCCCCTTAAAAGTGGTAGAAATAAAAAATGTCTTCCTTTCTTTTCCTTTGTCATTTTCATGAGTAAAAAGAGGATCAAAGTAGTCATGAAAGGGTGCCTATAGACTATTTGGAATGTCACACCATAGTGAAAGCAGCTTTAGTGGAGGGGGTGGGGTGCATTTGTCTCCTGTCATGATTTCCTTAATGCATAACATCAGCATTAAAGTACAATAAAAATACATGTAGGAAACCTAGAATAAGACTTAGTATGCTGGTTTAAACACTTTGGACTCAATGTCAAAATCTTTCTCACAAATGAAAGATGCATACATACATACATACATATATATATATATATATATATATATATATATATATATATAT